>OZ020253.1:16187727-16749330 GCA_963971285.1 Astropecten irregularis
TCACACTATTCAACGTCCACTGTTTTCATCAGTATAATAATTAGCTTCGCTCCGTTGAGCTGCTTTGATGGAAGATTGTAATAAGGAAGATTGTAGGAATGACGGGGGCCCTTGCCAAACCTCGGCTCCGGCTCCGTCTCCGGCTCCTGGTCCAGCTCCGGCTCCGGCTCCGTCATCCATATGCTGAAAATAGAGGTTGTGGGTTTTCATTGAAGCTGAAGCTCCGTTTTCCCTTTCAAACCATAGAATCTACTTCCCAACCACAGCCAAAAGTCTCTATTTTGAATTTTTTTTTTTGATACCATTTTTTTTTTAAATTGACTCCAGAAATGGAGCTGGAGCCGGAGCCTGAGCCGGAGCCGAGGCTTGCCGGAAAAGGGCCTAGATACACTGACCGTGTTTGAGCGCGAAACTGACGTAATTTTTTTTTTTTTTTTTTTTTTTTCAAAATGCGCCTGAATGAAGTCGGGATCTCAAGAATAATTCAAATTTATTGATTATTAAAAACCAATATAATACTGCTCTTCATGGCCGTATGTTTATAACGTAATCTTGATATACCCTTCGCGTTATTGGATTCGATTCACCCCACTAACCCCAACTAGTTCGGTGGCCTAGCGGTATGGCTTCTGCACTGGTAAGGTTCGAATCCCACCCGGGCCGGCATGTTATTTTTTTTATTTATTTATTTTTTTTTTTATCACGTGCACCCACAAGCACTGAGTGTGCGGTGCTCGTCCACGTCGGTGGCGGGCAATCAAACCTAATTTGAATATAATCTTGATAGAGACCTTATTTTGGTTAGAAACATAGGATTACATTTTTTTTTCAAATTTAGATTTGTTTTAATTAAAGCTCGCAAAAATTCCTGCTGGTCAACTCGTACGTCGACCAACTCGTACGCCGCCCCAACTCGTACGTCGCCCCAACTCGTACCCGGCGCCGACCAACCAACTACTATGGCACCAGCACATGAAGATTGTAGTTTGTAATAACAAAATACACAAGCACTGAATGTGCGGTGCTCGTCCACGTCGGTGGCGGGCAATCAAACCTAATATTGAATATAATCTTGACAGAGACCTTATTTTGGTAAGAAACATATATATGGGTCAATTTCAATTGCACTAAATTGAATTGTCATGAAATGATAATGTCTCACACTACAACGTTCACTGTGTTCATCAGTCTAATCGTTAGCTTCGCTCTGTTGAGCTGCCGAAATCATTTCACTGTTCACAAGGCAAAAGTAAGAGAATGATCCTATGGCTTACCTAAAAAGTACAATACACGCTGGCATAAGAACAGCTTAAAACTACGTCACATTCACTAGCCAATCAGAGTAGGGAAAGCTCATGTTGATATTTTACCAAACACGAATGGCCAATCACGTTTATTCCAATGCAAGCTCTTCCAACGCCGGCAGAGTCGTAATGTTTCTGGATTATCAGGCAGGTTAAACTTTCTTAAGGCTTTCTCCTTAATGTTCCTATTACACATGAGAAAGTTTAATGTCTCACACTATTCAACGTCCACTGTGTTCATCAGTATAATAATTAGCTTCGCTCCGTTGAGCTGCTTTGATGGAAGATTGTAATAAGGAAGATTGTAGGAATGACGGGGGCCCTTGCCAAACCTCGGCTCCGGCTCCGTCTCCGTCTCCGGCTCCTGGTCCAGCTCCGGCTCCGGCTCCGTCATCCATATGCTGAAAATAGAGGTTGTGGGTTTTCATTGAAGCTGAAGCTCCGTTTTCCCTTTCAAACCATAGAATCTACTTCCCAACCACAGCCAAAAGTCTCTCTTTTGAATTTTTTTTTTTGATACCATTTTTTTTTTAAATTGACTCCAGAAATGGAGCTGGAGCCGGAGCCTGAGCCGGAGCCGAGGCTTGCCGGAAAAGGGCCTAGATACACTGACCGTGTTTGAGCGCGAAACTGACGTAATTTTTTTTTTTTTTTTTTTCAAAATGCGCCTGAATGAAGTCGGGATCTCAAGAATAATTCCAATTTATTGATTATTAAAAACCAATATAATACTGCTCTTCATGGCCGTATGTTTATAACGTAATCTTGATATACCCTTCGCGTTATTGGATTCGATTCACCCCACTAACCCCAACTAGTTCGGTGGCCTAGCGGTATGGCTTCTGCACTGGTAAGGTTCGAATCCCACCCGGGCCGGCATGTTATTTTTTTTATTTATTTATTTTTTTTTTTATCACGTGCACCCACAAGCACTGAGTGTGCGGTGCTCGTCCACGTCGGTGGCGGGCAATCAAACCTAATTTGAATATAATCTTGATAGAGACCTTATTTTGGTTAGAAACATTGGATTACATTTTTTTTTCAAATTTAGATTTGTTTTAATTAAAGCTCGCAAAAATTCCTGCTGGTCAACTCGTACGTCGACCAACTCGTACGCCGCCCCAACTCGTACGTCGCCCCAACTCGTACCCGGCGCCGACCAACCAACTACTATGGCACCAGCACATGAAGATTGTAGTTTGTAATAACAAAATACACAAGCACTGAATGTGCGGTGCTCGTCCACGTCGGTGGCGGGCAATCAAACCTAATATTGAATATAATCTTGACAGAGACCTTATTTTGGTAAGAAACATATATATGGGTCAATTTCAATTGCACTAAATTGAATTGTCATGAAATGATAATGTCTCACACTACAACGTTCACTGTGTTCATCAGTCTAATCGTTAGCTTCGCTCTGTTGAGCTGCCGAAATCATTTCACTGTTCACAAGGCAAAAGTAAGAGAATGATCCTATGGCTTACCTAAAAAGTACAATACACGCTGGCATAAGAACAGCTTAAAACTACGTCACATTCACTAGCCAATCAGAGTAGGGAAAGCTCATGTTGATATTTTACCAAACACGAATGGCCAATCACGTTTATTCCAATGCAAGCTCTTCCAACGCCGGCAGGGTCGTAATGTTTCTGGATTATCAGGCAGGTTAAACTTTCTTTAGGCTTTCTCCTTAATGTTCCTATTACACATGAGAAAGTTTAATGTCTCACACTATTCAACGTCCACTGTGTTCATCAGTATAATAATTAGCTTCGCTCCGTTGAGCTGCTTTGATGGAAGATTGTAATAAGGAAGATTGTAGGAATGACGGGGGCCCTTGCCAAACCTCGGCTCCGGCTCCGTCTCCGTCTCCGGCTCCTGGTCCAGCTCCGGCTCCGGCTCCGTCATCCATATGCTGAAAATAGAGGTTGTGGGTTTTCATTGAAGCTGAAGCTCCGTTTTCCCTTTCAAACCATAGAATCTACTTCCCAACCACAGCCAAAAGTCTCTCTTTTGAATTTTTTTTTTTGATACCATTTTTTTTTTAAATTGACTCCAGAAATGGAGCTGGAGCCGGAGCCTGAGCCGGAGCCGAGGCTTGCCGGAAAAGGGCCTAGATACACTGACCGTGTTTGAGCGCGAAACTGACGTAATTTTTTTTTTTTTTTTTTTCAAAATGCGCCTGAATGAAGTCGGGATCTCAAGAATAATTCCAATTTATTGATTATTAAAAACCAATATAATACTGCTCTTCATGGCCGTATGTTTATAACGTAATCTTGATATACCCTTCGCGTTATTGGATTCGATTCACCCCACTAACCCCAACTAGTTCGGTGGCCTAGCGGTATGGCTTCTGCACTGGTAAGGTTCGAATCCCACCCGGGCCGGCATGTTATTTTTTTTATTTATTTATTTTTTTTTTTATCACGTGCACCCACAAGCACTGAGTGTGCGGTGCTCGTCCACGTCGGTGGCGGGCAATCAAACCTAATTTGAATATAATCTTGATAGAGACCTTATTTTGGTTAGAAACATTGGATTACATTTTTTTTTCAAATTTAGATTTGTTTTAATTAAAGCTCGCAAAAATTCCTGCTGGTCAACTCGTACGTCGACCAACTCGTACGCCGCCCCAACTCGTACGTCGCCCCAACTCGTACCCGGCGCCGACCAACCAACTACTATGGCACCAGCACATGAAGATTGTAGTTTGTAATAACAAAATACACAAGCACTGAATGTGCGGTGCTCGTCCACGTCGGTGGCGGGCAATCAAACCTAATATTGAATATAATCTTGACAGAGACCTTATTTTGGTAAGAAACATATATATGGGTCAATTTCAATTGCACTAAATTGAATTGTCATGAAATGATAATGTCTCACACTACAACGTTCACTGTGTTCATCAGTCTAATCGTTAGCTTCGCTCTGTTGAGCTGCCGAAATCATTTCACTGTTCACAAGGCAAAAGTAAGAGAATGATCCTATGGCTTACCTAAAAAGTACAATACACGCTGGCATAAGAACAGCTTAAAACTACGTCACATTCACTAGCCAATCAGAGTAGGGAAAGCTCATGTTGATATTTTACCAAACACGAATGGCCAATCACGTTTATTCCAATGCAAGCTCTTCCAACGCCGGCAGGGTCGTAATGTTTCTGGATTATCAGGCAGGTTAAACTTTCTTTAGGCTTTCTCCTTAATGTTCCTATTACACATGAGAAAGTTTAATGTCTCACACTATTCAACGTCCACTGTGTTCATCAGTATAATAATTAGCTTCGCTCCGTTGAGCTGCTTTGATGGAAGATTGTAATAAGGAAGATTGTAGGAATGACGGGGGCCCTTGCCAAACCTCGGCTCCGGCTCCGTCTCCGGCTCCTGGTCCAGCTCCGGCTCCGGCTCCGTCATCCATATGCTGAAAATAGAGGTTGTGGGTTTTCATTGAAGCTGAAGCTCCGTTTTCCCTTTCAAACCATAGAATCTACTTCCCAACCACAGCCAAAAGTCTCTATTTTGAATTTTTTTTTTTGATACCATTTTTTTTTTAAATTGACTCCAGAAATGGAGCTGGAGCCGGAGCCTAAGCCGGAGCCGAGGCTTGCCGGAAAAGGGCCTAGATACACTGACCGTGTTTGAGCGCGAAACTGACGTAATTTTTTATTTTTTTTTTTTCAAAATGCGCCTGAATGAAGTCGGGATCTCAAGAATAATTCCAATTTATTGATTATTAAAAACCAATATAATACTGCTCTTCATGGCCGTATGTTTATAACGTAATCTTGATATACCCTTCGCGTTATTGGATTCGATTCACCCCACTAACCCCAACTAGTTCGGTGGCCTAGCGGTATGGCTTCTGCACTGGTAAGCGGGAAGTCGTGGGTTCGAATCCCACCCGGGCCGGCATGTTATTTTTTTTATTTATTTATTTTTTTTTTATCACGTGCACCCACAAGCACTGAGTGTGCGGTGCTCGTCCACGTCGGTGGCGGGCAATCAAACCTAATTTGAATATAATCTTGATAGAGACCTTATTTTGGTTAGAAACATTGGATTACATTTTTTTTTCAAATTTAGATTTGTTTTAATTAAAGCTCGCAAAAATTCCTGCTGGTCAACTCGTACGTCGACCAACTCGTACGCCGCCCCAACTCGTACGTCGCCCCAACTCGTACCCGGCGCCGACCAACCAACTACTATGGCACCAGCACATGAAGATTGTAGTTTGTAATAACAAAATACACAAGCACTGAATGTGCGGTGCTCGTCCACGTCGGTGGCGGGCAATCAAACCTAATATTGAATATAATCTTGACAGAGACCTTATTTTGGTAAGAAACATATATATGGGTCAATTTCAATTGCACTAAATTGAATTGTCATGAAATGATAATGTCTCACACTACAACGTTCAGTGTTCATCAGTCTAATCGTTAGCTTCGCTCTGTTGAGCTGCCGAAATCATTTCACTGTTCACAAGGCAAAAGTAAGAGAATGATCCTATGGCTTACCTAAAAAGTACAATACACGCTGGCATAAGAACAGCTTAAAACTACGTCACATTCACTAGCCAATCAGAGTAGGGAAAGCTCATGTTGATATTTTACCAAACACGAATGGCCAATCACGTTTATTCCAATGCAAGCTCTTCCAACGCCGGCAGAGTCGTAATGTTTCTGGATTATCAGGCAGGTTAAACTTTCTTTAGGCTTTCTCCTTAATGTTCCTATTACACATGAGAAAGTTTAATGTCTCACACTATTCAACGTCCACTGTGTTCATCAGTATAATAATTAGCTTCGCTCCGTTGAGCTGCTTTGATGGAAGATTGTAATAAGGAAGATTGTAGGAATGACGGGGGCCCTTGCCAAACCTCGGCTCCGGCTCCGTCTCCGGCTCCTGGTCCAGCTCCGGCTCCGGCTCCGTCATCCATATGCTGAAAATAGAGGTTGTGGGTTTTCATTGAAGCTGAAGCTCCGTTTTCCCTTTCAAACCATAGAATCTACTTCCCAACCACAGCCAAAAGTCTCTATTTTGAATTTTTTTTTTTGATACCATTTTTTTTTTAAATTGACTCCAGAAATGGAGCTGGAGCCGGAGCCTGAGCCGGAGCCGAGGCTTGCCGGAAAAGGGCCTAGATACACTGACCGTGTTTGAGCGCGAAACTGACGTAATTTTTTATTTTTTTTTTTTCAAAATGCGCCTGAATGAAGTCGGGATCTCAAGAATAATTCCAATTTATTGATTATTAAAAACCAATATAATACTGCTCTTCATGGCCGTATGTTTATAACGTAATCTTGATATACCCTTTGCGTTATTGGATTCGATTCACCCCACTAACCCCAACTAGTTCGGTGGCCTAGCGGTATGGCTTCTGCACTTGTAAGCGGGAAGTCGTGGGTTCGAATCCCACCCGGTCCGGCATGTTATTTTCTTTATTTATTTATTTTTTTTTATCACGTGCACCCACAAGCACTGAGTGTGCGGTGCTCGTCCACGTCGGTGGCGGGCAATCAAACCTAATTTGAATATAATCTTGATAGAGACCTTATTTTGGTTAGAAACATTGGATTACATTTTTTTTTCAAATTTAGATTTGTTTTAATTAAAGCTCGCAAAAATTCCTGCTGGTCAACTCGTACGTCGACCAACTCGTACGCCGCCCCAACTCGTACGTCGCCCCAACTCGTACCCGGCGCCGACCAACCAACTACTATGGCACCAGCACATGAAGATTGTAGTTTGTAATAACAAAATACACAAGCACTGAATGTGCGGTGCTCGTCCACGTCGGTGGCGGGCAATCAAACCTAATATTGAATATAATCTTGACAGAGACCTTATTTTGGTAAGAAACATATATATGGGTCAATTTCAATTGCACTAAATTGAATTGTCATGAAATGATAATGTCTCACACTACAACGTTCACTGTGTTCATCAGTCTAATCGTTAGCTTCGCTCTGTTGAGCTGCCGAAATCATTTCACTGTTCACAAGGCAAAAGAAAGAGAATGATCCTATGGCTTACCTAAAAAGTACAATACACGCTGGCATAAGAACAGCTTAAAACTACGTCACATTCACTAGCCAATCAGAGTAGGGAAAGCTCATGTTGATATTTTACCAAACACGAATGGCCAATCACGTTTATTCCAATGCAAGCTCTTCCAACGCCGGCAGAGTCGTAATGTTTCTGGATTATCAGGCAGGTTAAACTTTCTTTAGGCTTTCTCCTTAATGTTCCTATTACACATGAGAAAGTTTAATGTCTCACACTATTCAACGTCCACTGTGTTCATCAGTATAATAATTAGCTTCGCTCCGTTGAGCTGCTTTGATGGAAGATTGTAATAAGGAAGATTGTAGGAATGACGGGGGCCCTTGCCAAACCTCGGCTCCGGCTCCGTCTCCGGCTCCTGGTCCAGCTCCGGCTCCGGCTCCGTCATCCATATGCTGAAAATAGAGGTTGTGGGTTTTCATTGAAGCTGAAGCTCCGTTTTCCCTTTAAAACCAGAGAATCTACTTCCAAACCACAGCCAAAAGTCTCTATTTTGAATTTTTTTATTTTGATACCATTTTTTTTTTAAATTGACTCCAGAAATGGAGCTGGAGCCGGAGCCTGAGCCGGAGCCGAGGCTTGCCGGAAAAGGGCCTAGATACACTGACCGTGTTTGAGCGCGAAACTGACGTAATATTTTTTTTTTTTTTTTTTTCAAAATGCGCCTGAATGAAGTCGGGATCTCAAGAATAATTCCAATTTATTGATTATTAAAAACCAATATAATACTGCTCTTCATGGCCGTATGTTTATAACGTAATCTTGATATACCCTTCGCGTTATTGGATTCGATTCACCCCACTAACCCCAACTAGTTCGGTGGCCTAGCGGTAATGCTTCTGCACTGGTAAGCGGGAAGTCGTGGGTTCGAATCCCACCCGGGCCGGCATGTTATTTTTTTTATTTATTTCATTTTTTTTTATCACGTGCACCCACAAGCACTGAGTGTGCGGTGCTCGTCCACGTCGGTGGCGGGCAATCAAACCTAATTTGAATATAATCTTGATAGAGACCTTATTTTGGTTAGAAACATAGGATTACATTTTTTTTTCAAATTTAGATTTGTTTTAATTAAAGCTCGCAAAAATTCCTGCTGGTCAACTCGTACGTCGACCAACTCGTACGCCGCCCCAACTCGTACGTCGCCCCAACTCGTACCCGGCGCCGACCAACCAACTACTATGGCACCAGCACATGAAGATTGTAGTTTGTAATAACAAAATACACAAGCACTGAGTGTGCGGTGCTCGTCCACGTCGGTGGCGGGCAATCAAACCTAATATTGAATATAATCTTGACAGAGACCTTATTTTGGTAAGAAACATATATATGGGTCAATTTTCAATTGCACTAAATTGAATTGTCATGAAATGATAATGTCTCACACTACAACGTTCACTGTGTTCATCAGTCTAATCGTTAGCTTCGCTCTGTTGAGCTGCCGAAATCATTTCACTGTTCACAAGGCAAAAAGTAAGAGAATGATCCTATGGCTTACCTAAAAAGTACAATACACGCTGGCATAAGAACAGCTTAAAACTACGTCACATTCACTAGCCAATCAGAGTAGGGAAAGCTCATGTTGATATTTTACCAAACACGAATGGCCAATCACGTTTATTCCAATGCAAGCTCTTCCAACGCCGGCAGAGTCGTAATGTTTCTGGATTATCAGGCAGGTTAAATTTTCTTTAGGCTTTCTCCTTTATGTTCCTATTACACATGAGAAAGTTTAATGTCTCACACTATTCAACGTCCACTGTGTTCATCAGTATAATAATTAGCTTCGCTCCGTTGAGCTGCTTTGATGGAAGATTGTAATAAGGAAGATTGTAGGAATGAGGGGGGCCCTTGCCAAACCTCGGCTCCGGCTCCGTCTCCGGCTCCTGGTCCAGCTCCGGCTCCGGCTCCGTCATCCATATGCTGAAAATAGAGGTTGTGGGTTTTCATTGAAGCTGAAGCTCCGTTTTCCCTTTCAAACCAGAGAATCTACTTCCCAACCACTGCCAAAAGTCTCTATTTTGAATTTTTTTTTTTGATACCATTTTTTTTAAAATTGACTCCAGAAATGGAGCTGGAGCCGGAGCCTGAGCCGGAGCCGAGGCTTGCCGGAAAAGGGCCTAGATACACTGACCGTGTTTGAGCGCGAAACTGACGTAATTTTTTATTTTTTTTTTTTCAAAATGCGCCTGAATGAAGTCGGGATCTCAAGAATAATTCCAATTTATTGATTATTAAAAACCAATATAATACTGCTCTTCATGGCCGTATGTTTATAACGTAATCTTGATATACCCTTCGCGTTATTGGATTCGATTCACCCCACTAACCCCAACTAGTTCGGTGGCCTAGCGGTAATGCTTCTGCACTGGTAAGCTGGAAGTCGTGGGTTCGAATCCCACCCGGGCCGGCATGTTATTTTTTTTATTTATTTATTTTTTTTTTTATCACGTGCACCCACAAGCACTGAGTGTGCGGTGCTCGTCCACGTCGGTGGCGGGCAATCAAACCTAATTTGAATATAATCTTGATAGAGACCTTATTTTGGTTAGAAACATAGGATTACATTTTTTTTTCAAATTTAGATTTGTTTTAATTAAAGCTCGCAAAAATTCCTGCTGGTCAACTCGTACGTCGACCAACTCGTACGCCGCCCCAACTCGTACGTCGCCCCAACTCGTACCCGGCGCCGACCAACCAACTACTATGGCACCAGCACATGAAGATTGTAGTTTGTAATAACAAAATACACAAGCACTGAATGTGCGGTGCTCGTCCACGTCGGTGGCGGGCAATCAAACCTAATATTGAATATAATCTTGACAGAGACCTTATTTTGGTAAGAAACATATATATGGGTCAATTTTCAATTGCACTAAATTGAATTGTCATGAAATGATAATGTCTCACACTACAACGTTCACTGTGTTCATCAGTCTAATCGTTAGCTTCGCTCTGTTGAGCTGCCGAAATCATTTCACTGTTCACAAGGCAAAAAGTAAGAGAATGATCCTATGGCTTACCTAAAAAGTACAATACACGCTGGCATAAGAACAGCTTAAAACTACGTCACATTCACTAGCCAATCAGAGTAGGGAAAGCTCATGTTGATATTTTACCAAACACGAATGGCCAATCACGTTTATTCCAATGCAAGCTCTTCCAACGCCGGCAGAGTCGTAATGTTTCTGGATTATCAGGCAGGTTAAACTTTCTTTAGGCTTTCTCCTTAATGTTCCTATTACACATGAGAAAGTTTAATGTCTCACACTATTCAACGTCCACTGTGTTCATCAGTATAATAATTAGCTTCGCTCCGTTGAGCTGCTTTGATGGAAGATTGTAATAAGGAAGATTGTAGGAATGACGGGGGCCCTTGCCAAACCTCGGCTCCGGCTCCGTCTCCGGCTCCTGGTCCAGCTCCGGCTCCGGCTCCGTCATCCATATGCTGAAAATAGAGGTTGTGGGTTTTCATTGAAGCTGAAGCTCCGTTTTCCCTTTCAAACCAGAGAATCTACTTCCCAACCACAGCCAAAAGTCTCTATTTTGAATTTTTTTTTTGATACCATTTTTTTTTTAAATTGACTCCAGAAATGGAGCTGGAGCCGGAGCCTGTGCCGGAGCCGAGGCTTGCCGGAAAAGGGCCTAGATACACTGACCGTGTTTGAGCGCGAAACTGACGTAATTTTTTTTTTTTTTTTTTTTTCAAAATGCGCCTGAATGAAGTCGGGATCTCAAGAATAATTCCAATTTATTGATTATTAAAAACCAATATAATACTGCTCTTCATGGCCGTATGTTTATAACGTAATCTTGATATACCCTTCGCGTTATTGGATTCGATTCACCCCACTAACCCCAACTAGTTCGGTGGCCTAGCGGTATGGCTTCTGCACTGGTAAGCGGGAAGTCGTGGGTTCGAATCCCACCCGGGCCGGCATGTTATTTTTTTTATTTATTTATTTTTTTTTTATCACGTGCACCCACAAGCACTGAGTGTGCGGTGCTCGTCCACGTCGGTGGCGGGCAATCAAACGGCCTAATTTGAATATAATCTTGATAGAGACCTTATTTTGGTTAGAAACATAGGATTACATTTTTTTTTCAAATTTAGATTTGTTTTAATTAAAGCTCGCAAAAATTCCTGCTGGTCAACTCGTACGTCGACCAACTCGTACGCCGCCCCAACTCGTACGTCGCCCCAACTCGTACCCGGCGCCGACCAACCAACTACTATGGCACCAGCACATGAAGATTGTAGTTTGTAATAACAAAATACACAAGCACTGAATGTGCGGTGCTCGTCCACGTCGGTGGCGGGCAATCAAACCTAATATTGAATATAATCTTGACAGAGACCTTATTTTGGTAAGAAACATATATATGGGTCAATTTTCAATTGCACTAAATTGAATTGTCATGAAATGATAATGTCTCACACTACAACGTTCACTGTGTTCATCAGTCTAATCGTTAGCTTCGCTCTGTTGAGCTGCCGAAATCATTTCACTGTTCACAAGGCAAAAGTAAGAGAATGATCCTATGGCTTACCTAAAAAGTACAATACACGCTGGCATAAGAACAGCTTAAAACTACGTCACATTCACTAGCCAATCAGAGTAGGGAAAGCTCATGTTGATATTTTACCAAACACGAATGGCCAATCACGTTTATTCCAATGTAAGCTCTTCCAACGCCGGCAGAGTCGTAATGTTTCTGGATTATCAGGCAGGTTAAACTTTCTTTAGGCTTTCTCCTTAATGTTCCTATTACACATGAGAAAGTTTAATGTCTCACACTATTCAACGTCCACTGTGTTCATCAGTATAATAATTAGCTTCGCTCCGTTGAGCTGCTTTGATGGAAGATTGTAATAAGGAAGATTGTAGGAATGACGGGGGCCCTTGCCAAACCTCGGCTCCGGCTCCGTCTCCGGCTCCTGGTCCAGCTCCGGCTCCGGCTCCGTCATCCATATGCTGAAAATAGAGGTTGTGGGTTTTCATTGAAGCTGAAGCTCCGTTTTCCCTTTCAAACCAGAGAATCTACTTCCCAACCACAGCCAAAAGTCTCTATTTTGAATTTTTTTTTTGATACCAATTTTTTTTTAAATTGACTCCAGAAATGGAGCTGGAGCCGGAGCCTGAGCCGGAGCCGAGGCTTGCCGGAAAAGGGCCTAGATACACTGACCGTGTTTGAGCGCGAAACTGAGGTAATTTTATTATTTTTTTTTTTTTCAAAATGCGCCTGAATGAAGTCGGGATCTCAAGAATAATTCCAATTTATTGATTATTAAAAACCAATATAATACTGCTCTTCATGGCCGTATGTTTATAACGTAATCTTGATATACCCTTCGCGTTATTGGATTCGATTCACCCCACTAACCCCAACTAGTTCGGTGGCCTAGCGGTATGTCTTCTGCACTGGTAAGCGGGAAGTCGTGGGTTCGAATCCTACCCGGGACGGCATGTTATTTTTTTTATTTATTTATTTCTTTTTTTATCACGTGCACCCACAAGCACTGAGTGTGCGGTGCTCGTCCACGTCGGTGGCGGGCAATCAAACCTAATTTGAATATAATCTTGATAGAGACCTTATTTTGGTAAGAAACATATATATGGGTCAATTTTCAATTGCACTAAATTGAATTGTCATGAAATGATAATGTCTCACACTACAACGTTCACTGTGTTCATCAGTCTAATCGTTAGCTTCGCTCTGTTGAGCTGCCGAAATCATTTCACTGTTCACAAGGCAAAAGTAAGAGAATGATCCTATGGCTTACCTAAAAAGTACAATACACGCTGGCATAAGAACAGCTTAAAACTACGTCACATTCACTAGCCAATCAGAGTAGGGAAAGCTCATGTTGATATTTTACCAAACACGAATGGCCAATCACGTTTATTCCAATGCAAGCTCTTCCAACGCCGGCAGAGTCGTAATGTTTCTGGATTATCAGGCAGGTTAAACTTTCTTTAGGCTTTCTCCTTAATGTTCCTATTACACATGAGAAAGTTTAATGTCTCACACTATTCAACGTCCACTGTGTTCATCAGTATAATAATTAGCTTCGCTCCGTTGAGCTGCTTTGATGGAAGATTGTAATAAGGAAGATTGTAGGAATGACGGGGGCCCTTGCCAAACCTCGGCTCCGGCTCCGTCTCCGGCTCCTGGTCCAGCTCCGACTCCGGCTCCGTCATCCATATGCTGAAAATAGAGGTTGTGGGTTTTCATTGAAGCTGAAGCTCCGTTTTCCCTTTCAAACCAGAGAATCTACTTCCCAACCACAGCCAAAAGTCTCTATTTTGAATTTTTTTTTTTGATACCATTTTTTTTTTAAATTGACTCCAGAAATGGAGCTGGAGCCGGAGCCTGAGCCGGAGCCGAGGCTTGCCGGAAAAGGGCCTAGATACACTGACCGTGTTTGAGCGCGAAACTGACGTAATTTTTTTTTTTTTTTTTTTTTTTCAAAATGCGCCTGAATGAAGTCGGGATCTCAAGAATAATTCAAATTTATTGATTATTAAAAACCAATATAATACTGCTCTTCATGGCCGTATGTTTATAACGTAATCTTGATATACCCTTCGCGTTATTGGATTCGATTCACCCCACTAACCCCTACTAGTTCGGTGGCCTAGCGGTATGTCTTCTGCACTGGTAAGCGGGAAGTCGTGGGTTCGAATCCTACCCGGGACGGCATGTTATTTTTTTTATTTATTTATTTCTTTTTTTATCACGTGCACCCACAAGCACTGAGTGTGCGGTGCTCGTCCACGTCGGTGGCGGGCAATCAAACCTAATTTGAATATAATCTTGATAGAGACCTTATTTTGGTTAGAAACATAGGATTACATTTTTTTTTCAAATTTAGATTTGTTTTAATTAAAGCTCGCAAAAATTCCTGCTGGTCAACTCGTACGTCGACCAACTCGTACGCCGCCCCAACTCGTACGTCGCCCCAACTCGTACCCGGCGCCGACCAACCAACTACTATGGCACCAGCACATGAAGATTGTAGTTTGTAATAACAAAATACACAAGCACTGAATGTGCGGTGCTCGTCCACGTCGGTGGCGGGCAATCAAACCTAATATTGAATATAATCTTGACAGAGACCTTATTTTGGTAAGAAACAAACATATGGGTCAATTTTCAATTGCACTAAATTGAATTGTCATGAAATGATAATGTCTCACACTACAACGTTCACTGTGTTCATCAGTCTAATCGTTAGCTTCGCTCTGTTGAGCTGCCGAAATCATTTCACTGTTCACAAGGCAAAAGTAAGAGAATGATCCTATGGCTTACCTACAAAGTACAATACACGCTGGCATAAGAACAGCTTAAAACTACGTCACATTCACTAGCCAATCAGAGTAGGGAAAGCTCATGTTGATATTTTACCAAACACGAATGGCCAATCACGTTTATTCCAATGCAAGCTCTTCCAACGCCGGCAGAGTCGTAATGTTTCTGGATTATCAGGCAGGTTAAACTTTCTTTAGGCTTTCTCCTTAATGTTCCTATTACACATGAGAAAGTTTAATGTCTCACACTATGCAACGTCCACTGTGTTCATCAGTATAATAATTAGCTTCGCTCCGTTGAGCTGCTTTGATGGAAGATTGTAATAAGGAAGATTGTAGGAATGACGGGGGCCCTTGCCAAACCTCGGCTCCGGCTCCGTCTCCGGCTCCTGCTCCAGCTCCGGCTCCGGCTCCGTCATCCATATGCTGAAAATAGAGGTTGTGGGTTTTCATTGAAGCTGAAGCTCCGTTTTCCCTTTCAAACCAGAGAATCTACTTCCCAACCACAGCCAAAAGTCTCTATTTTGAATTTTTTTTTTTGATACCCTTTTTTTGTTTAATTGACTCCAGAAATGGAGCTGGAGCCGGAGCCTGAGCCGGAGCCGAGGTTTGCCGGAAAAGGGCCTAGATACACTGACCGTGTTTGAGCGCGAAACTGACGTAACTTTTTTTTTTTTTTTTCAAAATGCGCCTGAATGAAGTCGAGATCTCAAGAATAATTCCAATTTATTGATTATTAAAAACCAATATAATACTGCTCTTCATGGCCGTATGTTTATAACGTAATCTTGATATACCCTTCGCGTTATTGGATTCGATTCACCCCACGAGCCCCAACTAGTTCGGTGCCTACCGGTATGGCTTCTGCACTGGTAAGCAGGAAGTCGTGGGTTCGAATCCCACCTGGGCCGGCATGTTATTTGTTTTATTTTTTTTTTATCACGTGCACCCACAAGCACTGAGTGTGCGGTGCTCGTCCCCGTCGGTGGCGGGCAATCAAACCTAATTTGAATATAATCTTGATAGAGACCTTATTTTGGTTAGAAACATAGGATTACATTTTTTTTTCAAATTTAGATTTGTTTTAATTAAAGCTCGCAAAAATTCCTGCTGGTCAACTCGTACGTCGACCAACTCGTACGCCGCCCCAACTCGTACGCCCCAACTCGTACGCCGACCAACCAACTACTATGGCACCAGCACATGAAGATTGTAGTTTGTAATAACAAAATACACAAGCACTGAATGTGCGGTGCTCGTCCACGTCGGTGGCGGGCAATCAAACCTAATATTGAATATAATCTTGACAGAGACCTTATTTTGGTTAGAAACATAGGATTTATATTTTTTTTCAAATTTAGATTTGTTTTAATTAAAGCTCGCAAAAATTCGTACGCCCCAATTCGTACGTCGACCAACTCGTACGCCGCCCCAATCGTACGCCCCAACTCGTACGCCGACCAACCAACTATTATGGCACCAGCACATTAAGATTGTAGTTTGTAATAACAAAATACACAAGCACTGAGTGTGCGGTGCTCGTCCACGTCGGTGGCGGGCATTCAAACCTAATTATTTTGAATATTATCTTGATAGAGACCTTATTTTGGTTAGAAACATAGGATTTATTTATATTTTTTTTTCAAATTTAGATTTGTTTTAATTAAAGCTCGCAAAAATTCGTACGCCCCAACTCGTTCGTCTACCAACTCGTACGCCGCCCCAACTCGTACGCCCCAACTCGTACGCCGACCAACCAACTACTATGGCACCAGCACATGAAGATTGTAGTTTGTAATAACAAAATACACAAGCACTGAATGTGCGGTGCTCGTCCACGTCGGTGGCGGGCAATCAAACCTAATATTGAATATAATCTTGACAGAGACCTTATTTTGGTTAGAAACATATGGGTCAATTTTCAATTGCACTAAATTGAATTGTCATGAAATGATAATGTCTCACACTCCAACGTATACTTTGTTCATCAGTCTAATCGTTAGCTTCGCTCTGTTGAGCTGCCAAAATCATTTCACTGTTCATAAGGCAAAAGTAAGAGAATGATCCTATGGCTTACCTAAAAAGTACAATACACGCTGGCATAAGAACAGCTTAAAACTACGTCACATTCACTAGCCAATCAGAGTAGGGAAAGCTCATGTTGATATTTTACCAAACACGAATGGCCAATCACGTTTATTCCAATGCAGGCTCTTCCAACGCCGGCAGAGTCGTAATGTTTCTGGATTAATCAGGCAGGTTAAACTTTCTTTAGGCTTTCTCCTTATTGTCCCTATTACACATGAGAAAGTTTAATGTCTCACACTATGCAACGTCCACTGTGTTCATCAGTATAATAATTAGCTTCGCTCTGTTGAGCTGCTTTGATGGAAGATTGTAATAAGGAAGATTGTAGGAATGACGGGGGCCCTTTGCCAAACCTCGGCTCCGTCTCCGGCTCCTGCTCCGGCTCCGGCTCCGGCTCGGCGTCATCCATATGCTGAAAATAGAGGTTGTGGGTTTTCATTGAAGCTGAAGCTCCGTTTTCCCTTTCAAACCAGAGAATCTATACTTCCGAACCACAGCCCAACATTTTTGAATTTTGTTTTTTGATACCCGTTATTTTAAAATTGACTCCAGAAATGGAGCTGGAGCCGGAGCCTGAGCCGAGGTTTGCCGGAAAAGGGCCTAGATACACTGACTGTGTTTGAGCGCGAAATTCTGACTGAATTTTTTTTTTTTTTTCAAAATGCGCCTGAATGAAGTCGAGATCTCAAGAATTATTCCAATTTATTGATTATTAAAAACCAATATAATACTGCGCTTCATGGCCGTATATGTTTATTAAGTTATCTTGATATACGTACCCGTCGCGATATTGGATTCGATTCACCCCACTGACCCCAATTAACTTGTTCGGTGACTTAGCGGTATGGCATCTGCACTAGTAAGCAGGAGGTCGTGGGTTACTATACACAGTGTACACAACACTATGAGTGAACACGTAATTATTACATGTGGCCCTCTGACCTCTAGGGCTTAAAAACAGCCAATTTCATGATTGTCATCATGACGTCGCCGTAATTTTCGTGGCAGCATGATGCACACTACAAAGCTTTTGGAAAAAGAATTATTTTCGTAGCATTATTTTGTGGTTCTCGAGATACGCTGCTAACAAAATTGACTAATTAAATGTTTTAATGAGCTTTTAAGCGCTTAATTAATGAAGAATGTTTACACTAACTCAGTACCCGAAGGAAAAAATAAATAAAGAAAACGTTGGGTTTTTTTTATCATTGGGAGAGTCACAAGACTGTAATGCGAGAAGCTGGGTAAAATGAAGTCACGAGAGGGCGCAATTGCACGAAGCTCCGATCTAAATACACTACTGTACTGGGCAGGATTTGACCCGAAGTTTGTGATCGTGTACTTCAGTCTGCGCCACTAAACTCGACATAGACCCGGAGAAAGGGCGTAGAATTTAGTACAATCAGTGACAATTGACAGGACGAAAAAAGCTGTTTCTGTTGCGGCGATAATCGAAAGCAAAAACTTGAAAATGACGGGGAAAAGACGAGTTTTTGTCGTTGGAGTCGGCATGACCAAGGTTGGTATTGTTGGCTCATCATGATCATGATGATCGCTGGTTTACTTTTAGTTTTTAGTTTTTTTTTACTTTGGCCTGGGCTAGTTTTAATAATTTTCACCTTAAACTAGCAATAAAGCATCTGTTCATAGTTCTAACTTAGTATTTATATATCATAGCCCACGTAGTTAGTTTTCTTGGGGCAGACAAGTGCTAGTGTGGAGGTATGTTAATATTAATTAGGCCTAATAAATATTAATTAGGGCCTAGTACATTCATGGCAGTCAGTATTTATACTTTATAGGCCTACATGCATGTACATGTAGGCCTACTGCTATTTACAAACCCATTTCAAACTCTGGCCTACATGACCTGTAGCTGCAGTAACTGTAGCCCAATATTACTACTGACGTTGTTGTCGTATATAGGGCTACAGGACAATCAACTTGGAAATCTCGAGTCGAAAATTTCCCACCCCTAAAATGACTGTTATTCGGCGATCTGTGGCATAATGACTCATCACCCAGCCTGGTGTTCCTGATGTCGTGAAGAAGCATATTCAGAAGATACAAAATTCAACTAGCATTTCGGATGTCAACAAAATGAGCAATTTTCAGCCCAAATCTCAGTATATACAAAAAAGTCACGGATTCTGTGACAATTCCTATGGTGCTTTGCGAAATAATATGTAATAAGGAAATACATTTAGAATGATCTCTACCCTGTTCAGTCTACATTCGATTTACGTGCAACGGAACGAACGGGACCAGTCTACTCTGTACACGCGCGCAATGCTGCTGTGATTCTATTAATTATGCAACGACTGTTGCCTGAGAGTCTTACTTCCATGGTTTAGCAATGCATTAATACCCGTTTGCCTCTTTTCAGGCAACAGTCGTCGCATAATACTCAAAGCAGCAAGCGCGCTTGTACAGAGTTGACTGGTCCCGTTCGCTCCGTTGCACGTTCTCGACACAAGTGTTGCGTTTTTTTTCTTGGACACCCTGTATATAGATTTTTTTTCTTTCTTTCTTTTTTCTTTTCTTTCTTTCTTTTTTCTTTTCCTTCTCATTTTTGATTTTTTTTTTCTTGCTGGGAGAAATGGAGGGCGCACAACCTCACCCCCCCCCTCCCACCTGGATCCGCCCCTGAAAGGGCGGCACCACCTGCTTTAATACTTTTGGTTACCTTGTGGTCAGACCACTTGGCTTCCAGAGCTACGGCTTGGTCTAGATTGTCTAGGTGCCACCGCATATTTCCAATGGAGCAAAGACTTAGACCTACAACAGATTTGGATGCAGCCATAGCCTTAGTTTAATGCTTAGGTGTTTAAAAACTAAGTTAAAAACTTTTGAAATGCATCTTTCAGTCTATGAAAGTTTTTGAGACTTGATCTGATGCATATTTGTAATAATTTATGAAATGTATTCATTCGTCTTATCATTTGACCTTGAATTTGAACAGTTTGAGAAGCCTGGGCGTCGAGATGACTTTGACTACCCGGAAATGGCCAAGGAATCCGGCACCAAAGCTCTACAGGATGCTGGTCTATCCTATGGCAATATTGAGCAAGGTGTTGTTGGCTATGTGTATGGAGATACCACCTGTGGGCAACGGGCAATGTATCAACTCGGCATGACCGGTATTCCAATATACAATGTACGTAAGTGGGACTAAAGCCCTGTCCGCACTGAACTTTTCTTGGGCAAAGTTACCGAGAGGCTGAGTACTTTACCCATTTTAAGTCCAGTGCGGACATCTCAGGAAGTGTACCTCTCAGTTACTTTGCCCGAGCCATGCGGGTATTTCTACCGGCCAACTTCTGCCCGGGTAGAATGCCCGAGATGCTTTACCCGAGACGAAAAGTCCAGTGCGGACAGTGCGAGTCGGGTACCCTCATAAGCCTAGTATTGTCAGCTCCGTAATTCTTCCGTGCGTACACGGTTAAGTTACCCGAGTCAAAAGTCCAAGTGTGGACACCGGTATTAATATTTGCCCATTTTTCATTTACCCATCGGCTCGGTTAAATCCCCGAAAAAAAAGTCCAGTGCGGACAGGGCTTAAGTACATGTATACATGATAATACTTATTTTTGAGTGGCATAGGTTGCAAGTGGTGCACAGGTTGACAGGGCACTTGTCTCTCACCAATTTGGCCCAGGTTGGATCCCAGCTTGAATTGGGTCATGTGATAGTGTTAAGATTAATCAATGTAAACACTTCAAATTGAATCCAGGGCTCAAAATATCCACTAGACCTTGGACCGAGTCTATAGTAATTTCAGTGTCGGTCTAGTAAAATGAGTACTGTACTAGTCCGGCTGTCCAGTGATTTTGTTTTCCTTGCACAATTAAAATGGTTCCAAGATTGATTAATTTTTGACACATTATTGCACACATTTACGGTTTTTCTATACATGTACAGATCATGAATGCCACAGGTCTAGTGAAAAAGTTTAGGTCTAGTAAAATGCTTCAGTTACTAGACCTGCTGTCCAGTGCATTTTTTCACGAAATTCGAGCCCTTGAATCTATGGCTGTTGTCAGTGGTCATGCAGTATGAGTTGATTTAGGTAATAGGAGTAAGATGCTCTGTGCATTGGAAGTGTAGCAAATCGGTAATGAATATGCCTTCAGGAATCAATGTACCTTCTGCAAAATAACATTTAGACGGCCGGCATGTCGCATTGAGAATTGGCCAATCGGAAGAATGTTGGTGCCGGCAAAAGATACTCTTCCTATATTCTTTCTTTAGAATTACACTTTGTCCTTCTAGAGCTACCGTAGTCACCAAGAATCTTGTCCAATTCCTGTGTCATTTAAACTTCTCTTGCTGCAGGTGAACAATGCATGTGCCACTGGTTCCTCTGCTCTGTACCTTGCCAAACAGCTGGTGGAAGGAGGACTGGCAGAGTGTGTCATGGCCCTGGGATTTGAGAAAATGCAGCGAGGCTCACTCAAATCACAGGTAGGAAAGTCTCTTCGCATTCCGTCCACCGACCTTAGACACAAACCCTGCAACATGAACATGAAGGTTTACAGCAGTACTGGGATCGAGAACCGGTCGAATGCATCCAGGGCATTTCCACGGTTTTGGGACATTTTGTAATGTAACCTGCTTTTCCTCTTTTTGCATATATATTTGCATGCATTTCAAGGTACCATAAGTGATATACTTGCTGATTCCAATGGGACATTTTTACAAGGAATCCTTCTATCAAGAAATAAGTCAAAGTCACTTAACAAACTTAAGTTACCGTGGAATTTCCCTCCAGAATTTGGTTTTCGAGTAATGTTGATTGAGTACCTGAGTACTGGCCGAGTTCTTGCTTGTACTCGAGTTGTACTCAAGTACAAGTTTAAGAACTCCAACACCGTTCTTCATGGTTAAATGTTGCGGAAAATTAAATCTTACCAAAGAAATTTAGTATATTTGCACAAGATGTGTCTTACTTAGAGGACAATGATTCAGGGGTCGATTTCACCAAACTCTTCGTAACTTGCTATCAATCGTAGGACTTTTGATGCATTGAAGCCCTATGTGGGATAGGTCCCTTACTATGGGTTATCCTTCGTAACTCGAGTTACGATCGATCGCAGGGCTTCGTGAAATCGACCCCAGAAATGACAAATTACATGTACAAGTAATGCATGTACCATAATAAACAAGGTGAAGATCACAAAGATCAAATAAAACTATAATTAGTCCTGAGTTTCATCTTGCCTATAGGATATATGATAATTAAAGGCCTCTATGTCATGCTATGTGGCTAATGATATACCGGTACGTATATTTTGATCTTGTGACTCCACCAGTTATGAAAGAGCTTTATCTCCGCTGATGTTTAACATACACTGTAATCCTACATTGAGCCTGGGTCATCCTTATCTATCAGACTACTGCTGGCAGGCTGGATTGTTGGACTTATGCCTGAATGGTCATGTCTGTTGTTTACTTTGCTTCAAGCCAGTACATGTGCGCATGTACTTAACACAACTGACATACAACTGGTGTATTATTTATGAAAATTTATATCGATCAATTATTATATTGAAAATGGAGATAAAATAGTATTCAAACTTCATAGAATAAGTTCTAATCTGTTTCTGGTCGTTCTGTTCTGACTGAACTACCCAACCTCATCAAAACCCAATTTTCATCTTTCTTTCATACACATTATGCAGTTATGTGTGTATTGACCAGCTATGCATGCCGTCCTTGCAAATTTGTTTTTAAGGAGTACTCTTTCAATTGGTCATATTTTAGCCAATTTCAGCCCCAATATGCTTAAATTGTACATGGTGATAGCCAAGACATGGCTGCATCACATATCTGAATCTTTAAGTGATAAACAGTTTAATTTTAACATAATGGGTCCCGACACAGTGTTGCGTTTTTTCTGGGGCACCCTGTATATTTAGTGATGTATCCTGTTTTAATTTTGTTTCTCATTTGTATACAGTATCATGATCGCACCAACCCAATGGATAAACACCTTGAGGTTCTCATGAATAAACATGAGTTACAGCCAGTGCCTATAACTGCTCAGATGTTCGGCCAAGCTGGCAGAGAACACATGGAAAAATATGGTGAATTGTAGCTGAGTTTTAGTTGAATTTCTTTTTACAATTCTGAAATTGATTAACATGTTTTCGTATTTTTCAGTATACATACGTCATGCTTGTATGTGTTTTAGTCATATACTGAAGAATCAGATACATGTTATTGCGATCAAGAGCGCTAGGCCTATGCGATGCAAATTTAAGAATACTCTCGGTCACACATCCTGGCTTTTTCATGACCTGAGCTAAAATTTCCCGGCTACTTGCTAACTTAAGATTTTACTAACCCATTAAAATGTTTACTAGCCCGTACATGTGTTGTATATTTAAAGAAACGTATGCAGTCAAAGAGGGCACCTTTCTTCATAGACTCTGTATCAGAATGACTTGAAGTAATGCAACTATGGAGCTACACAGCAAGTGGTGGAAGATACAATTTCAATACATGAAAGTAGTTACTTATTGTTATTGTTTTTACTAGCCCGTCAGTCACTATGCAACATTTCACAGACGAAACACTTAGCCATTAACTGTTTATTAGGTGTCTCGACCAGACTATCACTGAACAAATGATTGATTCATGATTGTATTCCTATGCAGGAACAACTGCCGACCACATTGCAAAGATTGCCTACAAGAATCACAAACATTCAACCAATAACCCGTAAGTAACCCTTGACTTTGTCTACAGAGCCGCTTAAGCATTATGTTTAATAGTACCAAAATTTGAAATTTTCCTTTAAGCACATATAAAGCCTTCACAAATAAAATCAAGTTGCTAACCATCTTCTTCTTTTTTTGTCAGTGGAATTGTTGCAATCATAGTATTAGGCAGACACAATTCAAAAGCAAGTAACATATTATGAAATGTTTGGAGTTAGGAGGGCCTGACATGTTTCGATCCTAGCAGGATCTTTATCAAAGGCTAAATGATGAAGGACAAGATCCATGCAAGTGAAAGAAACACAAATTAATGGATAAATACATGTACACTGTACCTCCTTTGTTAATCCCTATTCCCCAAGCTATTCACCCTTTTGTAGTCTGGTACCTTTGATCTTGCCTATCTGACCACTCTTTGTCTGACCAATCTTACCTACCCCCCCCCCTCCCACAACCCCCTCCTTTTGTCCTGATCATCTCATCTATTCATGTGTGTTTATTTCACCAGCATATTTCTTGTCCTTTGTCATTTAGCCTTTGAGAAAGATCCTCCTAGGATCGAAATAAGTCAGGCCCTCCTAACTCCAAGCATTTGACATGTTTGATAAATTTTAGGTCATTATTTTGGCTGATGAGCACTTTATTACTTGTATAAAATATTATTACAGAAGGTTAAATTGCTCGATTTCCTTTGCAGCCACTTTCTTGTTCTTGATAAGTGGTGTTTAAATATGTAGTGATCTTAGTCAAGTTCGAGTAAACTTTTTAGTTTGTAGGTTTTTGAATTTTTGTTCAATGTTGCAGTGAGTTCACTTTAACTCAACCAAAGCAAGGAATGTTGCTTGATTTTAGATGATTTGGAATGACTTCATTCCGAAATGACTGAAGATATAGTTCCGTTTAATTAGCAACCAACATTTTATGTGTAACATTTTAAGTTTTGCATGGAATAATGTTCTCTAAATACACAAAATATTTTTCAATATGTTTTCATGTTGTTTTTCTGTTTGTTTTAGGTATTCCCAGTTCCAAACTGAATATTCTCTGGACGATATCAAGAAGTCTCCAATGATATTCGAGCCTCTGACTAAGCTACAGTGCTGGTAAAGCTAATTACATTTCTCTTTTTGTACAACCAACTTCAATGTATACGACTCTGATAACGATGCAGAACATTGAAATGATTTCACGCAATGTTGTATTACTAGTTACTACTTAAGACCTATGCTAGGAGTCCACTGGGCCGGTGCCAGTTGGTGCCAGTTTGCGCCAATGCAATTTGCTGTGGCGCCTAGTGTCGCCAATAAGGTGCCTAGTGGCGCGCAGTGGCTCAAACTGCCTCCCAACTGGCTTGTGGTGGCCTGTAACGGCGCCAAAAAATGAATTTGGCGGCAAGAACATTTCAAAATGTTTGAAATTTTCGTCTTGCCACTTGCATCGAGCAATCAGCGCAAGGTGTCCACCAAGTGGCACCAAATGGCGCATACAATCCGCCTATTGGAATCCACTTTAATTTCATGGCACGCGCCAAGTTGCGCCACTACGTGCCAATCACATAATCTTTGGCACCAACTGGCGCCGGCCCAGTGGACTCCTAGCATTACATGTACATGTATGTCCATAAGACATCTGGGAGGCAAAATGCTGGTTAGAAAACAATGGAAGATGCAATGATATGTACTCATGACTATTGGCTTATCATTGGCACATCCTGTGCACCACACATACAAAAGCATATACAACGCCAGATAGCTGTGCCTTTTCAAACTTGTACAAACTTGTATTTTATGTTCATTCCTTGACACCACCTTCAGTCCAACATCAGACGGCAGTGCAGCAGCTATCCTCTGCAGTGAAGACTTTGTACGGAAACACAACCTTGAGAGTAAGGCTGTTGAGATAGTCGGTATGCAGATGGCCACTGATCTACCCAGCACATTCAACGAGAACAGCACTATGAAGATGGTATATGATTATGACTGAACGTTTTATGATATTATTGCATTTATAAAGCGCCTTTTCAAGAAGATCAAAGCGCTGAACATTATTATTATCCCTGGTCGTCGGGCCATAATTTACATTCCTGAAACCATCTCAACTCCGGCCCTAGGGAGCATACAGCCTTGCAGCCGTGCCAGCAAAGCACGCAGGGCTAATCAAGCACACAAAGCCATCTCTACCCTCGCAGGTTCCCATTTACATCTGGATGAAGAGGAGCAATATGTGACAAAGCATCTTGCCCAAGGATGCAAGCACCACGAGCCCATGGCTGGATTCGAACCCACAATATGCAGATTGACCACAGGATCTTGAGTACGACACGCCAAACCACTAGGCCACAGTACTCCACATAGATAGTTACATAGTGCTCCTTATTAGCACATAAATTTGATGAATAGATAAAAGATCGCACTTACAAAAACACTGATTACCCGATCTTATTTCATGCAATTTACATTGTAGTTGATTAGTACTTTATTTCAAGCTTTTCCGATGATTGAAGAATATGGCTTAGTGACTCTGGCTTGTATTCCTCCTCTCTATTAAAAAGGTTGGCTACGACATGACCAAAAAAGCAGCTGATGAACTCTTCAGCAGGACAGGAATGCGTCCCACCGACGTCAACGTAGTTGAGCTCCATGATTGCTTTGCAGCCAACGAGTTGATCACCTACGAAGCTCTAGGACTCTGTCCTCCAGGTACGATGGCTGTGTCAGATGACACCTTGATCAATTACCTTTAAAGGTAGTATCATACTTTGGTTTTTTGGTCAAAGAAATAAAGATTCATTGGCAAAAATATCAAGGAAGATACAGTCACAGTCATCTGTGAAAATTTCAGTCCCATACGGTGCTCACTTTTTGAGAAAATCATGAAAAATTGCCACAGTATTTCTTAAGTCTTTTCTCTTTTATTTTTGATCTTTTAAAAGATCAAAATGATTTTTGGTCGTTGTTTTACTAATTTCTGGATAAATACACCATTTCAGGTGGAAAAATGTTTAAGGTTTCTACCAGCACCATCTTCATATACCCTGTAAGTTATACGTAAATCTTGTTGTTTAGTCAATAAGTCAACTTTTTGTTTGTTTGTTTGTTTTCCTGTGTATTATTTTACAAGGCAAAGCCGGTGAGCTGATTGATCGAGGGGACAATACTTACGGAGGGAAGTACGTTATCAATCCCAGCGGCGGTCTCATCTCAAAGGGTCATCCACTTGGTGCTACAGGTAAGGTCAAAGGTCAAGTCTTGTGCCCCAAGCCACTCCCCCCCCATATCCATCCAAGTACTCTCCCATCCAAAGCATGTATATATGTTTGTAACATGCAGGTCTAGTAACTGAAGCATTTTACTGGACCTGAACTTTTTCCACTAGACCTGTGGCATTCATGTACAAAGGAAAACCAAAATTGTATGCAATATTAATTGTGTCAAAAATCATCAACCATTTTAATTGTGCAAGGAAAACAAAATCACTAGACAGTCGGACTAGTACAGTGCAGTACACACTTTATAGTGGATATTTCGAGCCCTGAACATGTATATACAGTGTATGATAAGATGCGTTCAGCATGGGAATAAGTCCAACAATGATAAAATAAGTTGTGGTTTGATTTCTACAAAACAATACAAGTCATCTCAGTGCATCTATTGCATGCGATTATGGACCATGACTTGTAGATATGATTGTAAAGGAAGGATTGCATGACTGGCATGTAGAATTGCAGCTTGGTTTGATTAATTGTTTGCTAGCGATTTTTGTGAAACTTGTGTGAGTGTGCAATGCATAAAGCCATGATGATTCACACTTAAGAAATTGCTCGTCAAATTTTGTGAGCAATTTATAGCAACTATGCTTCTTCTTTTTTTCAAGTGGCATGTTTCTTTTAAAGACTGTTTTACATGGTTCTTATGCTCAGTAAGAGAAATTTAAAAAGAGAATCCATTTGTTACTAACCAGGGTCTACACAAATTAGAGAGAGCTGCTTACCACACATCACCACATACAGCCTCCATAGGGGAACTCGGTTATAAACGCTGCTTAATTACCACAAAAACCACACTGTGGTATATTGTGGTATTCAGGACACCACATTTTACCATAGTAAAACGCTAGTAAACTGTGGAATACAAGAGGGTGAGGCTTAACGAAATACCATTTTACAGTCTTTGAAAATTTGGTCCTTTAAATAAACATTACAGGGATTGAATAGATAAATGCTGTAATGCTTACATTTGTGTCTTATTTTACATCTTGTCTCTCCATCAGTTTCTTTTAAATAACCAATGATGAAGAAAAAGTAACAGGTATTATTATAAGATTGTATATCAATGCAAATAATTTGTTGTATAAGTTAAAAAGTAATTACTGATCATATTGTTATATTTAAAAAAAAATTCCCTTAAATTTTTAGTTAAGTTTATGTGATTGAAAACTAATTTTCTTCTAATTAAAACAAACTTTCTGGAGAAAATAAATTGCCCCCCTACTTAAAATGCGTATTTCGAGGGAAATGAATGTTGTTAACCAACCCTTTACAATGCTTCAAGTGCCCTTATACCCTGCTACTTATTTTGGGTGCTCAAAATCTGCTCATCATAATAAGGGGGAATTTTTATGTAATGTAAAGTAAAATTATAAGGGACATTCAAACAAACTTGCAGAGAAGATTATATTAGAGCCTGCAGAAAAAGAAACAATTAATTTCTTGGGTAAATTCAGTTTTTTTTAGCAGGAAACGTTTTTGTGATAATTTATGGAGAAACAGAATGAACATAAGAAGTAAGTGTAGGCCTACATGTACACTAGAAATTATTGGGACAGTTTGAAGAAGAAGAATTGATTTTAAATTTGTAAAATTTTTGACATTTCTAAAATTTCTGTATGGTATTCAGGAGGTCGCTGGTTCAAATCCCGCTCCAGTAAATCTGACTTTGTTCACTTTTCAATTGCCAATTTTTCAATTTGGAAATACAGTGCTCGATAGCTAAGTTCTATGCTCATACGGTTTACCCTTGTTTCGAGCAAATTAGGTTTTCTGTGTTGAGTTGAGCCTGTGATACCATGGAGGTAGACATTTAGTGATACACGCCCATTTTACATAAAAGCAGGCAGTGTTTATCTTCCTTCAAGTCTGATTTCAGTAGTGAAAAGAAAACTGCAGTATTTATGGGAATGCGCATTGGCTGTGGCTGGTTGTCATAGGAACTGTCCGTCTGCTAGTCTGCAGTATTAAGCATCTCATCAATTTCAAAAGAATTCATAATGAAATATTTAATGTACCCTATTTCGTTTTAATGATAATAATTATGCATGCGGAATTTGCAGGCTTGAATCAAGTCTAGTATGTCGTGCACTTTGACCTTTGATCGGCCGGTAATATAATGTGCATTGTGCATGCAGCCTTTTTGCAGGTGCATATTATTGGTAGTACACACGGAAAAGGGGACCAGGCAATCCTTATTAAAACTGAAACCAAGGAATAAAGACACCTATTGTGTGAGTTTGTAAGCATTTTTAAATGTTGAGTTTTTACTCAGCCATCTGTTTGGTGTGGTCATTGAGAATTAAGGGGAAAAACCAGACTAGTATTTTAGGCCTGCATGCATTTGAACACATGTGGGCAGTAGCATTGATTGTCTGTGTAGGCCTATATCATGTGTACACACACGCGCATGTATGTATTATGTAATGCCAATGGCAATTGACTAGCCCTTGAAGGCTTGATTGTTGTGGGTAATTCTGGGTTTTAGGGGCATAAATTATGTACGTGCAAAAGAGGTCGCTATAACTTCAGCCAACTCGTCCCAACGTATCGCACCGTACATTTATGCTCCTAAACTAAAATCCAGGACTAACTGTTACCTGATTTTTGTGCATGTATCTGAATCTGGGGATTGTGATGAGACGGGTCCCAAAACTATAAAGGAAAGAAATACTACTTTTTAAAAATTACTTGTAAACCTAAATATACTCTCATGGTGTCCTCTTCTACATTATTAGCAAGGTTAATTTCCTGATTTTTGTGCATGTATCTGAATCTGGGGATTGTGATAAGACGGGTCCCAAAACTATAAAGAAAAGGAATACTACTTTTTAAAAATTACTTGTAAACCTAAATATACTTTCATGGTGTCCTCTTCTACATTATTAGCAAGGTTAATTTTGTGGAAAGAGGGCAGGGCTTTGATTTTTGAGGGGAATTATGATGTAAAAACGCGCCTGAAATGGTGTATTACTAATCCAGAAGAAACCACAAGTCGGATTCGTTCATGCGGCAACACAAAAATGTGTAACCACAATTTCCATAGCATGTTTCATTAATTTTGAAAAAAAAAACAGTCTTGACATAAAATGGAAACAATATGGTAATTTAATGCTTTTTGTGTTGCTAGAAAATGTACACAAATGTTGACTTTTGATCACAATGTTGTCAGTCTCAAAAAAAAGTGAATGTTTTGCAAGATTTAATTTGGCTGTCCGTACTAACCGGCACCACTACCAATTTGTTTGCAAATAAGAGAAAGATTGTGGATCAGTTTGCAGAAATACCATGTAAGAATCGTTCGTATTTTCGCACCTCTATTTCGTTCGCACTTCTCATACGAGAAGTACGAACGATTCTCACATGGTGTTTCTGCAAACCGATCCACATACCAATTGTCACCATGCAAAAGCCTCAAATCTTTCTTGAGAGAAAGTTTGATAACAGGAACTTGTCCGCCTCTGTTCTTTGTGTGCAGGATTGGCTCAGTGTTCAGAGCTCTGTTGGCAGTTACGTGGCGAGGCAGATAAGAGGCAGGTACCTGGAGCCAAGTTGGCCTTACAGCATAACATCGGATTAGGCGGTGCCGTCGTGGTCACACTCTACAGAATGGGTTTCCCAGATCATACCAGGTATTTAAATTAGCTGCCTCTACAAAGCAAGGCTAAAGCTTTCCTTGGATCTCCAGGTTTTGAATTTGACATCTGAATGTTTGCAGGCCTCATGTCCTGGAGGCCCTTGGATCTTTGATGCCTATGTCTTAACCTCAACATTTTTTACTCAGAGCTTTTTTTCCAATTGTTGCTTCCAGAAACATATGAGACACTCATAGATACATACATGTTCAGTGGAAAGCCACTATAACAAACGCTGCTATACCAAACATTTGGCTATACTGAACATCATCCTTGGTTACCAATGTTTTTTTACAATACATACCCAATATAGAAAACCAAATGGTGATCCACTGATAATATTCAGATAACTCAATATTAAACATACTCCAAAAAGACTAGGAAAGCCATTTTTTATTCTTTCCTGAAGATGTTCTGAATAAAGAATGAAATATAGAAAAAAAAATGGCTTCCCTTAGTCTTTTTGGAGTATGTATAATATTGAGATACCCAATATGGTTCTTTAAATTACTATGAATGACCATAATAACAAACAATATCTGTGCATCCTTGTTCGTTATAGCGGCGCTCCACTGTATAAACTTGAGACACTAACACAGTTTAATTTTTGAGTTACTTTATTGATTTACTTGAAGGAGACGCATCCAGCCCAGCCTCGCAGCAGCAGAGGAATTCAAGTCTGAAGAGCTTTTCAAAGTCATTGAGGAGAAATTGAAGGAGGTATGAAATATTACACGCACTCAGGATCTGACCCCCAGACTCCATTTTAAAGGGAGATTTGACCCCAAACACTGGAAGAGATATGACCCCAGACACTGACACAGAGTTCAGACAAGGTTTTATTATCGGGACTTTTCCCGCCAAACCCATAGTGTGGACGCTTGCTGAGACTTGTTCTCTTGCCCCCGGCAAATATGTTGGGTTCGGTAAACCCTGGTAAGAGGCTGGTAATTTATATCGCATAAATTAGTTTATACATTTGTTTGGTTTTTTTTTTCCATTTCTGTATCTGATTAAACCATATTTGCAAGGAATGGATCCAAGCTCCGAAATTCCTACTGCATGCAATAAGCAACTTTAAGTTTATAAGATTGATGATATTCTACTATCTCATCAAAATAGAGTCTCTGAGGTTTTAATTGAGAACTTTTGGACATCTATTAACAGGATGGAGCAAAGTTGGTCAAGAAGACCAAGGCTACGTTTGGATTCAAGGTCACCAATGGACCCGGTGGAAAGACAGGATTCTGGGTCATCGACCTCAAGAATGGCAATGGAAGCATCAAACGGGATTCAAAAGGTATTAAATGATGGGCCTGAATACCAGTAATATGGCCGTATCCCAAATAACTGGCTGCGGCTGCAAATTACGCACGCCCTTATGGCAGCCACTGGCCAGTGACTGCAGCCATTCCCATAGACTTGTGCGTTATTTGCGGTCGTAGCCAGAGCTTTGGGATACAGCTTAAGTTTCAAATTTCAACCATGTACAGTACACATGATGGTTGTTTATTGGTTAGCAACCTTCTCTCCAGTGTTCATTTCCAAATTTATACTGTAATGCGATGGGTCAGTAGTGTTCAAGAGGATGAGGTTGAACATACATGAAGGCCGTGTCCCAAATCTTTGGCTGCGGCTGCAAATAACACACAAGTCTATGGAAACAGCTGCAGTCACTGACTAGTGGCTGCCATAGGTGCGTGTGTAATTTGCAGCCGCAGCCAGAGATTTGGGACATGGCTAAGTTTCTACAAATCTGTGGTGCTGATAGCTAAACAAAATAATTTCCATCACCGGAAACAAAAGTGGTAATAGTACTTGATGACCGGTTATGTGTACTTGACCAATTACATGCCAAGGAACTACATGTGTTGTTTATGCAAGTTCATGTTAAGGTTATGACTCGATAAACTTGAAGACGATTAAATATTCAGATCTGCAAATCATTGATATTGGTGATGAGCCTGCATAGTGCAATGTATTTAAATACTATGACGACAAATATGCTATAATTGTGGGTGCATTAGTAGTTGTATTTATGTTTTCTATTTCATGTTCCCTTAACACGTTTTTACTCATGCAGATAAAGTAGACGTCACTTTTACAATAAAGGATGCTGACTTGGTTCAAATGATGACGGGAAAACTGCAGCCCCAATCGGTGAGCTTATCTTTGCATATTTGTTTCTTGTATGGGAGGCTGGGATAGATATCTAAATCTACTCTGAAATTTGTGGGGAAATCTCCAACATGTATGAAAATGGGAGACTTTTGACTAACCATTGTTAATCTCAAGAGGGCGCCCTTCACCAGTCTCAGGAAAAGTGTGTCAATTTTGTTGTCATTGCTTTCGTGCACCTATATTCGTCGCAAACACAACCGGCATAAATAAGCACATGAAAATACCTGGTACATACTGTGCAGTGTCCAATTATGGTGGCAGGGGAAGACACGAGTTCTCCAAGAACAAACAAATGCAAAATCTGTGGAGGTTTGCCATCAAAAGGGCGAGTTACGAACGATCATGGTGGCCCACAGCAAACAGCATTGTGTTTTGTGCAAAGATCTTTTACTTTGTTAAAAAAGGCCTACCACATTATTCCTTGTCAACATAAGAATTTCACCTCACTTTTTGTTTTCTGGCATTAAAATCAGGGTGGGCGGCAATGTGAATCTAAACATTATTTGTATATGGCCTGAATTTAATTTAAGAGTTTTTGGACAACCACCATACTTAAATTGTGTACAAAAAATTTCAGACCGGTAGTTTGCTACCCTCTATCAACAGCCCTCTCCAAAAGTCTCCCATTGTATGTACTTTTGAAATGGAGCTATACAGATGATGCAGCTTCAGTATAGACCGCTCCGACGGCACGATATACCATCCGCCATTACTGCGGTGTCCTGCCCACCTTTTGTCCGGCAACAAAAGAATTTATGCTCAGGCGCACTTTATACTGCAGGGTGTACGTCCCCTTATCAGGAGACATACACCCTGTAGTATAGAGTGCGGCGGAGCGTAAAGTTATTGTTGCCGGACAAAAGGCAGGCGGGGACACCGCAGTAATGGCGGATGGTATATCGTGCCGTCGGATCGGTTTATTAATGTAATGTACAGTCCTTGCATTATCTTAATTTGTGCCATTTTCTTCTGTTAATATTGATTAGGCCTTCTTTACTGGCAAGCTGAAGGTGGCAGGTAAGATGGCCTACGCTACCAAGCTGCAAGCCATCATCCCAAAGAATGCAACAATCAAATCCAAACTCTAAGAGGACTGTGACTGCCCTCTGCATCTTAACAGCAAGCTAAGCTGTGGAACTCAAGAATAAGATATCGAAGCAGGAATGCAAATCGTCCAAAGTCATTTACCCAAGACAGGTGATTTAATAATTTAGTCTTTAATCTAAAAGCAGGATAATTGGTCACACTTCACTATTTGTAAACAGGGCTCGAACTAGTACTAGCCCGGCATACAATGTCTAGCAAAAACCACTCTGGGCTAGCTAGATTCACTTCCTTGGTTGTCCAGCGGGATAAAAAAAAAAAAAACCTACAAGTTAAGGTATGGATCAAAATCGAAACGGGCTAGTCAAATCTGAAGTAAGCTGGCCCAGTGGGCTAGCCAGGAAAATTTAGCGCAAGGCCTGGTAAATCAGTGAAAGATAGGCCACCATTGCACTCTGATATATTTTGATTTTATTGGAATTGGTGTGTTGACGGAGTAAGACTAATCGAACGTCAGTGAATATCAGCATCTTCTTTATTTCGATAGAACCTGGAGAAAGTTCTGCATTCACAATAAATTTGGCATTAGTGAATGAAATCAGGGCTCGAAATATCCACTAGACCGTGGACCAAGTCTAGTGATTTCAATGTCAGTCTAGTATAGATGTGCACCACTCAAGTCCGGCTGTCTAGTGATTTTGTTTTCCTTGCACAAATAAAATGGTGCCTAATCTGATGATTTTGGACACAATATTGCATACAATTACGGTTTTCCTATGTACATGACTGCCACAGGTCTAGTGAAAAAAGTTCAGGTCTAGTAAAATGCTTCAGTTACTAGACCTGCTGTCCAGTGCTTTTTTCACGTAATTTGAGCCCTGGAAATAGTTCCATCTATTAATATTTTCAGAGTTGCAAGATTCACAGAGCAAAAAGAGTAACAATTGTAAGATTACATCATTCATTATACAAGCTGGGGTGGACAGGTAGTGTGCAGTTATTCTTCGCTGCATAAGGGCTGCATTTTCACTGATCGCTTTGCCTTGGGTGGAAGCTCTTGCATCCAACATACATAATATATGCCTCAGACTGTGGCATTTAATTCCATTGATTTTCTATCAGAATGCATAAATGTTGACCCCAATTTTGTAAAGACCTGTCAAACTCCTTAATTGTCGTAATGGAGCACATTTTCTGGTGTATTATTTTTTCAGTTTAGTTGGTTTTAATTGGTTTTAATTATTCATGGAAAATTGTAAGATATTATGTATTTAAGGTGATAATTATTGGAGATTGTAAAAAGAATCTTGAATATTTTAAAATGGAATTCTTTTATATTGCATTAAAAATACTTACAACACACTATCGTCATTGAAACCTAACCATTCTGTGGTGAGCTAGTTAAATTTTGTAACTTTTGATGACAGAAAGCTTTGTAAAAGAGAAATGAATAAAATGTCATTGGAATCAATTAGTTGTCTGCTTGTTTCTGAGTTATTTTGGAAGTTTATCAAAAATACGGCAGCCATTTTCTAAATTTTGACGGCTTTTTGCTTACCGCTTGGCAGCAAATTCTGTTTAAAGGTAATATCATACTTTGGTTTTTGTCAAAGAAATGCTGGGCAAATATATCAAGACAGATACAGTAACAGTCATCTGTGAATTTCCAGTCCCATACGGTGCCGACGTTTTGAGAAAACAGTGAAAACGCCCACGGCATGTTCTTAATATTTTCAAAAATATTTCCCGTCTATGCTTTTACCAATACAGCATTTCATGCAGAAAAAAAATTAACGGTAATGTTTCTACCAGCACCATCTTTATACCCTGCAAGTTATAGGTAAATCATATGTCATGGCCTTTGCAGTTGCCAGTTGGAGTAGTTCACCTAACTAATGGTAGAATTTTGTGGTTAGAAGAGCCTTAAAATTGAGCCTTGGTCTTGAAAATGTTTGTTGTGAAATCCTTCACAAACAAATTTCCACATTTTATGACGTCACCGAACTCCAAAATGCCTTGCCAAGTCGTCTACCATTTATAGTTTATACACATTAAAGGTAAATCATACTTCATCTGCGGAATTTCACACCCCCTAACCGGCGCCCACCTTTTGAGAAAACAGTGAAAATCCAAACTGTATTTAAAAAAATCTATTCACAAGTTGTTTTTTTTTTTTATCTTTTGAAGATCAAAATTGTTTTTGGTCATTGGTTTTACTCTTTTTTCTTCTTCTTTTTTAATAAATACAGCATTTAGGCAGACAATTTTAAAGGTCGACGTCTCTGCTGCCTGATGATATCTTTTGGAAAATCAGCAAAATTTTGGCAAAAAGCGGATGTTTCGTTTATGACGTTATTTTTTAGTCTAAGTCCTTACAAAAGGATCATTGCAATTGCTCATCCACCAAAACTATGACCTGAACTGTATACATTCTCAGAGTCATTGAAAAATTAACAAAGACAAATTTACCGGGAGCGGGACCCAAACCGGCGACCCCCCGAATACCGTACAGGCGCTCTACCAACTGAGCCATCCAGCCCTACGTTGGTGGTGTACGGTATTCAGGAGGTCGCCGATTCGAATGATGCCGCTTCATTCAATTTCACTTTTCACTGACTTAAATTTCAGTCAGTTTTCCCTTGTGGTTATTTGTCTCAGAGTTCAGGGAGTGACGTTTGGATCCCAGCCGGATCTTTCTCAAATCTTTTGCGAAAGATCCTGCTATAGGAATGAAATGTCAATAGTATTACCATTAAGGGCAAAGAAGACTGTGTGAATTCGAACTTGCGACCTCCCGAGTCATCCATCTGAGCAGCCTATAATTATTTGCTCCGCAGGCTTTCCGTAGACTTGACTAACAATTAACTTCTGTTTTGTATAATTATGTATAATGAAACTGACGAAAATAACCAGGAAACTGAAACAAAACACTAGTAACCAGCCTACGCCTAACGGAAAAGGAATGTTATCCGCATATTCCGGGCGGATGGGGGTATTGTATACAAGTCAGTGTGCCACTGCAACGATTAGGCCTACCGTCACAGTAGGTGTAGAGTATGATTCTTACCAATTAATCCACTTCTTTTTCTTGCTAATTGGAATGATTGTTCTTAATGTGATCATTTCGCGTGCCTTGTGTGTTTGCATCTCTATAAGATCTGTGATAAATCTGGCTTTGTTTAGTGCATTTATTTGGCTGTTTATCACAAATTAGTGGAGAAATATACTGAGCAGTATATAGTCGTAATAGTTGTGTGATCTTTTCTCGCACGTACAACTGAGTGTTTCTGTATTGGTTTTGTTGTTTGTTGACGTTTTGTTTTTCGTTCTGTCAAGGTTTGCCACGCATCAGCTACCTTATAATCAATTTTGTTCACGCACGTACGGCCATCTCCTCTGCAGGTTGTTACAATTTGATGTAGTCATCCATGCAGAAACGACACAAACTCTCTTCCAAAAATAAAATTTCAATGAATAGACAAACCATACAAACAAACGGAGAAAAACAAACAAACAAACACCCCAACAAACACACCCACACCCCAACACCCCCAACACCCCAACAAACAAAACAACACAAAACAGATGCAGGTTTGACCACAATTGGTTTTTTTTTTATTCACCCAGTTTTGCAAGCACACACAGTATTCTTAAATCTGAAAGGTAATAAATCATACTTGTGAAAGAAATGCAGATCCATGGGCACAAATATCAAGGAAGATACAGTAACAGTCATCTGTTGAATTAAATGTATACCCATACGCGTACGGTGCCAACTCTTTGTGAAAAAAACCGAAAACACCCACAGTATATGATTTGTTTTTAATGTTTCCACCGTTATTTTTATTTTTGAAAGACTATTTTGTTTTTGGTCACTGATTTTACTCTTTTCTGGATAAATACAGCATTTCAAGCAAAGAAATTTAACGGTATGTTTCTACCATCATCACACCATTTTTATGTAAGTTATAGGTAAATCTGTGAAGACTTCTGTTTCGGTATGCTAACCATTACCAAGGTATGATTGTACCTCCGTCGCCTATTACGATATATGGTTTCGTTTCGTGAGTGCTTTTTTGATGATTGACACAAACCAACATGTGGAAAATAATGTGTGTGCAGTGGGCGCTAATTGATTTGTCTGTTTTTTTCTCACATGTTTACAAGTGTTTCTGTTTTTCGATGTCAGACTGTTGTCGCGCATCCAGCTAGATCTATAAAATCAATTTTGTACAGGGCCATCTCCTCGGCAGGTTGTGACAATGTTATGTAATCAAGTAGAAACAGACACAAACTCGCTTCCCGAAAATAAAACATAAACATCTCTCCCCCTCCCCCCTCCCCCACCCGCCAAAAAAAAAGTAAAAGAAAACCATACAAACGAAACAAATCACACTGCGAAATTTAAAAAAAAAAATGAACTCAAAGTATTTCTTCTCGATGTGATACTTCAAAAAAAAAGTTAGTTTTTCTTGTCTGCCTGTTGTACTTTATAATTATAATATTGTACACATGCACATAACATCGACATGAATTTTTAAAGCACCCCCTACTAACCACAGAAAACAATGCCGGATGAGGGGAAATATCAAGTGAACCTAATGCAAAGGTTAGGTTTACAGGGTATAGACTTAGAAATATTTATTGTAAAATGTATCTCAGAGATGCTTTGGGCGTTTTCGAAACGGAGGCTCAGGCTCCGTTTCAGGCTCCGGCTCAATTTCGTGAATCCATTCTAAAACAACGGGCATCAAAATAGAGGCATTTGGCTGCGGTTCTCAAGTATATTCTGTGGTATGAAAAGGAAAACAGAGCTTCAGCTTCATTGAAAAACCAAAACCTATATTTTCAGCAAATGGATGTCAGAGCTGGAGCCTGAGCCTAAGCCTCCGTTTCGAAAAGGCCCTAAGATTGCATCATGGCCATGACGTCAGACGTGAAGTTATATGTCTCGGCAGCTGTCCGCGTGTTGAGCTGTCCCACTGAAGTTGCGGTGGACCAAAAAGAAGCTGATAGGTCATCTGGCCAGCTCGGCACGCCGGACAGTTATATATGTTGAGCTCGTGTTCGTTGCGTGCCTAGCTGACCGGTTTCGTCATCCTTTCATCTCACCATGCCTGACAGTTGTCGTGACACCATGCATTCAGACTTGGACTGAGCAACAGTGGCGTCGCCAAGGGGGGGCCAGGGGGGGCACGTGCCCCCCTGGAAAACCTCGTGCCCCCCCGCGTGCCCCCCCATTTGAGATTTGGGTTGGTGAAAAAAAATATAATATATATTATTGTAGTGCCCCCCAACAATTGCTAGTGCCCCCCTTGTGCCCCCCCCCCCCCCCCGACTCAAAAGGCTGGTGACGCCACTGCTGAGCAATGCTGAGAAACACGCGCAATGTCGCAAAAATTGGTGGCGTGTCTGTCAAGCTGGGCTATCATAATAGGCACGCGTGTTATGTCTACCCATTCGTCGTCAGCGACCGTGCGAGATACAGTCACCGCCACCACCATGCATGTATAAATTATACTTTATAAAGAGAAACTTTGGTGAGAGGCGGGGAGGGGAGTTGTATCATAGTTCTGCGCTCGGTATAAAGTTGTCTGAATCCGAGGCGGACAGATCGAGGCTGGGTGGGGCGTGGCGAGCCTACCGCGACATTATTTTGAACGACCGCCCCTCAATGTATATGTCTGTATAAGGTACCACAAGGCATCATTTTCTCCTCAGTGTTCCACTCAAGAGGTATACTTGTCATAGTAATCTCTGCATACACACCTGCGCGTTTGGGTGCATCTTTGCGTCGTTTCTCTACGAATCACTAGAAGTCAGAAACTGACTGAGAACACTTGTTGAGAGACTACTCGTTAATTATGGCTTGCAAAAGAAGCATCTCTCGTTTTCTCGGGTGGTCAGAGGACTTTGTCTTGTACTTGGCGATTCAGCTGTGCTTCATGCAGTGTACTCAATGTGAACTTACAGGTAAGTTGATCATTAGTGTAGTGATTACCCAATATTACAAAACATACCAACTATATGCGTGACCGTTGCTCGTCCGTTGCTCGCCTTCGGCACCACGCCATGAAGGACGTGAAAGTCGTACAAATTGCAAAGTCAAAAATTCGGAGGTCCCGAGTTTTTCCCCGAATGTCTTGAGACAGTGAAATCTTAAACTATTCTTGCGCAGTTACCGTGATAGCTGAACTACGCCAGTCAACGTACACGAAGAATAATAAGCGACTTAAAGTGCGGCAATGCAAAGAATCACCAAAGAATCATCGCCGGCCGTCTTCAATCCTCTTGGGCCCAATTTCATAGAGCTGCTTGAGCACCATAATTTGCTTAAGCACCAAAAACCTTGGTAAATAAAATCAGTATGCCAGCAAAAACTCCTTGTGAATGTTATGCTCAGCAAACAATGGCCGAATATAAGTCAAAAGCACTAAACATCACATGAATATTTGGTTGGTAATCCTGTTTGATCAAGGAAGACTGTTATGCTATTTAAACAATTTTTGTGATTAAGCAGCTCTACAAAATTGGCCCTTGAGCATAATGAGGAAGCATTTAAGACATTTTTCGAGAACGAAACACGAACTTGGATGCGGGAAAACGCGCATCCACAAGAAATTTAAAAAAATTAAAATTCCAGCTGAACCGAAAACGACCTCCGCGAGCAATATTGACGACGCTTCCGAATCCCCGCAATGGTTTGGCGATCGTTTGCAGCATAAATGGCCTCTTATTGGACTGAAAGGTAGTAGGCCTATTATACTTTGGTATAGGAAATCAAACAGAGATTTTCACATATTTACCTATAACTTACAGGGTATAAAGTTTGTGATGGTAGAAACACACCGTTAAAATATTTCTGCCTGAAATGGTGTATTTATTAATAAATTATATAGTAAAACAAAGACCGAAAATATTTTTGATCTTGAAAAGATAAAAAAATAACGGTGAAAAGATTTAACCAATTCCGCGGGCGTTTTTCACTGTTTTCTCAACTATAAGTCGGCACCGTATGGGATTGGGAATTGGGAATTCACAGATGACTTTTAATGCATCCTTCTTCATATTCTTGTCAGTGAATCTGCATTTCTTTGACAAAAACCATAGTTTGATCAACATTACCTTTAATTTACCATTTTTTCGACATTCGCGTCCTTCGCGGAAACATTGGCGATGGCGACGACGATTAAACATATAGAAAAAAGATTAACTAACAATGCATTATTTATCACTACTTAAATTCCGTCCATGTAAAAACGGGAATGCATGCTTTCCGCCTTTGAACATTGCCATTGATGTTAATCCAAACATTCGTATAAATTCACTCGAAATCTATTTCGGCATTAAAATGCTAAATTTAAAGGTACAGTACAGGATTGGTATAACATACTCAAACAGAAATGTTCACAGATTTACGTATAACTTTCAGGATATGAAGATGGTGATAGTAGAAACATACCGTTAAAATCTTTTCGCCCAAAGTGCAGCTGTATTTATCCAGATAATAGTAAAACAACGACCGAAAACAATTTTGATCTAGCCCGGGTAAGATCAAAATTCTTGTGAAAAGAATTTAAAATACCGTGGGTATTTTTACTATTTGTTACTGTTTTCTATAGTTTCCGATGATGACATGAGCTGAAAATTTAACACTCGTTTTTATTACATGACATACCAAATATGAACAGTCTGCACACTGCAGCCGTTCTGTCACCTTTACCAATCCTGTATTATGCCTTTTTAGGCCTAGGCCTATAAATTACAATAAGGATCAGGCTTCTCCGTATCAGAAAGCATTACTGTACTTGTTTTGGTATATATGCCAGCATTTGTTTTCGAATGTATACAGAAATCTGCTATAAACCTCAGCTTGCATTGTATTTTGTAATCCAAAAACAGTAATGCCTTTGGGCGTAATTTTGAACCCCAAAATATTTTGCTGCCAGTCAGGTCAAACTGTCGAACACTGTATACCACTCCCGACAGTAGCGCTTGCAGTAATAAAGAGAGTGACACGGTATTTACCGTCACAATATTATAGCCGATTTCCAACTTCTGTAATAGATTACAATGTCACCATGTAGGCCTACTAAAATGTATACCACATCGCCCATCATGGCAGTAGACATAAACCATGGCCTCAGTCAGCAAAACAACTTTACCATGCATCGGGGATAAATTTGCAAAAAAAAGTTAACATGATTTCATTACGATTGTTGACTCATTTTCATACGCAACATGAATTAATGGAGTGATCAAAATGCTAAGAGATTGACCGACCCGCTTCTAGAGTCTTAGGGCGTTTACGAAACGGAGACTATAGGCTCAGGCTCAGGCTCCAGCTCTGGCATCATATGCTGAAAATATAGGTTGTGGTTTTTCATTGAAGCTGAAGCTCTGTTTTCCTTTTCAAACCAGATAAGAGAATCTACTTCAGAACCGCTGCCAAAAGCCTCTTTTTTGATCCCGTTATTTCAGAATGGATTCACGAAATGGAGCCGGAGCCTGAGACGGAACCTGAGCCTCCGTTTCGTAAACGCCCATAGTAATGGAAACAAAATAATGAAATGATGAAATGTAAAAACTGAAAAAAATATATACAAGAAATGTTTTTGCGATCTATGTCGAGTTTGGTTTTTTTTTACATAAAAAATAAAACAAGCTGAGATTGCGGATACAGTCAAAAACATGTTCACCAACCCATCGTTTCAAGTCGCGGACGATCAGTTCGCGACTTTCAATAATAGATAGATAGATAGATAGATAAATGGTTTATTGTTTTTAAAATGACATGTGGCAATCAAAGATTGAATTGCATCTAGTCTTAACATAAAAAGGTAATGCATCATAGTTACTTAAGTTAAATCTAATTGAAAAAGACTTTATATATAACATTATTACATTATTAAATTGGCATAAAAAAAACACCTTTAAATCTAACACCATTATTACATTATTAAATTGACATATAATATACAAGCACTATCCTTGACAAACATCCAAAATCTCGTGAAGTAAAACTTAACTATACAACAACAAAAAAAACAAGTGAGAAAAAGTATTGAGCTGAATATTATAAAAAAGAAAACCCAAATATTATGAAACTGATTTAAGGAGTGATCAAGTCATAACTAACTAACATACAGGTCCACCACCACTACACGTAGACAACGGTACACATACAACACGGCAACAATATCAGTATCAATACAAATCAGCTTAAGCACTTTAAAACAAATGATGTTCAAGATTGAGAAAGTTGTTACAAACAATTGATTGATTAAAACAAAACAGAACATCATGATTTAAAAAATGGTTTAAATAGGCAGCTGTGCAAAGATTTATCTGACAATAATACAATACAAAGAATTATGGGCAAGATGAATTAAATATGTCATAATTATTGGATTATAAATACAACGATCATTACTAAATATAACAAAGGGAGTCAATTATAGTTAATTAAGTCAATGAGGTAGGGAATTGCACTGTTCTTAAATCTGTTTGTTTTGCATTGAAACTGGGGAACCCTGGATATGCCCTTCACCGACCTTATAGACTTGCCCTTCACCGAAAATCATCAATATTTGTGAACTTGTCACGTTCGTGAACAGTTTTCTGATCTTTTAAAGATCAAAAATAAAAGAGAAAAGACTTATGAAATACCGTGGCCGCTTTTCACTGTTTTCTCAAAAAGTGGGCATGGAAATAAGGCTTGCCCTTCACCGACCTTAGACTTGCCCTTCAGCGAAAATCATTCGTAGGCATAAACGTCATACTTGTCAAAGAAAATGTATAGGTTCATGTGCACAAATATGGAATTCAATGATAATGTGTCGTCAGGGAACACAGAATGATATTTCGAAACACGGAATTCTTCGACACATGTAGAAACGGCGAAGCAATTTCATGCTAGCATAATCTCGGAAACACGGAATTCAAGGGCCTATCGGTTGAATTCCATGTTTCCGAGATCATCAATTATTATTTGGGGGTGTCATGGCAGACCTTTTGCAGCAGATAATTTGTTTGGCGTGGGCTATTCTGTGCTCTGGGTGATGTACATCTTCATTTGAAATTGGTTTCAAGTGGTACCTCCAATGTTTGATCTAGAGTGATTTTTTGGGGACCCCCTAGCCTTGGGACGTCTGCCGGGCCCTTTGCAGCAGAAAACTTGTCTGGCCATATCAATTTGTTTGGGCCAGTTTGACTAATGAAATAAATGCTGTGCATCCACATTGGTTCTCAGTGTGATCTTATCTCATGAACAGTGTGTGATTGTTCGTTTTAAGATACCATTCGAAAGAGGAATACTGTGCCTTCTTTATGCTGAAGGAACCTAATTTATATCATGGGCCGTTCAAAAGTTATGGTGCTACAAAGCCAAAATTAGCGCGTTTTTTGACTGTTTTCGAGGACTTCAGAGCTGTATATAGCGGGTGCGTGTTGCTTAGGTTTCCCTAACAAATTGATATGATGGGCCATTCCATACTTTGTGTGTTGTACATGTTTATTTAAAATTGGTTTGAAGTGGTACCTCGTTCGTTTGATCGAATGTAATTTTTGGGGTCTTTAAAGGTAGTATCATACTTTGGTTTTTACAAAGAAATACAGATTCATGGGCAAAAGTTTAAAGGAAGATACAGTAACAGTCATTTGTGAAAATTTCAGTCCCATACGGTGCCCACTTTTTGAGAAAACAGTGAAAAACGGCCACAGCATTTCTTATGTCTTTTCTCTTTTATTTTTGATCTTTTAAAAGATCAAGATTTTCGGTCGTGTGAACATTTCTGTTTTGGTCTCTTACCAAAGTATGATACTACCTTTAAGAGACCCCCAGGGGGCACATGCAGCAGGGGGTCCCGGCTGAGACATGTATGATACATTACACCATAAATGCTCATCACGGTGTTCAGATATACCTCGTTCGTTTGATCAAAATGCTCTGGGCTGCTGCTCTATAATTATTGGTCTTATATCCGAATCCACGGTACAGAGGCCGCCGCGGCAAAATGTGACGGCTTCAAACGTCTTGGATTATTACCAAAGGAAAAGTGAAGTAAATAAACACTGCAAAAATGATTCATGAGCAATCATCGGCGATTAGATCATGACTCAAAAGAACCTTTTCAGTCTCTTAATGATTATGTATAATACATGATTGGTAGAGGTCACAGAACAGCACTCACTGAAACATGTTCATAAACAGCCAATGTCGCCTCTTCAACCTCAAATCAGCAGACATAAAGATGACACCAAGTGATGACTTCTTGGTTTACGTGCTGGATTAATCTTATTCAAATTGACAGCGGGATACGAACCAGGGACCTACAGAACACGTTATAAGGCGCTCACCATGACACAAATAGAACCTATATTCTAAAGCCCCTTTCACACCGGGCTTTTTGTATAGTTGTGTAGCGTTGCATTGTGTTGCGATCGCTACGCTGCCCTATGCTGTTCCTACGCTAGTCTACGCTGGCTTACGTAACAATACGCAGAGGATGCATGCAGATAGTTGCGATGATCGTAACCCTAGGTCTGACCAGGGACTGGGACCTTAGGCTAAGGTCCCAGTCCCTGGTCAGACCTAGGGTTACGATCATCGCAACTAGCATGCAGAGAGAGTACGCGAGATGGACGTAGAAAATTAAACAAGTTTAATACCTTGGCGTAGAGTACTGGACGCCGGAACTATGCATTAATTACGCACTGAGCCTACGCAAAACTACGCTACTGTACGCCATGCCTACGCAATAGTACGATGTCCAAGGTCTGTTATATGCAATCATATGCAGCTGTATGCGCCAATTATTATGCCGGTATGTACACGGTGCTTATATTAATGCACAGGGTACACAACCATCGCACTATGCAAGCTCACCTTGAGTATATGCAGCCAATATTTTGGCGTACACGATATGCAACACTACACAACGTACTCTACGTAGGCCCGGTGTGAAAGGGGCCTAAGACGAAAATAAAGTGTTCCATACAGGTCTTTTTGCGGGGGGGGGGAATATTATAATGAAAAAATCATGCGCTGGCTGAGGTGGGATTCAAACCCATGACCTGCTAATTATGGCATCTGCACTGGTAATCAGGAGGTCATGGGTTCGAATCCCACCTCAGCCTGCGCATGATTTTTTCATGGGCACTCAACAAGCACTGAGTATGCAGCGCTCGTCCATGTCGGTGAAGGGCAAGCCTTAAGCCCACCGCACACTATACGATCCGACTAGGACCCGACTGGTTTTTGGAAGGATCGCAAAGCATTCTGGGAGTCTTAACCGTGATTCGACAGTCGAATCTTGCCGACTGGCCATCAGAGTGGCTCTGCGACTGGGAACAATCATGGTTAAGACTCCAAGAATGCTTTGCGATCCTTCCAAAAACCAGTCGGGTCCTCGTCGGAAGTGTCGGATCGTATAGTGTGCGGTGGGCTTTATTTGCATTTATCAGTCCATACAATGATACAATACAAAATCTGAAGCCGGTACTCCATGCAGTGGTCACGCTAATGTATATTAATTTGCAATACAATATTATCATACAAGTAACACTTATGTTTTGATGACCATAGATTTGGGGTTTGATTTCTCACTTATGATAGGGCTTTATGTTCTTGGAAAAGATACTTCAAGCTCAACTGCTGCACAAGCGGCAAGCCAAGCTGTGGACGGGAGTATTTATTCCATTTTCCATTCAGGTAAAACAAATATTCTTTAATCATCAAACAACCACAAGGAAAACTGACTGAATTTTAAAGTCATTGAAAAGTAAACAAAGAAAAATTGACTGGAGCGGGATTCAAACCGGCGACCTCCTGAATACCATACAGGCGCTCTACCAACTGAGCCATCCAGTCCTACGTTGGTGGTGACCCCAATAGTCAATTATCTTTGTTCGTTTGGCAGTCAGAAGCCATGAAACCACGCAAACACTGCCATACCCCAAGGATCATTTCATCGATACACGCAGCAATGCTGTAACCTGGGAACGGCGGTACATGGGGGATCACTCGAAGAGGATATTCTTTGTTATCATACAGCATCAAAGATGTGATCTTCATTGGTGTCTTGCCAATCATTCAAATAATTACTACATCCCTCTAGTAGGTAGTAAAATAAAGTATCCTCTATCACAACCAGTGTCATCTTCACTATCATCATTTATCACTATAGTTTCACTACCACCTCATGCAATGATTTACCCCACCCCACAACACTTTCCCCACTGACAACCAATTGGCTTACAATTGAATAGAAATACAATTTAATAAAGTCCAAGTGATGAAGAACTGCAGTCTGACAAGACTGAGTAGAATATGCAGATTTTAGGGACCTCAGTATTTATCGTGGCTGCCTACCATTTCCTTTTATCTCATGGGGATGGGAGTGTGACATTCCTGTAGGATCTTAATACTCCCGGATCACCTGTATAATACAGCCATGCCGAGGCCAACAACTTCCATCACCACAAACTTTACCTTGCATATTAATCCTGATTCAACCATGATCCTCTTTCAGACAACATTGATCCGCATCCTTGGTGGCAATTAGACTTGGGAACCAGCCACTGTTTGGGCAGAATCAATGTCACTCTCCGACAACGCTGCTGCGGTAAGATTTAATTTCTCGATGTTGAACAGAATGTAGACAGTGTAACATACTTTGCTTCTCTATGCTCTCTTTGCATTGGGCTGAGAGTTAGATGCACAATATTCAAGAATTCCATTTACTACAGGGCTTTTACGTTTATTCAGTTCGAATAGCTGTCAAATATTTTGCTTGCATGTATTAACAAATAACAATATCAAACTTTTGTTGCGACAGGTTTCCCTTGGAGAAATGATGCAGATTCATTTACCTTCAATCCTCTAGTGTACAAATGGGGGGGGGGGTGTAAAGGGCAAATGATATTAAGGTGGAAGAACATTTCTCGGCATCTAGTGGGGGCATGATGGATTGTTTAAATCATTTTACATGTTTTGAAAATATCATGTACCGGTATGCATATATTCATGTATTGTCACCGCGCATGCGTGGATAATAGTTGATTGACTGTGGGGTCACTCTATAGCACAAGAGGAACTGCTGGAGTCACAACTCCAAATCTCCACTTTGGATCTTCTTTCGGCTCTCTCGGCCAATCCATTGCTTGATGGGTGTTTTGGGGCTGTCTGCAGATGCTCAACTCCATTTTGGCTGAGGAACTGACTGAACTCTTCTGACACGAATTGAGTTCCGTTGTCTGTTACAACTGTCTCTGGTATCCCGTGAGTACAAACAGCTTTCTCATTACCCGTACAGTTGTGGCTGCAGTAGAATTGTTCACAGGGATGGCTTCAATCCACTTGCTGTGTGCGTCAACTACTATCAGGACATCCTGACCGCTGATAGATGCATAATGAAGATGTAACCTGGACCACGGCTTATCAGGAAACTCCTATGGGTGCAGTATGGCTTGGGGCGTCATCTTCTGGTGTTCCTGGCAATTTTGGCAACTTTGCACCTCATGTTCGATCATTCGGTTGATTGCTGGCCACCACATGAATGAGCGGGTCAGTGCCTTCATCTTAAAGATGCTCGGATGCGTTGCATGAAGCTCCCGAAGAAGACGTTGACAATTCGTCTTTCTTGGCCACAAACGTTGCAAACTCGTTTGCTCCTGACTCTGGACAGAACTTGGTCTTTTGCAGTTAGATGCCTGATCTCATCTGCGGCTACTGGCCGTGTATCTACATCTTCAATTAGGTTGAGTCGGCCCTTGATGGATCCTCCTGTCATCTCATCAGGAAATCCGGTTTCTTCACAACCAAACAATTAATCAAGAAAACAAGAAAACAATTAGGTTAATGAATTTTGCCTTTCTCTATACAGGCCAATACCGTTTCACCGCTGCTGTTGCCCGAGCTGGACTAAGCTCAAACTACACCTTTAATCGACCGTGTGGTCTACCGGCAACTCGGGCCCAGTCCTACGATGGTGCCACGGTTGTTTTCCTGTGTGATCCACCAAGGATGGCCAGATATGTGACACTGGACATTGATCGATCCTGTGCAGACATTACAAATGCAATTTTACAGTTAGCAGAAGTCCAAGTGGACGAGTACACGGCTGGAGAATGTGATGATGTAACGACTGAGGGTAAGATTTTGTTCATGAGATATTATCTCAGTGCCACAGTGGCGAGTTTGTAAATACGGCCCTCGCCGATGCGACCCATGCAGGTTCGATTCCTGCTATGGTCATACTACAGGTAGATCTGTGCGTTGGGTTTTCTCACTGTTTTAAAGCACCTCCGATCACAGGCTGTGCTCCAAGCAAGGTCATGGCATGACCCTGCAAGGCTGGCAGCTGAGGGTGCCCCTCACATTTTACCCACATCATTCGCCATCGAATCGACTCCAGGTGATGAGCTAGACCAGTAAACAGGGACCCAATACATCGCCACTCTCATGATCCAGGATAGAAATCAAAATCCTTCGGCTGCACCGCATTGTTTGTCTGCCAAATTTAGTTAGTAGAGACGACAAGATATTTTCCCCTCAGCATTTACAGTATGGACAGGCTGAGATGGGATTCTGACTCAGAATAGTGTGCAAAACTGATGCGGTCACAATAAAAGGAATTTCTGTCCATTGCAACGCGCTATCAAGGTTGCTGGATTTTGATAATTTTTTTAATGGTTCTTCCGTATTTCTCCTGACACACTTTTATTTTAATCTTTACAGATTCAGCTCCTCACATTGAGATGGTGAACTGCAAGCGTGTAAATAGAGGTAAGACCATAAGTCTGCACAGCAAGGGCCTGATCGATAACCCCGAACCAATCTTGACCATGAAGCAATTAACTCTTTGCATGTGCTGGGTTCTGCATCCAACATGCAGAGTGTGTCTCCTTTAACTTTGGTCCAGCAAACAGCCAATGTCGCCTCTTCAACCTCAAATCAGCAGACATAAAGATGACACCAAGTGATGACTTCTTGGTTTACCTGCTGGATTAATCTTATTCAAATTGACAAAACAAATCTTAAGTTATTACCGTCCCGTCAAATGTGTATATCCATGATGGCATAATGATGTCAACTAGAACTTATTTAAATATCTTGTAATTTTTATCATCAAATAACTGCAAGGGAAACTGTCTGGATTAATTTTAAGTCATTGACATGCATTATTTTGGCGTACACAATATGCAACACTAAACAACGTACTCTACGTAGGCCCGGTGTGAAAGGGGCTTAAGACGAAAATAGAGTGTTCCGTATTTATAGGTCTTTTTGCAGGGGAACAAAATATTATAATGAAAAAATCATGCGCTGGCTCAGTAGGGTTCAAACCCATGACCTCCTGCTAAATATGGCATCTGCACGCACTAGTAATCAGGAGGTCATGGGATCGAATCCCACCTCAGCCTGCGCATGATTTTTTCATGGGCACTCAACAAGCACTGAGTATGCAGCGCTCATCCACATCGGTGAAGGGCAAGCCTAATTTGCATATCAGTCCATACAATAGAATAACATGTGAAGCCGGTACTCCATGCAGTGGTCACGCTAATGTATATTAATTTGCAATACAATATTATCATACAAGTTACACTTATGTTTTGATGACCATAGATTTGGGGTTTGATTTCTTACTTATTATAGGGCTATTTGTTCTTGGAAAAGATACTTCAAGCTCAACTGCTGAACACATTGCAAGCTACGCTGTGGACGGGACTATTGATTCCGTTTTCCATTCGGGTAAGACAAATATTCTTTCAAACAACCACAAGGGAAATTTACTGAATTTGAAAGTCATTTAAAAGTAAACAAAGACAAATTGACTGGAGCGGGATTCGAACCGGCGACCTCCCGAACACCGTCATGTACAGGCACAGGCACTGGCACTCTATCAACTAAGCCATCCAGCCCTACGTTGGTGGTAACCCCAATAGTCAATTATCTTTGTTCGTTTGGCAGTCAGAAGCTATGAAACCATGCACACACCGCCATACCCCAATGATCAATTCATCGATACACGCAGCAATGCTGCAACCAGAGAACAGTACATGGGGATCACTCAAAGAGGATATTCTTTGTTATCACTATATACAGCATCAAAGATGTGATCTTCATTGGTGTCTTGCCAATCATTCAAATAATTACTACATCCCTCTAGTAGGTAGTAAAATAAAGTATCCTCTATCACAACCAGTGTCATCTTCACTATCATCATTTATCACTATAGTTTCACTACCACCTCATGCAATGATTTACCCCACCCCACAACACTTTCCCCACTGACAACCAATTGGCTTACAATTGAATAGAAATACAATTTAATAAAGTCCAAGTGATGAAGAACTGCAGTCTGACAAGACTGAGTAGAATATGCAGATTTTAGGGACCTCAATATTTATCGTGGCTGCCTACCATTTCCTTTTATCTCATGGGGATGGGAGTGTGAAATTCGTGTAGGATCTTAATACTCCCGGATCACCTGTATAATACAGCCATGCCGAGGCCAACAACTTCCATCACCACAAACTTTACCTTGCATATTAATCCTGATTCAACCATGATCCTCTTTCAGACAACATTGATCCGCATCCTTGGTGGCGATTAGACTTGGGAACCAGCCACTGTTTGGGCAGAATCAATGTCACTCTCCGACAACGCTGCTGCGGTAAGATTTAATTCTCGATGTTGAACAGAATGTAGACAGTGTAACATACTTTGCTTCTCTATGCTCTCTTTGCATTGGGCTGAGAGTTAGATGCACAATATTCAAGAATTCCATTTACTACAGGGCTTTTACGTTTATTCAGTTCGAATAGCTGTCAAATATTTTGCTTGCATGTATTAACAAATAACAATATCAAACTTTTGTTGCGACAGGTTTCCCTTGGAGAAATGATGCAGATTCATTTACCTTCAATCCTCTAGTGTACAAATGGGGGGGGGGGTGTAAAGGGCAAATGATATTAAGGTGGAAGAACATTTCTCCGCATCTAGTGGGGGCATGATGGATTGGTTAAATCATTTTACATGTTTTGAAAATATCATGTACCGGTATGCATATATTCATGTATTGTCACCGCGCATGTGTGGATAATAGTTGATTGACTGTGGGGTCACTCTATAGCACAAGAGGAACTGCTGGAGTCACAACTCCAAATCTCCACTTTGGATCTTCTTTCGGCTCTCTCGGCCAATCCATTGCTTGATGGGTGTTTTGGGGCTGTCTGCAGATGCTCAACTCCATTTTGGCTGAGGAACTGACTGAACTCTTCTGACACGAATTGAGTTCCGTTGTCTGTTACAACTGTCTCTGGTATCCCGTGAGTACAAACAGCTTTCTCATTACCCGTACAGTTGTGGCTGCAGTAGAATTAATTGTTCACACGGATGGCTTCAATCCACTTGCTGTGTGCGTCAACTACTATCAGGACATCCTGACCGCTGATAGATGCATAATGAAGATGTAACCTGGACCACGGCTTATCAGGAAACTCCTATGGGTGCAGTATGGCTTGGGGCGTCATCTTCTGGTGTTCCTGGCAATTTTGGCAACTTTGCACCTCATGTTCGATCATTCGGTTGATTGCTGGCCACCACATGAATGAGCGGGTCAGTGCCTTCATCTTAAAGATGCTCGGATGCGTTGCATGAAGCTCCCGAAGAAGACGTTGACAATTCGTCTTTCTTGGCCACAAACGTTGCAAACTCGTTTGCTCCTGACTCTGGACAGAACTTGGTCTTTTGCAGTTAGATGCCTGATCTCATCTGCGGCTACTGGCCGTGTATCTACATCTTCAATTAGGTTGAGTCGGCCCTTGATGGATCCTCCTGTCATCTCATCAGGAAATCCGGTTTCTTCACAACCAAACAATTAATCAAGAAAACAAGAAAACAATTAGGTTAATGAATTTTGCCTTTCTCTATACAGGCCAATACCGTTTCACCGCTGCTGTTGCCCGAGCTGGACTAAGCTCAAACTACACCTTCAATCGACCGTGTGGTCTACCGGCAACTCGGGCCCAGTCCTACGATGGTGCCACGGTTGTTTTCCTGTGTGATCCACCAAGGATGGCCAGATATGTGACACTGGATATTGATCGATCCTGTGCAGACATTACAAATGCAATTTTACAGTTAGCAGAAGTCCAAGTGGACGAGTACACGGCTGGAGAATGTGATGATGTAACGACTGAGGGTAAGATTTTGTTCATGAGATATTATCTCAGTGCCACAGTGGCGAGTTTGTAAATACGGCCCTCGCCGATGCGACCCATGCAGGTTCGATTCCTGCTATGGTCATACTACAGGTAGATCTGTGCGTTGGGTTTTCTCACTGTTTTAAAGCACCTCCGATCTCAGGCTGTGCTCCAAGCAAGGTCATGGCATGACCCTGCAAGGCTGGCAGCTGAGGGTGACCCTCACATTTTACCCACATCATTCGCCATCGAATCGACTCCAGGTGATGAGCTAGACCAGTAAACAGGGACCAGATACATCGCCAGTCTCATGATCCAGGATAGAAATCAAACTCCTTGGGGCTGCACCGCATTGTTTGTCTGCCAAATTTAGTTAGTAGAAACGACAAGATATTTTCCCCTCAGCATTTACAGTATGGACAGGCTGAGATGGGATTCTGACTCAGAACAGTGTGCAAAACTGATGCGATCACAATAAAAGGAATTTCTGTCCATTGCAACGCGCTATCAAGGTTGCTGGATTTTGATAATTTTTAAAATGGTTCTTCCTTATTTCTCCTGACACACTTTTATTTTAATCTTTACAGATTCAGCTCCTCACATTGAGATGGTGAACTGCAAGCGTGTAAATAGAGGTAAGACCATAAGTCTGCACAGCAAGGGCCTGATCGATAACCCCGAACCAATCTTGACCATGAAGCAATTAACTCTTTGCATGTGCTGGGTTCTGCATCCAACATGCAGAGTGTGTCTCCTTTAACTTTGGTGCAGCAAACAGCCAATGTTGCCTCTTCAACCTCAAATCAGCAGACATAAAGATGACACCAAGTGATGACTTCTTGGTTTACCTGCTGGATTATTCTTATTCAAATTGACAAAAAAAATCTTAAGTTATTACCGTCCCGTCAAATGTGTATATCCATGATGGCATAATGATGTCAACTAGAACTTCATCAAATAACTGCAAGGGAAACTGTCTGGATTAATTTTAAGTCATTGACATGCATTATTTTGGCGTACACAATATGCAACACTAAACAACGTACTCTACGTAGGCCCGGTGTGAAAGGGGCTTAAGACGAAAATAGAGTGTTCCGTATTTATAGGTCTTTTTGCAGGGGAACAAAATATTATAATGAAAAAATCATGCGCTGGCTCAGTGGGGTTCAAACCCATGACCTCCTGCTAATTATGGCATCTGCACGCACTAGTTATCAGGAGGTCATGGGATCGAATCCCACCTCGGCCTGCGCATGATTTTTTCATGGGCACTCAACAAGCACTGAGTATGCAACGCTCATCCACATCGGTGAAGGGCAAGCCTAATTTGCATATATCAGTCTTATACAATAGAATAAAATGTGAAGCCGGTACTCCATGCAGTGGTCACTCTAATGTATATTAATTTGCAATACAATATTATCATACAAGTTACACTTAGGCCATAAAAAAAAAAATTGTTGTATTGGCGTAACAGAGGTTTGGAAAATAGGGTAGGGCGGGCGGATTTTTTTTTTTTTAATTTAATTTTTCCTGGGGTATTAAATGCTTTTTCCCCTGTATATCACAGTATTTGACGTGTCAAATAAAGACAAGAAATGACATAACAACTTTAACCAGTCTGGTTTAACATCTTTTGCTCCTTTTAAGCTTTTAATCTGCATACAAATTTGCGATTTTTTTTTTTTTTTTAATTTTTTCCCGATTTTTATTTGGGTTTAAAATGTTTACGGTCGGGCCATATTTTTGGGTCGGGCGGGTTACGCCAATACAACAATTTTTTTTTTATGGCCTTATGTTTTGATGACCATAGATTTGGGGTTTGTTTTCTTACTTATTATAGGGCTATTTGTTCTTGGAAAAGATACTTCAAGCTCAACTGCTGAACACATTGCAAGCTACGCTGTGGACGGGACTATTGATTCCGTTTTCCATTCGGGTAAGACAAATATTCTTTCAAACAACCACAAGGGAAATTTACTGAATTTGAAAGTCATTTAAAAGTAAACAAAGACAAATTGACTGGAGCGGGATTCGAACCGGCGACCTCCTGAACACCGTCATGTACAGGCACAGGCACTGGCACTCTATCAACTAAGCCATCCAGCCCTACGTTGGTGTTAACCCCAATAGTCAATTATATTTGTTCGTTTGGCAGTCAGAAGCTATGAAACCATGCACACACCGCCATACCCCAATGATCATTTCATCGATACACGCAGCAATGCTGCAACCAGAGAACAGTACATGGGGATCACTCAAAGAGGATATTCTTTGTTATCACTATATACAGCATCAAAGATGTGATCTTCATTGGTGTCTTGCCAATCATTCAAATAATTACTACATCCCTCTAGTAGGTAGTAAAATAAAGTATCCTCTATCACAACCAGTGTCATCTTCACTATCATCATTTATCACTATAGTTTCACTACCACCTCATGCAATGATTTACCCCACCCCACAACACTTTCCCCACTGACAACCAATTGGCTTACAATTGAATAGAAATACAATTTAATAAAGTCCAAGTGATAAAGAACTGCAGTCTGACAAGACTGTGAGTAGAATATGCAGATTTTAGGGACCTCAATATTTATCGTGGCTGCCTACCATTTCCTTTTATCTCATAGGGATGGGAGTGTGAAATTCGTGTAGGATCTTAATACTCCCGGATCACCTGTATAATACACCCATGCCGAGGCCAACAACTTCCATCACCTAAAATTTTACCAAACGTTTGCGTTATTAACCCTGATTCATCAATGATCTTCTTTCAGCGTTACATGATCCGCATCCTTGGTGGCGATTAGACTTGGGAACCAGCCACTGTTTGGGCAGAATCAATGTCACTCTTCGACAAGGCTGCTGCGGTAAGATTTGATTCTCAATGTTGAACAGAATGTAGACAGTGTAACATACTTTGCCTCTCTTTTTTTTTTTTTGCATTGGGCTGAAAGTTTGATACGCAATATTTAGGCATATGTAGGCCTTATCAATTATTCAGTTCGAATAGCTGTCATTATAATTTTGCTTGTATCAACAAATGAAATATCAAACACATTGATGTGAAAGTAATTTGTCTTTGCCTAATTCCTTGCATTGGGCTGAACATTCTGACAAACTGCGATACACAATGTCAGAACTGCCATTTATTGCAGGCCTACGTTTATGAAAGCTATCAAATTTGTTAGCAATAAATGTTTGACATCTGCCAACAAATTTGATAGGTTTCGCGAGGAAAATGATGCAGTTTCATCACCTTCAAACCATATAATTAATGCTCCAGTGTGTGAATCTTGGTGAAGTGCTTGAAACGTCTTTAATTCCCAGCCTCTAGTTAGGGCGGGAAGGATTGTTTCAATCATTTTTTCAAAATCATTTTTTGAAAACAATTAGGTGTAATGATTAACTAATCTTTCTCTGTGCAGGCGAATATCGTTTCACCGCTGCTGTTGCCCGAGCCGGACTAAGTTCAAACTACACCTTCAATCAACCGTGTGGTCTACCGGCTACGAAGTCCCAGTCCTACGATGGTGCCACGGTTGTATTCCTGTGTGATCCACCAAGGATGGCTAGATATGTGACACTGGACATCGATCCATCCAGTCCTAATGTTACAAACCCAGTTTTACAGTTAGGAGAAGTGATGGTGGACGAGTATACTGCTGGACAATGTAATGACGTAACGACTGAGGGTAAGATTTTGTTCATGAATTGTCTCGGTGGCACGGGTGTTGAGTTTATGCTGAATGCCCCCACTGATGCGACCCAGGTTCGATTCCTGCTATGTTCACTGTTTTAAAGCACCTCCGGACTCGGGCTGTGCTCCGAGCATGGTCATGGTTTGACTCTGGCTGGTAGCCTCCATATTGTAGCTGTATCATTCGCAGTCATGCCCCCAGATGCAGTATATATAACCCAGATCAATTTTTTTTCCCTTGGGGGTGCGTCAGGTCCCTTTGAGTGCAGGCAACAGAAATTATACAGCCACTTTGTCACAGCCAGTTGAATAGCTCAGTCAAGCAAAAATTCCTACGTCAACTTTTCACCCACCACCACCCCCTGTAGTTCCACCTTCAAAGTACATGAATCATTGCTTGCAGAAGGTACATGTACCTTCATATTTGAAGTGCCTGTGCGTTTTCACAATTACTGTTTTCTTGTTGGTTTGGCAATTTTTGCGGAGACAGACAGCCAGTAACCCACATTTTTTACCCATTTTGCATTTAAAACCCCCTTTGGGTTTTGATATTATTGCGACAAGGATTTAATTTTTCCATAGCGCTCGAATGTGTCATGAGGCTATGCTAATTTCCTGACTGATTGGAACAGCAGTGGAAAACTTTCATGTATTAACTTCCATGTGTGATTTATCACATAATGTTAAGTCCATTGCCCATAGCGCTCGAAAGTGCCCCGAGGCTATGTTTTCCCGACCAAATGTAACAATGGTTGGAAGCGATTGTATGGTTGTTTAAGTGTGATCTGTGGTTTGGCTCATGTACATGTAGCTTTGGGCATGTGGTATTGCCCATACTTGTCGGGCAGTGTGTTGCCCAGGGGCCTGGTATCGCCCCATAACTGGTTGGGCCAGGTCTGCCCCTTACTAACATTTTATGGCAACCAATATGCCCAAAATCTGGTATCCGGATGAATAAAACATTGAGGCTGTGGCATGAAACACAATAATTTGTCTGCATGGCTGCCTTACTTTGAGTCTGAGTATAATGAACATAATATTGAGAACAGTGGTTGCACCACATATTGTGTGTCTGCCAAAATTTAGTTAGTAGCGACAAAATAATTTTTCCCAACCATTTATGTATGTCCGTATGGATCGGCTGAGAGTGGATTCTGATTCTGATTGCAACGCGCGGTCAAGGTTGTGTGTTAAAATGATTCTTCTGTAAGTATTACTCATTGTACACTTTTATTTGAATCTTTACAGCCTCTGCCCCACCCAGTGAGACGGTGAACTGCAAGAGTTTACATGTAGGTAAGATCATAAGTCTGCACAGCAAGGGCCTGATCGATAACCCCGAACCAATATTGACCACGAAGGCTAAATCTCTATTTGCATGTGCTGGGTTCTGCATCCAACATGCAGAGTGTGTCTCTTTTGACTTTGGTCCAGCAAACAGCCAATGTCGCCTCTTCAACCTCAAATCAGCAGACATAAAGATGACACCAAGTGATGACTTCTTGGTTTACGTGATGGAATAATCGTCTTAAAATTGACCATAAATCTAAAGTTACTTTCGTAAGAGTTGTAACGAGTTTGCACTGTTGTTTTAAAAGAAGTGACCGGAGTCAAGTCATTTTAAAGATGTGTTTCGAGTCGAATCGTGTCTCGAGTTAAAGAAGTGACACAAGTCGACTCGAGTTATGTCAACTTGACTCGAGTCGAGTCATTTTGAAGAAGTGACACAAGTTGAGTTGAGTCATTTTAAAGATTGTCTCGAGTCACGTTGAGTCATTTTAAAGATGCATCTCGAGTCGAGTCAAGTCATTTTGTCAAGAATGTCGAGTCGAGTCGAGTCAATTATTTAGCTCAAGACAATTCGAGTCACAAATGTTTGGAAATAAACAAACACAAAGACACTGGAATTTTGATACTTTTTTTTTTTTTACAATTTACAACCCTTTCACACCATTGTGGGCCACAGAATACCATAGAAAGGAAAGGATTATTTATCGAGGTAAGTACAGATAAGGAAAAAGGTGATCGATCACTTGCCTGATGAAGGCAAGCAGTTCCAGCAGCCGAAACGTCACTACCAGCAACACGACATCGCGTAACTTTGATCACTTTTTCCCTTACTAGTAGAATACCATACATGTCGCCTGTAGTATTCTATGTCCCAGTGTATTCTGTGGCCCACTATGTGGGTCCCACATAGTGTTAAAGGTTTAATTAATAAAAACAAAAATCTGTCAGCTGACCACCATCCAACTACATAATACCTGAATGTAATCGGCACACTGTTGCAATGTGTGTATGCAACAGTGGCATAACTAGGGAAAATGGCACCCAGGGCAAGTAGTAAAATTGCGCCCCTAATTCCAAATTCTGATGCCGATGACAAAAGAAAATCAGACGATATGAAATTAAAATTGTTCTTTTGTTCGAACTTCATCTGATTAGATTTCCAATAACTTCAACAAAACAGCTCCCTTTTTTTTGCCTTTGCAGTTTTTGTTGCGCCCCATAAAAAGTAAGTGGCGCCCGGTGTCATGCCAAAAGGTGTCCGTTGCCAAATAGTGTCCCCTAATTAGCATATTGGAGTAACACCGGGGCACATGCCCCTGTTGCCCCACCCGGCCTAGCGACATGATGTATGTTTGTTGCGTTCGTCGTACTTAGTACATCGAAGCTGATCGAGCTGACGGCCACTGCGAGCGTTAATACAAAACAGGCACGCGATCGAACCGCTTATTTTTTGCATTTTTTTTTGGGGGGGGGAGGGGGCTTGAGTCAATTAGCCTTTAATACAATAGTCGAGTCGAGTCATTCTGATGAGAGACTTAATTGGGTTGGGTCGAGTCGAGTCATTTAGCCTTAGAGTCGCCAAAAAAAGTCACTCGAGTCGGACTCGAGTCGAGTCATTGACTTGACTGTCATTACAACTCTGACTCTCGTACCTTCATATATATCCATGATGCCATAATTATGTTGAATAATGAGAAAATATTGAATATTTAAGTCACCATGACAATTAGTTCACTCCACAAGATGACAGCAACAAAATCGACTTCATGACAATTGTAGGCATATAGAAAAAAAGCTCTCTTTAAAACAACATCGATCAGTTGAAAGAAATGATTAACTTAAAAGAAGATGTAGACTTAGTATTTAATTTGCATCGTACATCAATCAAACGGTGTATGAACAGAAAATGAATGTGAAATGCAAAATATTGACCTTACATATTTGGTGTCACTCAATTCAATTTGTTGGTAAATTTTCGCACAATTAGTGAAATACTGAATTTTAGGAAACAAAAGAATGTTTAGCTATATTTTTGCTCTCATTTTGGGAAGATTTTTCCAAGCAGTGCTTGCATATTGCGCTTAAAGGTAATATCATACTTTGGTTTTAGTCAAAGAAATGCGAATGTATGGGCAAGTATATCAAGGAAGGTACCATAACGGTAATCTGTGAAACTTCAGTCCCATACGATGCCAACTTTTTGAGAAAACAGCGAAAAACACACACAGTATTTTCAAAAATCTCGTCACCATTATTTTCTGTCTTTAAAAGATCAAAATTGTTTTTGGTGAATTGGTTTTTACTCGTTTCTGGATAAATACGCCATTTCAGACAAAAGGTATGTTTTTACCATCACCATCTTTATACCCTGTAAGATATAAGTAAATCTGTGGAGGTTTCTGTTTCGGTATGCTACCAAAGTATGATAGTACCTTTTAAATGTACATTTTAGATTTTATCAGTTGGTATAAATTGCAGTGTTTCTTTGTTGATGATGTCGATCGATTTTTTGTATAAACATAACACGCAATCAAGTCATAATTAGCGGATTTACTCCATAGTTGAGGTTTTTACTATGTACAAATGTTTACAAGATAGCAAATTAGTTAAATGCGTGAGACTGGTAGAACAAAGGAGTATTGTGTTATGCGCGAGACTGGTAGAACAAAGGAGTATTGTGTTATGCATGAGACTGGTAGAACAAGGATCGAATATGCATGAGACTGGCAGAACAAAGGAGTATTGTGTTAAACGAAGTAAAATATAAAATTTGGTTGAATGTTAAGATTGTTAAGCTTATACTTACACGGTTGCAAAGTAATAATTTTGTTTGTGGATAATGTACAAAATCATCTAAAAGAATAGGTTATGGTCTTATGGAATTAAGTTCATAGTATCATTTCGTCATCACACCTGTTTTGTATTGTGGAATAGAATTTACAGCTCATAAACTCCTCATAAATCTTTTTCAATTATTATTATGGAAACATAATACACTGTATTAATGTTTGTATATTTTTATCACAGTGTAAATTCCAATGCAATGTAGTGAAAAGGGTTCTTGTGTGCACAAAGTGACAAACTGTTTATAATTTGCGGCCATACAGTCAACTTTTTTGGACCAAATTTAATATTTGATTATAATTTGGCGAATTGTTTTGATGGAACGACCTACATCAAACAAAGTCAGTTACTTATTATTCTGATGATCCAAAACAGCAAAAATATTTTTAAATTGTTGTGTCTATTCAGACAGTCACAGAAACAAACGAACATAAAGGCAAAATGTGTCTGCTTCAACGACCAATAATTGCGACGCTGTGGTGATGAATTCAGATGGAACACTATACAAGGCCACCTTTTCTCGGATCAATATTTCTAGATTTTTAGTGCAATTCAAGAGAACAACGAAGGGCAGAAAATTACTAAAAGGGGTCAAAAACATACATAACATTGACTAAACAATGGTAGATGACTTCACTCTTAAGCGATACTGTAGCTCGAGGTATAGTGTTTTAAGTGTTCACGGGTACAATTTTGTTTGCACGTTCGATGTTTATGTATTCTGAAATATAATGTGCTTTTTCTTAAAGGTAAAATATATGATTGGTAAAGGTCACAGAACAGCACTCACAACCAAGTTGACCAACATGTTACATGTACATACGGCAACGCACATGTGAAAGTTTGAGCTAAATTTGACATTTTTTAATCACGAAAAATAGCGAAAACTTGACTCTTATAAAACATAAAGAACGGTTTGGATCTCACCCCGAGATTCATACCCTGAAAGACGAAAACCCACCAATGATTAGTACAACCATCAGTAGTTCTTAACTAATTCAAACCTCAAACTAAGTCACAGTATTCACAAGATTCAAGCAATAAATAACGATTCCGGTTGAAATATTCACAAGGAAATTGTTTGGTTTTTCATAATTCATCACTTTTTACCATGTTTATCGATGATAAAGTTGTCAAAATAATACATTGTGTTCTTAATATGGTATTGTTGATCTATTCGTCAAGGAGATATAAACAATTTATTGCCCTTACAACGACGTAGATAAGCACTTCACTATTGTGCCTCTTGAGCACACATGAAAAAATCATGCGTTGGCTCAGGTGGGATTCGAACCCACAACCTCCTGCTTACTAGTACAGATGCCATACCCGCTATGGTGCTAGGCAGCTAGCTGGGGTCAACAGAGTGAATTAAATCCCTTGCTGGCAGACGCCATAATTAATCTGTGTTCTTAATGTAATGCAAAAAGAAAGAAAGCTGGTTCCACACAACAAACGGGTGTCAGTTATTACATTTTAATGCAATTTATTCGAAAATACTAAAAGTGACATTCGGACCTTATTCATACACTTTAAAAATGAATTTTTTAGTCAGGTATTGAGTTTATAAACTATAAACGGTACTGAGTTAGAACAAACAATCTTGTAAAAGCTAATGTAATTCATTAAAGGCTGAGATATTTCTGTGTATATATGATGTGACTTCAATACACGGTATCATTATTGTCTCATGGTACACTTAGCTGTGTAGGGAACAAATCAAGAATTTTCTTGACATAACTTTTTTTCTATGATTCTTTGTGTTTGGGTTAAAACATGTTCAAATAATGACATGGTAGCAAAGTTGCATAATAGTACATTGTCTTTGCAAGTTTAAAGAAAGACACCTTTGGTAGCCTCATTCCCATTTGGTTAAAAAAAAATTGTCCCAACCTTCCCCCGCCCCTCCACACTACCCACCACCACCTTATTAGAACTCTTAATAAAGTTTCTTTCAGCTTTATGTCACTCTGATCATCATTTAAATCGCAAACTTCCAATAAACCGACAAAATGCCAGGATCGCATGGAAAAAAAACTTTCCCCCTGCTATACCCTTGGGAAGCATCTTCAGCCCCAACTCATCTCCCTTACGTCTGCAAACAGCATCCAAACTGAAAAGCCGTCCACAAAACCAACACGCTGACAATTATAATTTTCAAGTTTCGATGGTGTCGATGGTGTCGAGTCTGTCATACAAGATGGAACAGGACTGTGTGACCCATTGGTGTAGGGCAACGACTGCTGGCACCACTGGTGGAGGGGCAGGTCAAAGGTCAAAGGTCAAATATCCGGTGTTGCCCTGTGGTGCTTCTCCTTGCGGATCTGTTTCATACATCAGCTAGTGTACATCGCTGTCATCCACTCATCTGTACACATGACTGCACCTCACTCAAAAGTGACAATGCTTTATATTGCACAATCGTCCATTCAGGAATAGTGCCCTCAACGTGGTACGCACTGGGCAAGATAGAGTTCGACCACCTTCAGCCGTCTTCGTCACTGCTCCATGTATCCTCAGTAACGGCCACACTGCTGCCATAAAACATCCGTCCCTTCTGTGAAGATGAAAAAAAAAAAAATACATAGTAGTAAATTCCACCTCAACCACAAATGAAAATGATACAGGCTCACAAAAAATGATACAACTCACAAAAGTGCGCCTCCAAGAGTGACTTTGCAACGCGTTGGCCAATCACAATGCGCCAATTCGGTCAACCCAGTCCAGATGCGCATTGGGTCCACAAATTCTGTGCATTGTTATTGGCCAACGCATTGCAAACTCAGGGAGGGGGCACTATTCAAGAGCGGATCAACGTTTGATTGCACTGCTTGGAATGTAGGATGGATACACCGTGATTATTGAGGTCTTTTCTCCTCACCTTTGGTTTCTCGCGTTTCTCCTCTCCCATGTCTACCACTCTCCCTTCGTCTGGTTCCCATAAGAGAATATTACTGTCATTTCCTCCACTGTAAAGTTCCTGAAGATGAAAGGCAATAATTATACGATAGCAAAGAATGCAGTCTCTGTGTTGCAACTTTAGTCGATGACTCGACTAGAATTGAGATTTTGGTGACATTCTAAGCCAAATGACTCATGTGGACTCTGGTTACTAAGGAGGTTAAAATTTTCACATTGACTATGGGTGTTTATGAAACAGAGGCTCAGGCTCAGTCTCAGGCTCTACTGGTATCAAAATAAATAGAGGCTTTTGGCTGCGGTTCTGAATTAGATTCTCTGGTTTGAAAAGGAAAACAAGAGTTTCAGCTTCAAAGAAAAACCACAACCATTTTCGGCATATGGGTGTTAGAGCTGGAGCCTGAGTCTAAGCCTCCGTTTCATAAACACCCTATGTCGACTGATATGTGATTGCGTCATGCAAAGTCTCTGCGCATGGGTCAAGTCGTCACCAAGGTTGTCTGAGTGAGTCGAGGACGCACAAACTATGTTTTGATGTTCAGCAAGACCAAAATCAGGCAAAACACACATCTTTGCAAATCCTATATGCTCCCTTTAAGAAAGAAAAAATATGTTTGTTTTTTACTTTTAAAAGCACTGTCCAGTTAAAAAGTTGGCGTAGGACGTTAAGAGAAATAGAGGGTTTCAATTAGAAAACAAATTATCCACAAGACTCAGAAAGAATCTCCTTAACACCACATCCTCGACATAACTTTTCTTGAATGTTACCTGAAATAAGGGATGGAAAACACAGCAGTTGACATTACTGTAGTGACCCTTCATATCATAAACTAGTTCCCCGTTCTGTAAGTCAAATGCGGCCAGGTCACTCGTGTTGGGCACAAAGGCTGCATCGGGTGAAGCCCCGGTAGAGACGGCAATCTTGACGTTCTTCCTGCCATCATTGGTCACTTTGCCGAAGTTGACCTGTGTTTTGTGAACACAACAAACATATTAGCTTTTGAAACGTACACTGTGTAAAGGAATTTGACCGTCAAGTCGGCAATTACCAATGTTAACTTTTATGTGATTCAATCTCTAGATTTGGGCCATCTACCTACCAACTGTGGATAACTGCTTGATTATGGGTTCTGTTTATACTCTGGTACTCATGCAAAAGAGCCAAGCCAAGTTCAAGGTGCCTTTTAGGAAAGTTGTCCCGTAAAGAAGATTGAGCTCTAATGATTCCCCAATTGACTGTACCCAACACACTGTCTAGTCAACTGTTCATTACCAATGTGTTCTTTCCACTGGTGACATCCCATAATCGAAGGCGATCATCCGTGCCATAGCTCAAGATGCGCAGGCCGTCACTGGTGAAACACATGCCATTCACATGTCCATTGTGAGCTGTGCACACTGTAAATGCCATTTAACACGACAAAAATGAAAAACAAAAAAGGTTCACAATTTGAAATTGAATCATACATATGTAGCCTGGATTTACAGCTTTATATGTAGCAGCCAAAACAAGGAGGCAAGGGAACCAGACAGATTAGGAGGCAGGGAGCCAGACAGATTAGGAGGCAGGGAACCAGTCAGATAGGCAGGCACTTTTAAGGCCTCTTTGTTTTGGCACGCAATCCGTGATCTTGCGGATCCACATCCCATGCAGGATACACTAAAATGGGACCCGGATCAGCAAGATCACTGATCTTGTGCGCGAAACAAACAGGCCTCAGAGGAAGGCAATCAGACGGACTGGAGGTGCAAAATAATGCCATTTTGTATAGGATTTACCAGATGTTGATGAGTGGCCCACAGCTTCTCCATTATGTTGGTCTAGTGCCATCAGACAACCTTTGGCTCTGCGAATGTCCCACAACATCAGCTTATTATCGGAACTAGAAACAGGATACAAGAATACAAACCATGTATGCATCAATGTACACAACAGTCTTTACTCTATGACAAAAGAAACCCCCAAATTTATTCTTCAAACAAAATGTCATCTTTGCTTCATGGATCACAAGTGAATGCCAGATTTGCCATAAAAGAAGTAACTTTAATAATGGACAAGAAGGCAAAGTGTACACATATAGCGTTTATGAAACGGAGGCTCAGGCTCCATGCTGTCATCCATTATGTTGAAAATATAGATTGTGGTTTTCATTGAAGCTGAAGCTCTGTTTTCCTTTTCAAACCAGAGAATCCACTTCAGAACCGCAGCCAACCGTTATTTCGGAATGGATTCACGAAATAGAGCCGGAGCCTGAGACAGAGCCTGAGCTTCCGTTTCGTAAACGCCCATAGTACGGAGCGAGCAATGGTAATTAAAACATGAGATGGACAGATACAAGAGAGCTGTACACTTCTCACTCTTTCAAAATTGTGAAAGCTTCCTTCCATTTTGCTTTGTATTGGGTGTAAGTACATGTATCTGACAAAGTCGACAACAGCACAAGGTGCTACCAACACCTGAAAATGTACTGCAATTTTGAAAAACCTTGGTGTCAATGTAGATTTTTAGGATGAAATAATTTGCGAAGATATCACACACACTAGAACAAGTCATAACAATTTCATAACATGAAATTTGGATGGTCGGTGGTAAACTGCAACTACAAAACAAATGGGACAATACGATTTGGCTCACCTTCCTGAGGCTAAGAGAAACTCTTGTTTTGGAGACCATTTGACACACATGACTGCCCCTCGGTGACCTTTTAAGATATGCGTGGCTGATCCCGTCTTGAGGTCACACAGAGTGATATGAGAGCTTTGAGAACCAACTGCCAAGAAAATAATCATGTCAAAGCAGTCAAAATATAATATTTATAACTTTTTGGGGTTAATTTTTCAAAAACATTTTTATATGCGATCTTAACTTGCATGTTCTTGTCCTCTTGTCATTTGGCCTTTAATAAAGAACAGATCCTGTTAGGATCGAAACTTCAGGCCCTCCAAACTCCAAGCACTTTGTAAATTTCAGGTCATTATTTGGGCGGATGAGCAATTTGCAATAGTTTATTACTAAATCATCAAATAACAACTAGGGAAACTGACTGTATTTTAAGTCAATTTTCTTTATTCACTTATTAGGTAAGAAATGCCACGGTATTTCAGGTTTCAAATAGTATTACGTGTACCAGTATGTTCAAACTCAATGTCACAAATTGTGCCCCACCCTTACAGAATGACCCAATTTGACATTTTCAAAACTTCAACATAAAGGTTCTTTGACCTATATCAGTGAAACATGATGCAGTTATAGCAGGTATGCAACTCAAACTTTAACAACAACAAAACAGAGAAATTCCAAAATCTTTACCACATGTGTACTTTGTACAGTGTTTTTCACTTTTCAATGGCATAAGAGGAAATCAGCTGATCCGAGGAAAAGTTGCATGCCTGTTATAGGCCTAGGCTTTCTATGAAAAGCTAATCGCTGCAGAAAATTCAATGCCCACAGTTAATACTGAAAATGCGGATGGTTACCTAGTTAATCTCATATTCCGTAGTTCATACCAGGTGGATTGTCACTCTTCACAGTGGCAATGTGAATAATCAGTTGCTTTCAAATGCACACAAAGAAAGAGATATGGAGCTATTCTAACATACAAGTACCCACCAGCAATCAGGCAGTGTTTTGTAGCAACGGGCGACATATCATGACAATAGATTGGCTTGTCCATGATGAATGTTTCAGCTGGAACCAGTGAGTTGGTGTCCCACACTTTGAGCAGACGATCTGTGGAGCTACTCGTGAACATTCCGCTGTCATGAGGGTACCACTGCACAGTCTCCACACTGCGCTTGTGAGCATATTTATTTGATCTGAAGGTGAAGAAAATGACAACATATTTATCATGATTTTACAAGAAAAAGTACAATAAAAAAATCTTCAAGACATAAAAGTACAATCTGTCTTAAATTGATGAGTAAGAGCTTGCAAAGTGCCAGATTTTCAGATCTTTACATTATATTTTAATGTCCATTGATTCTAAGATGGGACTTTGCCAGAATTGGGATGTTTTTAAGGGACAGAAATTCACTGTGATGCAAGATTTATACATGTAAATTATTTATTATCATGTGGGGTGTTGTTGTTGTTGAAAACAACTATTGCCTTCCAAACTTCTTCCACCGTTTTTTGTTTGGAAAATTGATACTTAATAGCACTATTCATCAGTATAAGGGGTTGGGGAGAGAGCCGCAAACGAACAAGTGTCTGTAAGCCTCTTTCAATTAAAAAAAAAGTGTGTCAATCCGAAAAACAAGAAAACTCAGGTTTACCATTACGATTTTGATATTTCATGATGTCTACACTACAGAGACAATTGTTTTGGAGTTTCTTCTCAAGCCATCTCAAATAAGTTTGCCATACAAATATATGTAGGAAATATTTATTGCTCTCTCAATTCAGTCAGTTATTACATTGTACATGATGATGACAGCCGAGGGACGATTGATCACATGTTAGCCATTTGCTTATAATCATTCAATCAATGACGTTACGTATTACAGCTTTTTTGGACAGGGGTAGACTTTTTCAGTTTTCTCCTGACAGTCCTTCCTTCCTCCATACTGTACAGTGTACTGTACCTTCCAACTGTGCATACAGCTTCACAAGTTACTTCTTTTGCAGCTGGGATGGTTTCAATATCAAAGATAGCGATGACACCCATAGATCCTCCGGATAAAAGGCTGCCAAAGGAAAAATAAACAGAACATCAAAATTATTAATTATTTAATGAGTAAAATGTTATTTAAGTTAATTTTAATACTTACTGGATCTAGAACATTTAAGTGCAAGCATGGCAATGAGTTGCCTCATTTTTGTTAAGAATGATAACTTTCAGGAAAGAATTCCGCTGACGGCCATCACTTGTGCACAACTCTATGGGACCAGCAGAGGGTGTTTTGAGAAAAATGGCTGTCACTGCGTTCAAAGCGTATCTTTGTAGGTCGAAAGCACCACGTAAAAATAACCTTTCAGATATGCTACCCCACTGTTACACACCTGGGATTGAAGATCATCATGATTTGCATTAGTAATAATCCAAAACAACCATCAATTCATAATGATTAGGCCTAATAATAATAGGCAAGCACAATTTAACTTTTCAATTTTTCCGTAAATTAGTAATAGGGCCTAAAAATGCCATCTATGATCTAGTGAAACTCTTTCTCTTTATTATTTTTATAATTAACTCCTGTTTTTATTATTACTAGTACTGTAGGGGGTGTTGGTACGGCATAACCAGAGTCAGTGATCTTACAATTTGCCCTCGGCCGGGTCGATATCCAGTGCATTGATACCACTTTGATGAATTCTTTGTACATCTCGTCCTTTGCTCAACTCCAAGCAAAACGTTCTCCGTGTCACCTCTGCGCGGACGAGGGACTCTGGCTTGTGTCTTCCATTTCGCCGTCCTTCAAGAAAGCTCAACATTTCTGTGACTTTCCACCATTTATCAACATTCAATTACATGTATGCATATGTGCCAAGACAACTGCATTACGTTTTACGAGAGATGGAGTAAATTCAATCGGTTGTGCAACTGCAACTTGAGTCAGTGGAGTAGGAAATCAATGACAATGGGGGCTACCATTTTGGGTGCATTCGTTTAGCTAACACGGGTCAGCCCTTTCTGGGAATGGTCGTGCTATACTGCACAAAACAAGCGAGAGAATGTGACAAGGTTGACTGGTGTTGACCCGGGGGGGGGGGGCTAAACGAATGCATCCATTAGACCTTTGACCAAAGAATTCTAGAGGGCGCACTCCCCTAAAATATCAAAATCATACTTTCAAGATGGCGTTTTATGAAAGCATAAACTTGCTCGTATCGTAGGACCCATTTATTAATTGAATTGTCAATTTGTGCTTACCAAAAACCATCTGCAGACGTTTCAGATTTGGAAGGGAACAATGGCCGATGTTCGAGACATATTGGAGTGGGATGTGGACGTTCAAGCGGAGCCCAGTACAGCTCCGAGTTCGTCGCTTGCACCTGGCGGGGAGTCTGCTGCACAGCAATTGCGGAAGAAGGATGAGATCATTGCTGCACATTCTGCCGACAGAAAACAGGTTGTTTATCAAGCGGGAAATGATTCAGTGTTTAACTTAAGACTCGCCCGTGAGCCTTCTAACACTATCACGTTTTTGGGTACCGTAAAACTAAACTGTTTTGAAAATGTTTTTGATAGGCCTTACAAATTTAACGTTGTCGTTACGACGTTATTCTTTTGAGTTTTGTTGGCTAGCCTAACGTTGGTCTTTCTTCAGGGTGCTGTAATGCACAGCGAAAAATTTCCCATATGTACTGTAACACGGATGGGAACAGTGCCGTGTGAGCATGGTGAGACAAGCGCCGCGCTGATTGGTCAACGCCCGGCCAAGACAGTGCTCGTGACGTCATAGAAATCATGTGCTGGCTGGCCCAACTCGTTAAGTGCACACGTAGGCATGGTAGGGCCAATGCAGGCACGTACGGAGCACGCATTGATGTGCCTATGCAAACACACGGTGTATGACTACGCAACGACCAACAGTTGGCTGTATGACATCTCCGGCGACCATGCAATTCTATGCATATTCAATGGCAAAGTATACTTCAACATCAGTTTGTTTGTTTCTTTTTTCCTGCAGAAATCTAGGAAGAAAGAAGAATCAACGTTCAAGAGACCAGAGGGAATGCATAGAGAAGTCTATGCTCTGCTGTACTCAGATAATAAGTAAGTGGAAGATTTATAGTTTCAAGGTACATGTCTTAATGTCATTGTACGAGGGGGCTAGGGCGCTGTTTATATATACTGTACTGTCCGTACTGTTTTACACGGTGTGCTCATTCAAAATGACTCCCTGCCTTGTTATTCAAAAGGACATTAATAACTCATGGTGATAGTTTGTTTTGTTTAGCTATCTTTGTAGATATATTTATACCTAATAGGTGCAACTCTGTACAAGTTGCTACCACTGAACCCTTGATCCAAGCATGGTCCTATAGAACAAAGATCTGTCAGACCATGGGCCTTTCTCAAAGCTCGGCTCAGGCTCCGGCTCCACCTCCATTTCGTGAATCTAACTAGTACGGGTATCAAAATAAAGACTTTTGGTTGCAGTTCAGAAGTAGATTCTCTGGTTTGAAAAGGAAAACAGAGCTTCGGCTTCAATGAAAAACCAGGTATATGTTCAGCATATAGATGACAGAGACGAAGCCTGAGCCGGAACCCGAGCCAAGCTTTGAGAAAGGCCCCATGAGAGGATCAAGGGCTACTGTTACTGTGACTACATCAATTCACACTAATCCTCATAGTACATACATGTAGGATTTTCCATAGTTAAATTGGTTTTAATACATTGTACATTTTTTTACTTCTGCTATATACATAGTGTAGACCCAATATTTGGAGAAGGTACACATTACATTTCTTTCTTCTCCTTTTCGAAAGGAAAAAATGTGTTAACTTGAAATATTTGAAACCTTTTCCAGGGATCCACCTCCTTTGATCCCATCAGTGAGCAACAAGGGTTACAAGCAGATGAAGGCTAAACTAGGACGGAGCAAAGTCCGTCCTTGGAAGAGGATGCCCTTCACGAATCCTGCAAGAAAAGTAAATTTACCCATGTATTTTTTTTTTCTCCATAGAACATTGTCTTGACGATCGTCCCATATTAGATATTTACTTTTTCTCTTGGCTCTCAGTCGATGTATGAAATAACTTAAAATGGCAGAGGCAAAGGTGATACTAAACTAGAAAAAAATATAATCATTAAATAACCACAAGGGAAACTGACTGAAATTAAAAGTCATTGAAAAGTGAACAAAGAAAAAATTACTGGAGCGGGATTCGAACCGGCGACCTCCTGAATACCTTACAGATGCTCTACCAACTGAGCCATCCAGCCCTACGTTTGTGGTGTCCCCAATAGTCGATTATCTTTGTACGTTTTAGGAAAAAAAGACATAACTACGTAATGCAATATTTCTTCTTTCAAATAATTCCACAGACAACCATTTCTGATTTTGTTTTTGGGGTATTTTTTCTGTCGGCTAATGTCAAAAGTTGCTTGTGATATGCGGGTGTACCGTATATGTGGATATTTAATGGTGCTTGTTTTGTAGTCCTTGTACATGTACTATGTTCCAACAGTTTTTATCATTTAGTTCCTACACTCCACACTTCTTAAATCCTTTAAGTGTGTAGTTGCCTGCCATTGCATGTTTTGATACCTGCCAAGAAAACGTAATACTTGGCCATTGCACATTTGGATGCGTGCCAACAGTGCTAATTCATATCATATGCCTTTATTTCTACACATAGGATGGTGCAGTGTTTCATCATTGGCGGAGGGTAGCTGATGAGGGCAAAGACTATCCTTTCGCTCGATTTAATAAGGTAAGATTTTGTCGTCGCTCAAACATGGCCAACATTTTCCCATTGTGCCATTGTTGAGGTCATGTGCCATCCATCGATTATTTTTTTTGTCTCCGTTATTGTAGGAAGTGTCTGTGCCAATCTACACAAGTCAGGAATACCAGTTGCATCTGCATGATGAGAAATGGCCCAAGCAGGCCACTGATCACCTCTTTGACCTCTGCAACCGGTTTGACCTGAGATGGGTCGTAGTTCACGACCGATTTGATCATGCATCGTACGGGGTAAGTCATAGAAATGGACCTTATTCTCAAATCAAGCTGGAAGTGTTATAAAGCCAGAAATGCACTGTGAGATACTTTGTTCTGAACCTTTTGTTATTATCTGAGAAACTAGTCTTGATATTGGAATTATTACAGGCCTGGATTTTAAAGTAATAATTATCATACTTTTGTTTGTGTCAAAGAAATGCAGATTCATGGGCAAAAATATCAAGAAAAATACAGTTACAGTAATCTGTGAAATTCCCAGTCCCATACAGTGCCTTCTGTTTGACAAAGCAGTGAAAAATGCCCACGGTATAGGGCCTATTTAAAATATTTTCACCATAATTGTTGTATCTTTAAAAGATCAAAACAATTTTTGGTCATTAGTTTTACTCTTTTCTGGATAAATACAGCATTTCAGTCAAAAAAACTTCATCGGTATGTTTCGACCATCACCAACTTTATACCCTGTAGTCATATGTAAATCTGTGGAGATTTCTGTTTTGGTATGCTACCCAAGTATGATAGCACCTTTTAAGTAGATATTTGGAAATTATTGTTTGTATTATTTTATTTGGTTTTTGTTTGTTTTGCAGAAGCGCAGCATTGAGGATATGAAGGAATGCTACTACAACATCATCAACAAGCTGGCCAAGGCCAGAGCTGATCCAAACTTAAGCAACCGGGCTGCTCAGGTTTACGACGCTGAACACGAACGCAAGAGGAAAGAACAGTTACTACGATTGTTCAATCGAACACAAGAACAGGTTGGCACTTTCTCATATTAATATTAGAAATGCAATACATGGACCTCATCGATTGTAGCCGTCTTTGGCACTACGTATGCGTGTACAACGGACAGTGGGTAATCTTGTTGTAATAAAACTTTACATATACACACGTTGACTTGACACTCATGTATGTACAGGTGCTGGTCCGTGTAGACTTAAGTTGTATTAATTTTATTTGGATCTGGTTGCGGAAACACCTTGTAATATTCGTTCGTACTTTCGCACTTCTATTTTGTTCGCATTTCTCGTAACGTCTCAACGTTTCGACTAGCTTGCTCTATTCTTCATCAGGAGAGCACGCTTATGAAATACGTCAAGAATATGTGTCTACTTTGTGTTTAAAAGCACAGCGGGAGAATTAAAAAAAAAAAAAGAAGAAAGAAATATTCAAATGTTTAATTTTGTTGTTGCTGTATTCAGGTTGAGGAGGAAGAGATGCTCATCTCAGAATTGAAGAAGATTGAGCTTCGTAAGAAGGAGCGGGAGAAGAAGACCCAGGACCTTCAGAAGCTCATCACCGCCGCCGACAACAACGCTGAACTCCGACGGACAGAACGGAAAATCACCAAGAAGAAGATTCAACTTCCACAAAGCAAATCCCGGAAAGAATTGGAAGGGAGCTCCAAGGTAAAGATAAATGCCAAGGACTCCAAGAAGTGGTTGTTTGGTTGTGATTGACTGCTATAATACAGGAATTCACCTTCCTTAGTTTACTTCATCTTTATGGAAACATTGCATGATGTACATCAAGTTATATTATTTCATTTCATGGATAAGTTTTTCAAATGCAGCTTAAGAGTCTCATGTCTTTATAATTGTACTCTCATTTTTTGAATATTTTCTTCAAGAAGTATGAAGTAAATCTTCACTTGAATTGAATTCATCTGAATATAGTGATGTGTGAGTGGTTTCATGGCTTCTGATTGCCAAACGAACAGATACAATTGACTATTAGCAACACCACCAACATAGGGCTGGGTAGCTCAGTTGTTAAGAGCGTCGGTATGGTATTCAGGAGGTCGCTGGTCCGAATCTTGTACCAGTCAATTTTCCTTTGTTCACATTTCAATGAAATCATCAGTTCAGGAGATTTAAATGGCAAAAGTCATCAAAATGTGGCCTTTGGAATATTTAGTTTTCCTCCAATCTGGTTCACTGCTTTGGGGTTTATCAAAACACTGGTGATGTCTTTTCTGTATTTTAATTTTTTTTTTCTGTTTTTTTTTTTACAGCAAATATTGGAAACCGGAGGAATAAAGTTCCCTGATTTTAAGCAGTCTGGAGTCTACTTGAGAAGCCAAAAGGTCAGTCTTATTGACTATTTTAATTTGTAATGGCAGGCCTCAAATTTAATGATGGCCACTGGCCTGCAGTGACCCACTGGCACTGGCCGTAGTTCCCTCTTCATCAGAGATTTCTTACGGCCGTCATGAACGAGACCCCACGCTGCAGTTTAGCCACTTTGTGTAAGACAAACATGCGTAGCTGTAACATTACACGAGCGTACAGCGGTCAGTCAGATCGTATCGGTCGGTTCCTGGAATATCTGTTAGGATGGATGTAGGCTACACCACTTTGTAGAATCTAATGTGACCAAAATCCTTTTTACACGTCATGTCATGCAAGGTAAATTGTGTGGAAATTAGTATGGATTTTGGTATGGTTTGATTTTTGAAGAAAAATAATTAGTTTTTCTCCTTACGGGGTGCTGTGGCCTAATGGTCTTGCATGTGGAACTCAGAGTCTTGTGGTCAATCTACAGATTGTGGGTTCTAATCCAGTCACGATTAGTGGTGCTTGCGTCCTTGGTCTAAAGGCTTTGTCACATTTTGCTCCTCTTCACCCAGGTGTAAATGGGTATCTGTGAGGGTAGAGATGGCTTTGTGGTTTGATTAGCCTCTGTGCATATTTCTGTTTGGGTATGTTACCAATCCTGTAGTCTACCTATAACAAGGTCCGACTGTACATGCTTCCTATACTGATTCCTTCTCCATTTTTTGTACTTTGTAGATGAAGTTACCCTCATCTGTTGGCCAGAAGAAGACCAAGGCCATTGAGCACCTGTTGGATGAACTTGGAATTCCTATCCAGCCAATGCCTACAGAAGACATATGCCAGCTGTATAATGAACTAAGGTACGTGGGTTTTCTCCCATAGACGCTTTCCCAGATAGCCGGCCCATGAGAATTTATGTACAAACTTTTAGCACGAAATGTCTCAGAATGAATTCTCTCATAATACCTTCACTGCACACTTCTAGCCTGTAAAAGGTTCCATTGAGTTCATGGGCCAATTTCATGGAGATGCTAAGCACAAAAATCTGCTTAGCACAGAAATTTATTGTCCATTAAAACAAACTGTTAAAAAGTTCATTTGATATTCATGGTCAAGTAAACAACAGCCAAAAGGAAATTTGGTTATTAACCCTGTTTTTTATTATTAAAGACAGAAATGTCATGCTTAGCAAATTTTTGTGCTAAGCAGTGCCTTGAAATTGGCACCATGTCTGTGTCATGTGATGAGCAATCTGGGGTCACTATGGGGTTACAGTCCAGGGTCGATATCACAAAGCCCTACGATCAATCGAAACTCGAGCTTCGAAGGATAACCCATCATATTCTACGACTTCTACATGGGGCAGCAATGCATCAGACGTCCCTATGATCGATAGTAAGTTACGATGAGTTTGGTGAAATCGATCCCTGGTCATCCCTGTGTTTTATTCTGTTTCTAACTGTGTTTGCCTCCATCTGACTGTATAACACTTGTGCATTTTCACAGGTCTGATATGGTACTCCTGTATGAGCTGAAGTTGGCCCATGCCAATTGTGAATTTGAGCTACAGACACTGCGACATCGTTACGAAGCTCTGGCACCCGGTAAACTCCCCTCCTCGGCACTCTCGTTAGTACAGCATGCCCCGCCCTCTCTGGAGGAGGACTCTGAGGCCACACCCATGCTTGTAGAGGAAGATGTGGTCGTGAAGATGGAGGAGAGTTCCGATGATCAGTCTTCCAAGAACAAGAAGGTGGGTGATTTGGTTGAATGCTTGTGACTGGTTTAACTGTGCCATGGTTGACAGTAACAAGTCTTCGGGCTGCCATCCCCTCCCCCTACCTTCCACCTTTTGGGAAAGATTAAAATGTCCATTTGTTTGCCAAGCATACTTATTTATTTTGATTCTTTTTTGTAATTTTCTGTTGCAGATGTCAGAAATTATTGATGTTGTTACTACATCACCCTCAGCCCCGGTAAGTATTTGACTGAGTAAAAAAGTACTATCATACTTTAGTAGCATACCGAAACATAAATCTTCACAGATTTACTTACGGGGTATAACTTACGGGGTATAAAGAAGGTGATGGTAGAAACATACCATTAACATTTTTCTGCCTGAAATGCTGTATTTATCCATAAAAAGAGTAAAACAGTGACCAAAAACAAATTTGATCTTTTAAAGATAACAAACGCGCGCATGCTCACAATTTCGCAAGCATGGTTTGCGCGTGCGCTGTTGACTCAAGACTGGTTCTCCAAAGTCTCCCATTTGCAACGTTTTTAGGCCTTTTAGTTTTCCCACTTAATTGCTCATCCCCGGGGCGAACTCACCCGGAGCCACCCTGGGGTGAAAAATTTTAACCCTGGTCCTGAGCAGGGTTGAACTCACCCCGGAGAAAGGGTAATCTTGGGGGTGTCTCAGGGGTGGCTCGGGGTTGACAGAGGGCTGAACATTTCAAGTGGGAATCTTGGCTTATTTTCACCCCCACGTCGCCCCGAGGCCACCCCCGAGATGTGTCAAGTGGGAAAAGGCCTTATGTCTCTTGCATAAAATTTCTCTTTGTAAAAGGGCAATGATCAGTCATAAAATTGTGCTCTACAATTATGTTCAAAATTAAATTGTATTTTTGTTCTCTTCTTATCACAGCGGAAAAGACGCACGGCCATTGAACAGACAAACCAGACGAAGAAGCTCAAGAAATGATGAGTAACATCCTCATTCATGTAGATAGATTGTTTCTATAAAATTGCTCAGCAGCCAATTTCACGAAATGTTGCTTAACTTACACAATGTACTAATGTTGCGTAAGTTTTGTAAAACGGCCATAACTTGTGCAACCAAAGCAGGAAAATGTTGCATAAGTCACACAAGAAAATGTTACGTACGCAACATTTGAAGTTTCATGAAATCGGGTGCAGTTCCTTGTAGCCATGGTTATGGCCCAGGGGTCGATTTCACGAAACTCATCGCAACTTACTATCAATCATAGGATTTATGATTCATTACAGTCCTACCTAGGATATGCCCCCTATGATGGGTTATCCTTCGTAACTCTTCTATACCAAACATTTGGATATACCGAACATCATCCTTGGTTCCCAATTTCTTAATGCACAATGTATAGTCCTGCTGAATATTGTTCACTCTAACGAACGACCACTAAGCCGAACAATCTCTGTGCATCCCGACATGTTCATTATAGCGGCGTTCCACTGTAAATCATTTTGAATTGGCAAATCTGATCCAGTTGGTTATCACTTGAATTATCTTTAGCTGATTGGTTACATTTTTGTATGATCACTGTGTGGTCAGAACTGCATTCTTAGTCCAAAATATTGATCTCCATCAACTTTATTTAGTAACCAACCAGCATCGATGATGTTTTCAGTCTCATCCTAGCTTTATGTGCATCATCTGCCGCCTTTCCACATGGTGTGGTTTGCCTCCTATTCTAAAGTCATCCAATTACGCCCAAATAAAATCATGTTTGTTTAGTCACTGGAAATTTTGAACAGCACTGGAAAACTCGATCGAAATAGAAATTGATGAGGGCTGCTGTAAGAATTGGATTGAATAAAAACAACAGGAAGTTAAGCATGTGTAGAAGTTGATTTTTTGGGCTTTTAGGCATTCTTGCGGGAAAGGCCCGAAAGCCTTTAACTGCTTGTTCTGATTTTGTTTTTTTGCTTCTTTTTTTTGCCGCAAATCCAAAAGACTTTGTAAACGTTTACTCTACAGGCTACTTTTGCCATTAAGCTTTGTTGCACATCGTTTTTAATTCATCGTTTAATGACTGTTCTCAAAATCTTTCATTACACCCAGACATTTACAAACAAGTCCCAATTTTTCTTTTTTTACAAATTACAAATAATAACTCGGAAGTGCAAAGCAGATGCATTTAATTTTTGTTTTATTAGTAAAAACAGTTGTTTTTTTCATACAATGCATAGCAAAATAATATTTTGTTCTTTGACTTTGAAACTTCTCTCAACTGTCTGTTGTTTTAATATTTACAGTAATACCTAGTATGCTTTGGTATTGTCATGGTTTTTGATACAAATCTTTGTTTAAATACTTTAATGATATTTAAAAAAAAAAAAAAAAGCTTTTTTTCTGCCTTAACATGCTCAAGTCCCATAAAGTGAAAGTCCTTATAGGCTGGTTGCTTCATTATCATTACAATGATTACACAATAATTGTGTTTACAAAAGTAAAACCAAAACTTGCTGATAAATTAAGCCATTGCTCGATGGGCATAAAGTATTTAAGCATTAAAAACTTAGTAAAAAATAGAATAAGCGCTTGATCTTGTACATGAAATATAAACAATACTGTACATATATGCAAATTATTTACCATCTACTGGTATTGCGTCAAGTTAAAATTCAGAACAATTCAATATTGCATAGAAGTTAATGCAAGCTGCTTGGATTATTTTATGGGAATTTGTAATTGGCTAGTTTCCGTGACTACACGGAATTTCAGAGGGAAGCATCATCAGCTTCTACTGATGAATATTCATGAATCTATTTACATAAACATTTTTTTGTATTCAGCTTAAGCCCACACTGATGATTGTGCAGTATTGCATAATACTGTCAAGGAAGAATGACCCCATTTTTTTCATGACACCACTTAAGATTCCACATTTTCAATTTATTTACAAACAAATCATCAAATAACCACGAGGGAAACCGACTGAATTTTACAGGTACAGTACAGGATTGGTAGCACACCCAAAGAGAAATATTCGCAGATTTTACGCATGGGTATAAAGATGGTGCTGGTAGAAACATACCGTTAAAATATTTTTGCATGAAATGGTGTATTTATCCAGAAATTAGTCAAAGACCGAAAACAGTTTTGATCTCAGGGTAAGATCAAAACCATTCTTTATGTTTTATACATTTTGTCGGATTTTCACTATTTCCTTGTGACTCAGATGTCCGATTGAGCTCAAATTTTCACAGGTTTATTATTTCATGTACATGTACATGTTGGATTAGACAGAGTGTGAGTGCTGTTCTGTGACCTTTACCAATCATGTATTATACCTTTAAGTCCAAAAACTCAAAACCTCAAAATCTGAAGGTTATTTGTGCAAGCCTTACTGACTGTAGTTCTTTTCAATATGCATTGTTTCCTGCTAACATGGTTATCATGGTGATAGAAAAGAAGAAAGATCCATTTTCAGCCGTTATGGATTCAAAAGTCATACCCATCCCTGAAGTCCAACACAAGAAATGGAGTTCTGGATTCTAACATTGATGTAAATGAATGTTGACACCTTTGCTTACATCATTTAACCAACACCATCCGTTAGGCCATGTATTCTGTGAATATTTTCCCTGTATTTCCTTACTGCTGTGTATATATAACACGTCTTGCTCGGATGTAGTCTTCTCCTTTCTGTACTGTCAGGTCACTTTTGTCTTCCGGTCTGAGATTGATGGCTCGGATCCTCTCTCTGTAGATAAAAAATTAACAACAGCAAAATATTACCAGCTGGCCAATCTATATTTAAATGAGGAATGCCCGGTATTGCTGAACTGCTCAAATCAAACACTGTGTTGTATTTCCTAGGGTATACACTATGGACTGCAGACTAAGGGCCTTTACGAAACGGAGGCCCAGACTCCGTCTCAGGCTGCAGCTCTATTTTGTGAATCCATTCTGAAATAACTGGTATCAAAATAGAGGCTTTTGGCTGCGGTTCGGAAGTAGATTCTCTAGTTTGAAAAGGATAACAGAGCTTCAGCTTTAATGAGAAACCACAACCTATATTTTCAGCGTATGGATGTCAGAGCTGGAGCCTGAGCCAAAGCCTCCGTTTCGTAAACGCCCTATGTTTGCCCACCTATAACTTTACATTTCCCTCCCCAGAAAGAAATTATTATTGATGTGCAGATTTGATGATTGCTTGACTTACTGCATCATATTATCCCTGGACGTTCTCTCCCGTTTGACTTTGGAGTTGAAGACACTTCTGTGGCCATTACGATGTTGAGCATCTTGGTATCGTTGTAGGTCATAGCGTCCGGCTCCAACAGGATTCTGAAAGAAACAAATCAAATTAGCCTTTGCCGTTAAATTCAGAAGTCTCTTTAGTCACAGTTAGTCCAATGACAACTTTAGTCCAGTTTTCGTTTAGCCAGTTTTGTGTTTTTGCTTTGCAAAGTTTTTTGATAATAATAAAACTAATGAAGCCCCTTTTATACAGAAATATCCGCTATCTAGCATGAAATGTGTCTATGGACGTAATTATCATTATCCTTACTATTATCACTGGACATTGTGTTACATTTACATACTGGAAACAATCTCAACTCCCTGGGAAGCCATTTCATGAATCCATTCTGAAATAATGGGTATCAAAATAGAGGCTTTTGGCTGCGGTTCTATAGTAGTTCAGTAAATGCCCTATGTTTCAATACATACCGTTTGTCCTGTGAAGAACTTGCGTGCCCGTTTGTCAAAGCGTTCTGCCGAGGAGATGAATGGAGGCAGGTTCTTTCCTTCAACTCTGGTTAGCTCCCTGGCCGTGTAATGTCCAGGACCTGGCTCACTCTGTGATCAGAAATGAGGGAAGAAGATCTCATCAAATTTCATTTCTACAATTTTTCTTCTTTATGCTGCTTGTAATATCCTTATCATTCCCGCTCGTTTGTATTACACGGACATCCCACTAGCTTTGGTTTACACGTAATTGAAACAAACTAACAACAAAATATTTGTCCATTTCCTTGTGTCTTTTTCATGGTACAGTCTGGGGCCAATTTCATAGAGTTGCTTAAGCAACAATTTTGCCAAAGCATGAAATGTCTTCCTTGATCAAACAGGATTGCAAACCAAATTTTTATGTAATGTTAACTGCATTGGGCTTCTATTTGGCTATTGTTTTCTGAGAATAATATTCACAAGAGGTTTTGGCTGGCATGGTGATTTTATTTACTAAGGTTTTTGATGCTTATAAAGCAAATTTTGGTGCTTAAGCAGCTCTATGAAATAAGCCTTTTGCGAGATAAATCTTAATAGTATCTGGTACGCAGACTTCTTTCATTGCATATAAACACCCCAATTTGAATTTCCCAGACTAAAGACTGTTGCTATTTCACGTGATTCGGGGCAAGCTTTTGCATAGTGATACCCATCTCTGGAGTGGACTGGTTCCTTTGTGCCATTCTTATCCATTATGAACAGTGCATTGGTGCAAGACGTCTGTTATGTAACTAAGAAAAAGCTTGCCCCGAATCATGTGATATAGCAACAGAGTCTTAAGTCTGGGAAATTCAAACTGGGGTGTTTATATGCAATGAAAGAAGCCTGTGTACCAGATACTATTAAGATTTATCTCGCAAATGGCTTATTGGTCCATGCATGCTTGAATGATGCAATTCTTAGCTTCTTAAACACAAACTCTCCGCTGCTACATTTTTTTGAACCAGTAAGATTTGATGTACATACCTGGCATCTTGGCCACTGAGACAGAGTGGAGCAATTCAATCGTTCGGACGGTCGCTCCGGATATTGTTCATGCTTGCCGAATCGACCCTGCCAGTTGTGGTGTTCGTCCTCCCATTTGCCCACAAATGACTTCAAGTTATACTGGCCTGGCCCTAAACTATGCTGACCCTGCAGAGAATGGATTTAGTTGGAATGAAAACGTCAGCGTCCTGTGGTACATCACCGAGTCTGATTGCTAGTATTTGGTTTGATGTCAGGCCAAACAACTGTGTCCTTAAGGAGGGCACTTGACTTAGTTTGCACAAACGCATTTATTTTGGTGTTTTTTCTTCTCTTTCCAAAGGGTTGTTATATTGGTTTGGCATCTGTGAGACAAAACTGATGGACTTCAATATCTATAACTTGGCACTGTGGGCATAAATTTGCAAAACTGAAATAGTGTGTCCCAGCTAAAACGAAATAGAAAAAGAGTTGTGCAATGGTGTGCAACATCTTTGTCTGTTTCTTGAGACTTGAGACAATGGACCTTTCCGGCTTGTCAATCAAACTGTGCGCATTGACCAATTGGAAGATGCTATTTAAGAAGGGTGACCATGAAAGCCTCGGTCAAACTCGGTCACATGTGGGCAGGGCTTAAGAGCAAAGCCGGAATGGTCCATTCGGGAGACTGGCACAGGATAAAGTCAAGAAACTACTTCCTTAGAGAAGCTGGTCAGGCTAGCAAACGCCTGGTGACTCTTTCCCTGGATAAAACCAATGATCACAAACTAAACTAGAGGCAGTATCTTATCAGATTAAACTCTGATATTGTTAGCAATAGTGAGATTCTGAGTTTGATACTTACAGATTTAGCTAGATGTCCCGTTTTGATGGTGGCATTTCTGTCCCCAGTGAATAGATCATACGGCCCTCTGACACTGGTAACCTTCTTGGCAAGTTCATCTGTGAAACTCTCTCTCTGATATGTCCCGGGACCTAACTCACATCCCTGACGGCAAACAAATTCAATACAAGGTGTAAGCGCTTCAAAATTCAAATTTACATACCAGTATACAACAGCAGCATTTCACAAAATGTTGCATAAGTTTTGTGAAACAGGCATACCTTGTGCAACCAAAGGCAGGAAAATTTTGTGTAAGTTACACAACAAAATGTTGTTTCTTGAAATCGGCTGCAGACATCTGTGAAATATGCACCTTTAACATCAATACACTGATCCAGTTGGCTAAGTCTCTTGACAAGTTGACCAATCACAACGGCATTATTTAAGGTCCGACAAATTGCCGCTATTTTGTCTGACAAAATGTTTTACATTTTGTATTCTTTTTCTACACATTTTTTGTTGAGTTTACTTTTGTTTCGTATGTACAAGGCAATCCTTTTACAAATCCGATTTTATTCTTAACCATGGTCAAGGAGTGTGCATATTTTCATTGAAATCCTGACTCTCGATGCCCTGGCTGAGAGGAAATTACATTTTTGGCCTTTTGCAAAACCAAAGTCCAACGCAGAGAGGTGCTTTCGGTGGTTGGGAGTGTGCTGTGCTTCGTGTGTGGACGATCGTGACATGGTGTGTGTGTGCGCATTGTTCTTTGGACGTTGACTTGCTATGGTGAGCGTGACCTACTGGATCAGTATATTGGATGTATAATCCTAATCTATGGTCATTAATTGACCTATTACATACCACTGATGGTAGGTGCCTAGGAGTAGATGATCCGGCATCTAGAAGTCCGATTGTACTGGCTGATACTTTAGACTTCTTCTCTGTAGCAGTATGGGGTATACCGCCCTCGCCGTACGTACCTGGCCCGGGAACTTGACTCTGTACAAAATGAAAGCATTAAACATTGGCTTAAAACTAAAATACATCAAGTTTATTTCTGTATTAATAAAATAAAGAAAACAAACAGGCCTGTCCAACCAGGGGTCCATTTCACCAAACTCATCGTAACTTACTATCAATCGTATAATAAAGCTGTGAACATTTGAGCTCAATCGGACATCTGAGTCACAAGAAAATAGCAAAAACCCGACCCAATTTTTCTTATAAAACATAGAGAGTGGTTTTGATCTTTACCCCGAGATCAAAACTGTTTTCGGTCTTTGTGTGACTAATTTCTGGATAAATACACCATTTCCAGTGGAAATTTTTTAATTGTATGTTTCTACCAACCCCATCTTCATACCCTGAAAGTTATACGTAATTCTGTGAACAATCCCGTACTGTATCTTTAATAAAGGCTTTAAACGTTTTGACTCTCTCGTTTGGCTCTCACTGGATGACAGACCTAATGCTCAAGCCTTGAACATGTTGTTCAAGACATGATTACCAGGCTGCAATCTTACCGTAGCTGTGCCCCTGAATCTTCTCTCCCTCGTCTGACAAATTCCTCTCATGCTTCTTGGTCGTTCGTCCATCGTCTCCAGGAAATCCTTGATATTATATGTGCCTGGTCCTAGATTCCTCACCTTGAAAATAAAAACAAATGTATCCTTTTTAGATCAAAACAAAATATAACGATCATTAAAGGTAATATCAAACTTTGGTTTTTGTTAAAGAAATGCAGATTCATGGGCAAAAGTAATAAAGGTACAGTAAAAGTCATCTTTGAAATTGCGCTTTGAAATTTTTGAGAAAACAGTGAAAAACTTCCAAAGAATTTCTTGAATCTTTTCATCATTATTTTGTATCTTTTAAAGATCAAAAATATTTTCGGTCGTTACTTTTACTAATTTCGTGATAAATACCTGTACACAGTTTTAGGAGGAAGGTTAGCCTAAAATTTTTTACGGATTCCATGAAATAGATTTCATGGGTAGAAGTGCCCGTAAACTTGTAGATAAATTGGCCGTAACAAAATCCATGAAATTGGACCCTGAACTACCAGCTTGTCCACCCCTATCCTCCTTACCAGCATCTTCTTCTTCTCCCATTGGTCTTTGTGGAGTAGATGAGGTAAGGCTGCCATGCGAGCCATCTCATAGGCCCTGGCCCAACCAGGCCCTGAAGCTCTTGAGTCTACAGCATTCTGACTGAATGTCCCCACTTCCACTGCGTAGGTACCAGGTCCGAGCTTGCGTTTCTACAAATTGAAATAAATCAGTGATTTAGATAACAAGTGGGGGGAAAAAGGTAGGTTGGTATTCATAAAATCATTATCACAAAAACAGGGAAAGAAATTTTGAACTGAAGTTATGACAGCAATGAAAAACAAGATCCAAAATATGCCCAAACACTGACTCCTCTGACTAAAATCCTGAAAACCATCAGGTAGCAGGAAGCCAGAGAGCCCCGCCCGCAACCTATAGTGTCATTGATAACAATCTGAGACATAATTCAAGAGATTAATATCCCTTTCAAACTGCTTCCAAAGATGAACCACCGTTGGATTGACCATTGGATCCAACCGGTGTACCACTGCTATTTTACCGGGTGTTTCACCGCGACGACCTTTCAAACTAAGCTTCCATCTTTGGACCACCAAATTTTTACCAGGAAGGTTAGAGGGTACAATTTTCCGAAAAATCAACCTGTGATCTACCTGTGGTCTATCTGAATTTCCTTTCACACTGATGAATTCACCTGGTGAAAATCTTGCTAGTGTGAAAGGGGTATATTAGGCTGCAGCAGCTGTACAGGTTAACAACCAGAGAGTTTACAATTACAGTCTCATGTTTAGGTACAGTCCAGCAGCACTGGATTGTGGAAAGTCTTACCAATGGTGTCATGGATTTATTGTCGTACCAAACTTGAGTATAAGTCCCTGGCATCTTACTCTGTGGATGGACCCCAGACACATCAAACCTGCATCAGTAACAAAATGCAAAACAAAATAATATTTTATTATTTAGTTAAAATTTGCATAAAAAAATTGTATATTACTTAAAAACAAGAAAAACAATTCAACAACAACACTTAAAACAAACCATAGAACAAAACATATCGTCATAATGAAAAAAAAAGTCTACAAAAAATGTCAACAAGAAAAAAATCATAGAATAAAACAAAAAATAGTTAGGCTATTGTATCTCAAAGAGTCATAAAATCTAATTCTCAAAAACATTGTCATAATGGCAAAAACACAAAGGTCAGTCAGGGTACGAGTCGGTCAGGGGACGAGTCGTCTAGGGGTCGAGTTGGTAAGGTAAGGGGCGAGTAGGTAAGGGGTAAGTTTTCAAGGTTTTGTTACGGGACGTGTTCCACCGGCACCGCAAACCAAAACTACATGTCCACAGTTTACTTCTGTATGTGACTTTCTGTCTTGCTTGGAATAAATGCTTGCACCCTCGAAAATCGGTACATCGAGGATAGGGCCTACATTAACTTGATTAAGCTTAACTAAAGTAGTACTAGGCCCCCTAATACTAATAGTAGGCCTAATTAACGTTACTCACCGTGACTTTTGTGTCCCAAAAGGGGCGCCTTGAAAAGTTTTTACTGCTGCCATTTTCTGACAGTATTCCTGCTGGAATTGATAAAAAGTGAAATCCAGCCAGCTACCTGTCAATTGCCAAGTAAACGTTTATTAACAATAACATGAAATGAAATGTTACCACCCTACTTGGCGCAAAACACCTGTTGAATAAAACTTTATCATGCATGTGCATTGTGATTGTAGTGTACCCTCCCTATGCCCCCACATTACGGTTGTTAATAGCAACGAACGCGGAGAGCATTTGCATATTATAGCGCCCTCTGTAGTTGTACTCAGTTGTAAGTCAGAAAGAAGAGGGCGCTGTCGCATTGCTCAAAATAATTGTGTTTTTTTAACGGCACTAGTTTAGTATTCCCTGTCATTAAAATTCCCCCATTATGTTTTCTCCATCTTTTCTTATTGCTGTTAATTCGTTATTTGACCTTTTCTTAGTATCTAGTTTAGAAGAAGAAGAAATTGTGCCTTTTTATTTAAACAATAATCTCCAGTTTCTCATTTTTTAATCATGTCGCATGGCCACAAAATAATGTAATAAAAGACTTTCTTTTGTTCTTTTTACAAAAATCTCATGGTTAGGCTTTAAATTTAGCCCCCATTAAAGGTATACAATTTTTAACATTATTGGTAAAGGTCACAGAAGAGATAATTTGAGCTCAATCGGACATCTGAGTCACGAGAAATTAGCGAACACACGACTCAGTTTTTCTTACGAAACAAAGAATTATTTTGATCTTTAATCCCAAGATCAAGACTGTTTCCGATCTAAGTTTTACTTATTTCTAGATAAACACACTATTTCAGGCGAAAATAAAATATTTCAACGGTTAAGTGTTTCTACCAACATCATCTTCATATCCTGAAAGTTTGACGTACTGTGATGGCATTAATTGGGTTATTGGATACGTGTGTTACCAATCCTGTATACCTTCAAGACAATTTCACACCAGAGAAATTCTTTGGCAAGTTCCATTCCTTCTTTGTTACCACCTCCGTTACCAAAGTACGTTAACACTATTCAAAATATACCAATGATTTACGTGCGATATTCGCTGAACACATTTTTTTATGACCATCACTGGGAAAAAAAATAGTTGTGACAATAATAGCTCGCAGATTACAAAGACGATTTCTCTGCTCACTGCTATAATCTGAGAAAATACTGTTTGTGTATCGCGAGACCAACAAAAGCACGAATCTCATTTGAAAGATTTATCGTTATATTAGTCATAATAATGAGGCATTTGACCTTGCTAAATGTGTGTATAAGCTCGTTGATGGTTATGCATTATGTCGTTGAAGATGCTTAAGATTGTCTGCTGGGATCATATTATTGTATAGTTCCCAGGGTCATACAATATTACATCTTACACAAGATTACGTCTCTTACACATTTGCATGTTAAATCCAGACGTGAGTTAACACCTGCTGCCTGTAAAGCAACTGAAAATTATTCTTGTGTAGTAAATTTCAGAACATTGCCATCACCACTGTGCTTGATATTATAATTGGCCATGAAAACTACGTTTTTTTGTGACCAAATAAAGATTTCCTTTTAGTTGTGAAACAGAGCTCGTGTCGGTTATATTTTTCTTTTACTTTGTAAGTTTAACCAAGAGTGATTTTCCCACCAAATAAAAGTGAAAGCAGCGAATATACGTTGCATTTATCAGCCAAAACTCCACCAGTAAATTCTTCTTTTTTTTGTAAAAAAATTTATGTTGTTTTTCTGTTTCTGCTTTTGTTTACCCTAAAGTTTTTGTTTGATGATTATACAATGTAAAAAACAAAACCTCAGCAAAACATGATGGCCTCGCCAGGCTGTTTGAGTGTGGGTGTGATGGGCATGTACGTGTTTCGCTTGGTTTTGTTGTGGGTTTTTGGTATCCTTTGCGAATGCATTGTTTTAATAATAAACATGAAATTGTTGGGAACATATCTATTTTTAACCAAGGATGAAAATTATGATAGACGCCTTTTATTTTGCACGTTTGAAATTACTGCTATGCGCGACATTTGCCACTTGACACAAAACGATTTTATGTCTGCCACAAAACGGAATAGGTTCGCAAATTCATCTTGCACTAACTATGTTTACAGAAATTGCCCAAGTTTTTGTTGACCTATAGATTTTCTAAATCAGTTAATATCAACGCAGTTAAGCATGATTTTACTTGAAACGTATTGACTTTCTATCGCCTTCTATGCACAAACCCTGGTACAATATTATAACCGTCGTGTTTCACTGGAACCTTGTACATGACATCATCACCCTGTCATGAATATTTACCTAATTCATTTGCATAAACACCAAGAACGCTTATTTTTACACCTTTCATGTGTTAGGTTTCCAAGATTATAGGACAGTCTTCCATCTAATGTTAAGGAACAAATTGTTTTTAATTTGCCTAAGTTTAGCAATATGCTACGAAATCATATTCTGACTCCTGGTACATCCATTATATTTCCATCTTAAGTATGCCTTCGCCATTAATTAATGATTTATTGATTGACCTAGAGTAATTTATCTATTTGTCCACGTACATGTATCAATTGTTTATTTATTGCCTTTATTGTTTGTACATTTTGTTTACATCCAATGTTATGCATGGCATCATTTGGAGAGCCACTCGATTGTGATTTAGTTCGCATTTGGCAATCCTTCAGGGGTGTTACCATGCACTGTTCTTCTACTGTTTGGTTCTGTCATTTTGTTAATTTTCCTGTTTGTATTGTGCCTTCTGTTGCTTGCCCTGAGAAATAATAAATGAAATGAAAAAAAAAAATGTAAACTTATGGGGAAAAAAATCATACAAACATAGTTTCAGATAGTTTTAAAAACACGACGAACGTTTAAAATCCTTTTTAAAACCGCAAAAAGGTGGAGTACTTGTTGTACCTGCATTAATTGCGCACTCAATCATTTTTATAAAAATCTTGTGGTTGTAATGTAGGCCTATGTATTATGTATTACTTGTTCCGGAAACAAACAAGGTTATACTTGCCAAGAACTGCCAAAAAAGTTATGATTAGTTACATACAGTATAACCCTCCGCATATTTGGGGTTAGTTGGGTGAATTGTCGTAACAATGGAAACGCCTCCACCCTCTGCCGGGCAAGAATGGAATTTGCACAACAAAAGTGAGAGTGGGAAGCTTGCTAGCGGCCCACAGTTGAATGGTTAGTCGGGTTCGGGGTGATAATTTTCAAGGTGGGCAAGGTGTAGCTCGCACAGTGTCGCGGCTTTTACAAAAAAAAGGTTTACTATTTCGGAGACCAGGTGAACTTAGACCGAGTCCACCGTGGGGGATAGTGTGCCCTAAAGCAAGGTGTGCCGCGTGTGGGAAAGACCGACGCGTGTTGTACACGGGAGGAGCCGGTCATTATTCAGTCACCATGGAAGTCCGTCCAGGATTTTTACTCGTTCTGACGGCCCTCCTGGCTGGAAATATCGGGATTGCCAGTGGTAAGTCAAACCGAGTTTGTTGCTGGATTTTGAGGGGTAATATTTCTCCACTTCGGTGCGGCCCGGGATGTAATTGGTGAGGAAAGTTCCGTGGGTAAATGCAGGGATTTCCTATCCTTAATCTATTTATCTAACAATTATTTATTGTTCGTGCAGTAGCCTAACTTCGCAGTGGTGGGGACACGGGGGATGACCCATTTCTGAGTGCCCCCCCCCCCCCCCAAAGTGCCCCATTCTGGAAAAAAAGGTATATAACACGAACTGTGTCACCCATTCCTAAGATCTTCTCCTGCAAATCTGGTCCCCAAGAAATTTGACTTATAGAAGCTATTTGTGTGTACTCCATTATTTAGGGTGGAAATAAATTTGGATTTTTTTTTAATTCAGGAGATTGTATCTCACATGTCCATCCATGGTTCAAAGGTATCAAAATCAACATTGCAGTGAAGCCTTTTTATAGCGTTTTAATCATTAGCCTTCAAATTTCCACCAAACCAAAGTAATGTAAAAATCGATGTAACATTTCTTGGTCTTCCTATATCATCTTTTTATTGATGTCTTCGTTTTTTTTGTAATGACATGACCAGCGATTAGCTTACGTGATAGGCATGGTGGCTAATTGTTTTTTTTAATGATTGACTATAGCTCATTAGTGATGCATGTGGTGTTAATGGTTGGCTTTTGTCATTGTCAAGAAGTACATCGACACATTGGTTTTGCATGTACACAGTAATTAATATTGGCATTATTTTTAATTCACACTGGTATTACTCCTTGGGGATAATGAAGTTCTGTGGTTGGCATTTCCAGACTGAATCTAACCATGATCTAACTTGATTACTTGAACCATATAGGAAGGAACTTCCTATATAGGCCTACGCTTGAACCATGCAATGGAGGAAAAAATATGTCTTCGATCCTCTATGGTTGAACCATGGAGAAAATTCTCCATGCTTGAACCATGCGTGCATTCGTGAAATGATGATCCCTTTGTACATACGGGTATATGGGTAATCCCCTTCCCCTTATAATATTCCCACCATTAAGAAAGGAAGTACTCCAAGCTATTCCTGTTGAAGAAAAAGATTAAGCACCTCTTTCAATGATGGTTTACGTTGTTAAGCCCCCATGCTGGTCCTACATTGTTCATCCATAATGCATTGAATTTGATTAACTCGGCTAATCTCGTCCTACTCCATGCCCATTTCATTGGCATGGTAGACCTCTCTTACACCCATCGATCACTAAATCTTTGGGCCTGTTTGTTTAACGCATCACAAGAGCATCATTAATCCTGCTGATCCGGATCCATTTTAGCATCACCCTGCATATAGGACGTGGATTCCCAGATCTGAGATCACATGCGTTAAACAAACATGCCCTTTGTCTTGAGGGCCTTTCTCAAAGCTCATCTCAGGCTCTGGCTCAGGCTTCGTCTCTGTAATCCATAAGCTTGAAAATATAGGTTGTGGTTTTTCATTGGAGCTGCAGCTCTGTTTTCTTATTTAAACCAGATAACTTCTAAACTGCTGCAAAATTAAAATCTCTATAATTACTTTTATACTTAATTTTCGAATGGATTCGTTCACGGAATGGAGCCGGAGCCTGACTCGAAGCCGGGCTTTGAGAAAGGCCCCATCGAAGAATCAGTGCCTGTAATAGGCCTACATATTTGCGCATGCAGCGACGTTGCACAACGAAGTTTCACTCTAAAATGTAGATATGGCCTCCTTATTATAACGTGATTACAAGTTCAAAATAGCTATTTTTGTTGGCTTGGTAAATTAAACCGCGTGAAAGTAATGGCAATTATTTGCCGACTCGTAAGAACCACCGTGCTGTTGTCGAGTAAAGCTGTTGAGGAATCGGATTTCGTAATGAAGCAGTTGCCAGTTCGTTTTTAAAGATGAACAAAGAAACATTGACTCGAGCGGGATACGAACCAGCGACCTCCTGAATACCGTGAGGCGCTCTACCAAACATGAGCTATCCATCCCTACGTTGGTGGTGTCCCCAGTAGTGAATTATCTTTGTTCGTTTTGTTTTAAATTAAAATTATTCTTCTTGAGACGACTTCCGTCAAACTCTCCTCAAAACGGAAGTGCGCGTTCCATGATGCCCGTTCGGGCGCATCGCAAAGTGCACCTGCTGATTTCAATCGAGCTTTTTATTTTTTAGTAAATATTCATGTTTCTAGTATTTTATTCTCATAAGCTTACTGTCAGAGTAGACCTCGGTAATCTCACTGCCCAGCTGCATTTCCATGGCCATACATTGTACTTTCAGTCATTAGTTCATTAAAAAGGTTCCACTTGTATAGAAAAACTGAATTTGATAACATTCAAATTCTACAATTTTTGCATCAGTACGTGGTGCGGTCGACAGGATTCTTGAGCACCCATTAACTGCAATGACCTCCACAGTTTAGGGGAAAAAAATAGAATTCTTTAATTGCTGAAAGCCTAAGTTCTGATGAGGATGACTGCAATGTTTTGGCTCTGAAAAAATACATTAAATAGTTATTTCGTTGCATTTCGTTAACACTTGGGGGGGGGGGGGCAACGTGGCAACTTGGAAATAAATTGTCTTGGGCCTAAAATCAGGCTGGCTGGTATATAGGTCAATTTTTTTTTAGGTCATTGCTCTCCTGGAGGAAGTAACCCACTATATAATCGGCATGATAGGTGTCCAGATCACGCCACAGACCACGTGGATAAAGGCTATTATCATCTTTGGTCAGACTGTCTGGAAGCCGTGATCCCATCGTCAAAGAGGATTAAGACATTCAGAGTGATTGCATTGAAGCCGTCGTCTGAATAGAAGAAGTTTAACAAATGCCCGATGTAATGTGGGGTTTCACAAGTGGCGTACTCAGTCACCCCTTATGCTGTGCGTGGTAGAACCATAGAGTAAGGAAGAGATTTACTTTATGGTAGAACTTATTACTTCAGAGCAAAGATTGACCCATGATTGGAATTCTACTAGACAATATAGATGAGTTCACTTTCATTGGACGAACTAATAAAACATGGAGAGCGTCACAGTTTTAAAGGTTATATCATACTTTGGTAGAATACCGAAACAGAAATCTCCGCAGATAACTTACAGGGTATAAAGATGGTGATGGTAGAAACATCATCCATTAAAAATGTTCTGCCAGAAATTATGTATTTATCCAGAAAAAGAGTAAAACCAGTGACCAACATTATTTTTGATCTTTTAAAGATCAAAAATAAAAGAGAAAAGACTTAAGAAATACTGTGGCCGTTTTTCACTGTTTTCTCAAAAAGTGGGCACCGTATGTGACTGAAATTATTTTTCACAAATGACTATTACAGTATCTTCCGTAATATTTGTGCCCATGAATCTGTACTTCTTTGACAAAAACCAAAGTATGATATGCCTACCTTTAAAAGAAACGTTTAGCCTTCGATAAAGATCCTGCTAGGATCGAAATGCGTCAGGCCTTCCAATAATTATAATAAAGTATTTTTAAAAGAAACATACTACATAACTTTTTCCAACTTAGGATATTTGGTAAAGACTTGACACAATGACTACTGTATACCACCAGCCAGCAGTATAATGGCCGTAACTTGACAGGTATGCACGGTCAAGTGCGCTTTACACACCTGTGCATTGACCTCGTGCGCGCGCTCTCAGGTGAATAGTGCAGTCTTTATTTGTACATCCACTGAAGTATTGAAATGCACCTTTTAAAATAAGTTTGAGCGCTGTTTACACACGTATATGCCTATTATGCCATTTATCTTCGTGCTATTTTTTTTTCCAGGTGTCTTATTGAAAGTGTATATAATATAAAAAAAAAAACGTGTTATACAAAAGCTAGGGTCTCCCTTTTCAGAAAATATGCCCTGTTCGTACCACGCAACACCGGCCCAAGTGTGATATAGCCAAATTGGATAATTCTTCTTTTTGGGGGAAAAGTCTTTTCAGCAAGCCACGGCGTGCTGAACATAAGAGTGAATGGGCAAGAATAGGCATGCAGCGACGACCGGAACTTGACCAAAAAATACTAAACACAGAAATAACTTGTGCCAATATGCAATGGTTATTCGGTATAATTTTTTATACAAAACACCGTTTATACCAAAGTTTGCAAAACAGCTGTACAGCTACAAGGCCGTAGAATATTATCCAAGTAGCCTACAAACCGAATCGGCACAATCAAAGGATTTAAATTCATGCTTGTCCAGTATATAGGGCCTATATACATGTAGTCAGTTTGGCGCAATAGAAAAGCTTGACCGCGGCAGAAATACCAGTTTGGGTGCCGGTGGAATCACGGCGGCATGTCGACCCCTGTCATTATCAGTATTCAATTCTAACATACATCCGCCAAGGATATTGTGTATAAAATAGTAAATTACGACCAAAGTTCAACAATAAATTCATGATATTGTGCTGACCAACACTGCGGTATGTAGGTTAATTTAGCTCTTAAAGGTAATATCATACTTTGTTTTGTTTTTTCCAAAGAAATACAGATTCATGGGCAAAAATATCAAGACAGATACAGTATAACAGTCATCTGTGTAAATTTCAGTCCCATACGGTGCCCACTTTTTGAGAAATTTGAGAATTTTTGAGTATTTCTTAAGTCTTTCCTCTTTTCTTTTTTATCTTTTAAAAGATCAAGAAGATTTTCGGTCGTTGTTCAATTAATATAATTTCTGGATAAATACACCATTTCAGGCGGAAAAAAATTTAACGGTATGTTTCTACCACCACCATCTTCATATCCTGTAAGTTATATATAAATCTGTGAACATTTCTGTTTTGGTTTCTTACCTATGATAAAAATTATATACCTTTAAAACAAGTTAAACAAGCTAACTTTATTCTGTCACATAATGCCACCCACCATACACCCATTCGGCCCCGCCCATGCAATTTTGTCACTGTTTGACACCCAGACGCCTTGCGTGTCTTTATCTGCCAGAAGAAAACACAGAACCAGACTTGTACAGAAAAGTAAGTTGCAGACGATAATTTCTTCACGAGATGTCACATCAACTAAGTAACATTCTTGACGAGATACGAACGGTAGGGATAAGACACTTATTTCTGAAATTATCCATGGTTCAACCAATTATTTCTGCCAAATCTGGGTATCATAGTTCTCGTATTTTGTCGTGGTGGGGTGGCCCCAGGCATGACCAGTAAGGGCCGAATACGACCATGTCTTGGCCTGGGGCTTATAACTTGAAACGTGTACAGCTGTTGTTAACATCAATTTGGGTTAGGAAGTGTGCTTTAGTTCACAGGGATTTCAGAGTTCAGACATGGCTTCTACAGTAAACTAACTCACCTAAATATGTTGGCCATAATCTTCAATATTAGCGAAGTTTATTATGTTGAAAGAGGGCAGGGGTTTGATTTTTAGGGAAATTATGGGGATCTGAAAATAATCCTTGTAAATTGTTGTGACTACCTGTATCGCACACTAGTTAATAACTTGCATGATGTAGGCCTAACGTTAGTACTAGGCCTATAGAACTGCAATCTGCATTCAGTGTTACTGTGTAACATAGCAAATGTACATGTACATGTACATGTATTGCGCCAGTGCAATGTACGTTAAGTATTGGTTGTGATGTTTAATTTGTGGAAAGAGGGCGATGGAGGGGGCTATATCCATTCTTCTAATTTGAAAGACCCCATCTTAAAAATGTTTCGTAAGAATCAGCAAGTAAGTATACCACCTATGCTGTTATGGTTCCTTGAATTGCATGCAAATATGCAAAAACAGGTAATTTATGTTACAAGAATGTCTCCAAACCGTGGAAATGCCCATATGAATTAATCCCACAGCAAAACGCTATTGCCGTTAACTGCATAAAGGTGGCCTAAATTACACTATCACTACCTGAATCTATTTCTACCTCCATGCATGAATTAAGGTTATGCCTAAATGGTTGCATTTGTGTGAGTAGGTCACTAGGACACAAAATTCATTCATTAGAACTTAGAAGTTTATATTCCGGAACTCGCATTGAGCTGTACTATTTCACATGATATATGTTGAGTGTGATGCGGAACGTTTGCCATGTTAAAAAGGAAACTAGGTGCAAGGTCATTTCTACAAACAAATTTCAGTGGTAAATAATGCAAGTCTTAGGGGCCACTCAAAATTGTCAGTGTTTTTGAATTTCGATTTTTCTTCCAAATTGTTTGACGTTTCACACAATGTGCACAATCGCACAGTCTATATGGAAACGAAGTTGAAAAAGATTGCATTTTTGGAATGCTGGTGCGGCGCGCGTGATGGATAAATGTATTTTCTCAGGCAAGTCAGATAAAAATTCTGAATTTTAATACAAAAAGTTAATTTTTATTAACAATTTACTTCAATTTATTACCTTGACCCACCCACCCTCTATTTAAAAAAAAAATTGAAATTCAAAAACATTGAAAATTTTGAGTGGCCCCTTACATTCTTTGCTGGTATACCATAGCCAGTGGCTGCAGCTGCGCTATATTGTCTGTTCCGGTGTGGGTTGGAAAAATTCATCAATTGATTCATTGTGCCTTTTACAAGTATGGCATGAATTGATCACCCACGCATGTGATGGTTTGTTTGGAAACTAAAGTATAGTACACCAAGTTATGTGGGCGGGAGAATTCATTCTAAGCGGGGACGTTAAGCCAAACGTAATGAAAAACTAATATCATACACCCCCCTGTTCAAAAATGAAAAAAAAGAGATGCAATATGCCTCTCAGTTGAAAATTGTTTATTAATTTTATGATCACAATAACCAGTACCTCTGTACTTTTTTAACATATGAAGTTGTTTTTTCCCTGGAGGCAATTTGTTGCTTTCCCAAATCTGTAATTAGTATTTTTTTTTATCCCTGTGGCTTGATATTGGACTTGACAAAGTTGCCTCATCAATCAGAATAGCTGACCTCTGTTGTCCTTCAAAATGCCAGTCCAGGTGCAGAAACCTTGAATTAGGCCTACTGATTTTAGGAAGCTTGTTGGACTGTCAAGCTGCTATAATTATAAACAGAGTTAAAGTACCAGGGGCTGATTTCACAAAGTTCTAAAGATTGTTCTAACATATACATCAGTCTTAGGTGAAGGTTGGCGTAGCGGTTCTTTCCTCCCCTTTCACCTCTGGCGGACCGGGTTCAGATCTGGCTTGGTTCACAAGTGGATTGGGTTTTCAGTCCCTACCTGATTCTGTGGGTTTTACCCAGAATATTACTCTGGCTGGGGTTTTTCTCCCATCTCTAAAACTGTATCTTCTCATCATCTTTTCAAAGGTTTCATCAGGCTTTTGAGCTACAGTACCTACCTATAGGGCTCTTTTGAGGAATCCTTGGTTTCATTACCAGAAAGGAATAAATAAAGGCATTTAGTGTGATGCATGTCACTAGTCACTACATGGCGATACTGACAACTCATCTTGCTTAATCTTACTAGTAGTGTTTTGTGAAATCCAGCATTGGACTCTACAATCCTGTCTAAATTCTTGCAATGTTTTCTACATGAATCGATGTTGGCTTAGTTGGACAGGGCTCGATTTCACGAAAGGCTAAGATTAAGACAGATCGCAACATACATTGCTAAGCAAAGTGTGATGTCACAATACTAGCTGCTAAGGAAACATGAACAACTCATCTAAAAGATGAATGAATCGCAAATCTTTGTGAAAACGACCACTGGTCAATGAAACTCAGTTTTAAATGATTCATACTTTAGACAAGTATGTAATTTGTATTTGTGGCATCACCTTTTTAGATAATGAACAATTAATCTGCAGTGTTCAATGACACTGTTGTGTCATTGCAAAGATAAACTAGAATTCAACTCTGGTAATTAAAGGTACTTATCGTACTTTGGTAGCCTACTGAAACAGATCTTCACCGATTTACCTATAACTTACAGGATATAAAGATGGTGATGATATTTCTGTCTGAAATTCTGTATTTATCCAGAAAAGAGTAAAACCAGTGACCAAAATTATTTTGATCATATAAAGATCAAAAATAAAAGAGAAAAGTCTAAAGAAATACTGTGGCCATTTTTCACTGTTTTCTTAAAAAGTGGGCACCGTATGGGACTGAAATTTTCACAAATGACTGTTACCGTATCTTCCTTGATATTTTTACCCATGAATCTGTAAATTTCTTTGACAAAAACCAAAGTATGTTACCTTTAACCAAAGTATTCATATTAGTTGTGCATTAATTGTGTAGTTTGTGAGAGTAACTGAAATAAACTATTCGCTCTGTTTTCTCTTGTGTTTTTCCAGGGACAGTGTGTGAAAGTATGCCATGTCAGAACGGCGGAGAATGCTTGGAATTCTTTGGGACTTACTTCTGCCTCTGCCTAACAGGATTCAGTGGACGACATTGTGAAATAGGTACATATACAGTTTACTTAATCATGATGTATTTCAAGAACTGTGAAACAAAATTAACGGAGTCAAATTTTGTTTTTGTGCCATAATTGAACCACGGAAGATTTAGTGGCTTTAACTTACAAACCATTTGGGCAGTATTGTTTAAAAGCAAACATACCCTGCCAGAAAGGTTTATTTGTTTGTTTGCTTGTTTGAAGTTTTAAGCCATCATGATTGTTTAATAGAACGTTTAAATACGGACAAAAATACACTGTCATTCAGTCATTGCACAGGTAGTTTTCTCACCACGCACTACGGTTGGTTGGGCATTGGAGGCAAATGCACTTTACAAAGGCCCACCGATAAATTCCAACATGTGTCCACGATAACCAAACAAAACATTAACGACTTACCGGTAAGCTCTGTCAAAGGTCAGGGTCTTTTGGGGGGGGGGGGGGGGGGGGTTTGCATTTCAATTGGGGATTTTCCTGCTAAATTATGTGAAATGTTTCTCATACATAAACAGATTTTGTCAGGTTTCGTGAATCTTGCGTAAACAGGGTACATTTTGAAAATAGAAAATTGTCCACTTTGTTTCAGATCAGGAAAACCTGAAATCCTGAATCAGTTTGAAAAATAGCTATTTTCTGTAATTTTTCACTGCCTTTTAGAATTCCAAATGTAAAGGTGTTAGGTGAGCATTATAATGCATGATGGGCTGAGTACTGTTCAAACGGTTGTGTCAGCATTGAGCAAATTGGGAGACAATTTGAACTTGTACATGTAAGCAACATGAAGGTCAAGAACTTCACTGCATGTACATGTATCAAAGGAAAAATTCAGACGCACAAAAGACATTTCAAGCAGTTCCTCTCAGTTCTGTGAAAATCTTAAGAAGAACGTCATTTCTTCTTGAAGATTGCCTGGAACTGATTGTCAGTGTAAATTGCATTATAATGTGACAGTGTTCACTTTGGTAAATTTGTCTTCACCGTACCAATGTAAAAGGAAGGTAGGTTTGCGGCACTTTGCGGTGACACCATGTAATCTCTTCTGTGAGAGTGTGTTTTTCTGAGAAGAACCAGTGGTATTATCTCGACGTTATGAACAGTGTGCTCTGTTCGTCCTCAGGAGTTTTTCATCCTGGGAAACGTAGATTTATACTATTTTAAATACTAAACCTCAGCCTAGCTACATGTACATGTACTGTAAGTCATGCCGTGATCCAGTGTACTTTAAAGGGTTTTGAACTTAATTGATGTAGTCTGTTGGTAACCATTGTTACTGTTCGATACTAGAACTAAAGGTTCCAAGCTGAAGGGAGTTTGTTATCTAGATCAAAATGCTGTCAGATGAAAACCTTCACTGGGAATTTGAAGTGGAGAGTTTGTCTGCTACTTGCTAGTTAACTTCCCTCAGAATAGATGGGTCATTCCCTCCAATAAACTCCAGCTGGAGGGTTGGGGAGTTTCACATTACTGGGGTACCCTAGCTGCATGCGTCCAGACTACAGCCATGATTATTGGGGACAGTTTGGAGATTGCTTATTAATTGATTAATTGATTAATTGATTTCTCTGTCTGTTATTTTAAGTTAGCCGTGCTTGCTGAAGTTCAACAGTGTCATTACTGTACATTGATTCATTCCAGAAATCAACGAGTGTTCCAGTAGGCCCTGCATGAATAATGCAACCTGCAATGATTTAATCAATGCATACAGCTGCACCTGTCCAACCTTTTATTCAGGTGTCAACTGTGAAACAGGTGAATTACCTTTGTAATTGTTCACTGCTCAGCTGGCATCATTCATTCATTCTGTGTGCTGCTCTCCATCCGCTGACTCTTATCACTCATATCTGCACAGATCTAAGCTTCCTAGCCGGTCTTGGAGTGGTTGGTGTTGGTAAGAGGTCACTGCCTTTGTGAAATGACCTCAGAGCCTATACCTCCATGCTCAAATTGACCACCAAAATCGGCTCTTAGCCTGCGTGTCTCATTTGGGCTTGCCCTTTCAAATCATACCAATTTCTATAAATTTCTCACTTCCAATAATGTGCTGTGGATAAAAGCCTTTAATCACACAGCGCTCAAAAAAACTTGCAAGGTTAATTGAAACAAAATTTCTGATTGTTTATTAATTGCAGTTTCATACTGGCCGCATTTGCGTCCTTTCACTCGATCACTCTGCGCTCACATTTCACTCACTAGCATCCTTTGAGATGTAAACACTTAATTTGCGGGTCAGTGGTCTATACATTTTATGAATGAAGCCTAAACCCTGCTAGTACCAATTTATCGGACCCTGAGGTCAGGGGTTAAGTGTGGGATCTGCAAAGTTCATGAAACAGGGTTTAATACCATTAGTGTAGGCCTACATGCTTGGTGACCCTGTTTCATGCATCTCAAAAAGGCAGTTAGCTGCAAATTTGCTAAATTGTTCTCAAGGAACAGTGAGAAAAACTGTTACTGGAAGATTTGGTTGTAGGTCTCGATCCATCGATGGACATCCTTATTTTCTCAATGATTAACCAGGGACGTTGTTCTGGTCACTCTCAGTCATTGGTGACCTCACACGACACTTTTGTACCATTTCCGAAGTATGGAAAAATGTTGCAAGCCTTGCATGAATAGCGCTCCGCACTTGCGCTAAAAATAGCATCGGACCTCAGACAAACATTGCAACCATGCACACGTGCGTGGGTGCGCGTGCATGTACACTACGTTTGTGAGCAAATGTTTGTCTGACATCCGGGGATTTTGTGACGTCGTTAGTGCAGAGCGCTATTTCTTGGATGTGAGGTCATTCACATACTGTAGGTTTGGGTTCTTCCTGGACCATATGAATCTCCTTCCATCTACCATATGCCAAGGAGTAAAGTAATGGACATTGAGTCTTTAAAAGTAAATAAAACTTGTCAAAGCCTACAGAGGTCATCTCCTCAATGACATGTATGCTCTACATGTAAGAACTGATTTGTTTCCGCTTTGCTACATTGACACTTGAAACCTTGTGCTTTCAAGGAGTCCAGGATTGGTTAATGAGTGGCCAAATTGACTATCAGATTACCTTCCAAGCCTCATTACACATGCTCTAGCTCTCCTGCAGGTTTTCATATTTGTTGTTATATCGCTTTAATCACCATAAAGCAAAATGCAAGCATTTTCTGTTCAAATTAATATACCGTACACATTTTCTTCCCCACCTTTAAACTGATCATGGAATACCTACCTTACTATGGAAAATTGGAAATATACCAAGTTCCGTGAATAAAATGGCTGATGAGGTTCAGTGGATAAAGTGATTGATCCTTATAAAAGCAATACAATGCTAGTCAGAAGGCAAGACTGACTTGCTGTAAACACGGACCTTTTGACCCAAAGTACGTGTGTGAATGAAAAAATTGTCTACAAGCATGATTTATGTGTTCTTTAACATAGATTTAATAATATAATATAAACTTTTATAATGTGCAAGATATCCAGAGGGTGCTCAAGGCGCTTAATTCCCTAATCATCGTATCTCAACACCCTGGGGAGTATACAGCCCCCCCCCCCCGCCGAAAAGCGCACATATGCTAATTAAGCACACACAGCCATCTCTACCCTCACAGGTACCCATTTACACCTGGGAGAAGAGAAGCAACAAAGCGTCTTGCGCAAGGATGCAAGCACCACTAGCCCATGGCTGGATTTGAACCCACAATCTGTAGATTGACTACAATTAGATCTTGAGTCCGACACACCAGACCACTAGGCCACAGCCTAGATTTTTCAGAAGATTTCTTCAAAGAAACTTGAGTTGTGTTTTATACACTACTCAAAATTGGTATTCATTTCCTGTCTCTCCTAAGGACACACCTGATTGAAAATTGACACCTTTTATCTAATTCTGATTTTATTTTCCACGCTTGGATAATCATTACAACAGATATTCATCCATGCATGAGTAACCCGTGCCAGAATGGAGCTACATGTTCAGATATGTCTGGAGATTTCTACGTCTGCTCCTGCAGTGCAGGATATACAGGATCGAATTGTGAAGACGGTGAGTGCATATTTGCCATAGAGTTGAATAAAAAAACTAGAGTGTGCACTGTGCGCGTGATACCTTAAAGGTAGTATCATACTTTGGTAAGAAACCAAAACAGAAATGTTCACAGATTTACGTATAAGTTTCAGGGTAGGAAGATGGTGCTGGTACTCAAAACCTACCGTTACATTTTTTCCGCCTGAAATGGTGTATTTATCCAGAAATTAGTAAAACAACGACCAAAAATTAAAAGATCAAAAATAAAAGAGAAAAGACCTAAGAAATACTGTGGCCGTTTTTCAGGATTTTTTTAAAAAGTGGGTTAGGGTACCGTATGGGACTGAAATTTTCACAGATGACTGTGACTGTATCTTCCTTGATATTTTTGCCCATGAATCTGTACTTCTTTGACAAGAGCCAAAGTATGATACTACCTTTAAACCATGGCCGGCACCATTAGTCCTATCTAAAGCCAAACAAGGGCAAATGCGCATGTCGCATTCCAAATTGTGCGTACATATTCATAATTTCATACCCTGGTTTGTTCTGTTCTGGTACGGGATGTTCCACACGTTGCGTCACGCACAGCGTGCGCAGTTCACCGGAATAACATCCGGGCATTTTTACTCTGCTGTGCCTGCTAAGTTACATCAGGAAAGATGGCGGCTGCGTGTCCATGCTGAAGTGTAAACAATGCGCACATTGAATAATACGAAGCGCGCACTCTAGTTTTTTTGGTTTTTTTATGATATTTCCATATAGTTCCTCTGAGTTCCGTGTACAAATTCCCAAATCCACAAATTCGACCCATGTAGACCTTTGTGGGTTTATTTTCTAAAAATAATTTGATTTCAAAGGAATGTTAGCTGCTAGGAGTGGCATGAAAAGGACTATTCATTTCACACTTATGACATTCCACCGTAGTACATATGTTTAACCATTATGTTCCAGTGTGTGCTAGTAGCACATACAAGGTCAGGGAATTCAATCTTTGTGAAAACCTTTGCGGTATAAAATACCGGTATATGAATTCAGTCCTACATGTAATTGTGCCCGAGGGAACGTTTACTAGAAGTGTATTGTCAGTGGAACGACCACTATAATGTGCATCCTGCCGTGTTCGTTATAATGGTGTTCCACTGTACAATGCTTGCTGGTAAAAAAGTGGGACCTGAACTTCTTGGCATGACATTCGCAGGGTGTGAAAGTTGCATTTATAAGTGGTACATGGCAATAAATTCTCCCTATTTTGGCACTAAAATATTTAATAATATAATCATCAAATAACCACAAGGGAAACTGACTGACTGACTGAATTTAAATTGATTGAAAGTGAACCAAGAAAAATTGACTGGAGCGGGATTGGAACCAGCAATCTCTGGAATACCGTACTGGCGCTCTACCAACTTACATGTAGCTATCACAGCCCTATGTTAATGTTGTTTTAATGAGTGCACAGGGCGCGGTGTCAATGACCAGGGGCACAAAAGCTTTGACCAAGGGCACAGAGGCAATGGTTAGGGGCACTGGGGCAATCAAGCACCTGTGGAACACCTGTGAATTGGGACAAGAAGGTTAACCATGGCTACTAGGGCGCAGTGACTAAGCTAGGCATCATGGCAATGTCCAGGGTTACCAACTAGCGCCATGACAATTTGCAGGAGTGAAGTTCACTATCAAGTATCATGTTTAGGGTTTTTACATAAGATGCTGCGCGGAGGAACTGTATCAATTTGCATTGGCCCCACATTTACATGTACCTAGTCAGACCACGGGTCGATTTCACGAAGCCCTACGATCGATCGCAACTCCAGATACAAAGGATAACCCATCGTATCCTTAAACTTCTACGTAGGGCTGCAATGCGTCATAAGTCCTACAATTGATAGTAAGTTACGACGAGTTTGGTGAAATCGACCCCATGATCCTCAATTTTGTTGAAGTTCTACCCAACTGTGAACAAATCATTACTAAATGACGAGAATAGGCTACCCAGCTGCAACAACTTCTTAGGTCAGACGCACCTGAATATAATGTTTGAAACGCATTAATTGTCCTGTTTTTTTTTATTTCAGAATTGGATCCATGCGTGAGTGCGCCTTGTCAGAATGGATCAACGTGCCTCCACGAGGGGCCCAATCAATTTGCTTGTAACTGCGTTAATGGATTCACTGGGCCTTTATGCAACATAAGTAAGTGTAGGCCTATGTAAGTTTGAAGACTCAGTGTAGAGATATGGTGGATATGAGCTGAGACTCACACATTGACATAGTGGATCAAACTCAAAGGGCCTCTGTAGGCCCTTCCCACTTGACCAATCTGTAGGGTGTGGCCCTGGGGCGATGCATTAGTGAAAAATATGTCCTGATTCCCACTTGAAATGTTCATCCATCTGTCACCTCCAAGCCACCCCTGAGCCACCTCCTAGATTGCCCTTTCTCTGGATGAGCTCAAATCAACCCTGCTTAGGACCAGGGCTGAAATTTTCACCCCAGCGTTCACCCCGGGGATGAGCGCTCTAGTGGGAAAAGGCCTTATGGCAACTTTATCCACCAAGAAGGGGGCTAGAGTTGTTTTCTTCTTGAAATGATAGTATCCTTTTCTTATGGCACTTTTCGATTGAATCCAAATGAAATCAAAAATTGTTGTACAGTACCTCAAGAGGACGTTCAAATGATGTGGTAATGTATGACTGGTTTTTCATCTGTGTCATTTGCATAAATATGAATGGATGGGAATTTGTGCAGTGTATGCTGCACTTATATATGCATTGGAGTTGAACTGAAGTTTCAAGAATCTGTCACGCATTGCTGAGTGCAAGTGGTTCATATCCCGTAACATTCAAGACAAATCTCCCGTTCTGTTCAGAATCACACACCGATATATGCAAATATCCTTGCAAAGGTTTATTCACAAGGTTACGTTTGCACATTATTAGTATTACTGGGAGGCTATTGTGTACCATTACCAAAATAGAGCCATTGAAAAGTTAAGAGGGATTTTCTGTACACATTGTTGCTGTTACTATCCTTTGTGTGCCGTGGAAGAAACTCGCTATAAAGTCTAAATCTAAACAGTGAAACCAACATTTGTTACAAAATGCAAAGATATTCCTGTAATTTACCTTCAAGAATATATTTATCCAATAATGCATTGAAAATCTTACTGGTGTTTGTGGCAGTTAACTATTATAACATGGTAATAGGAGACTCTGGTCATTTTAGTGTCAATAATTGCCAAATATTTCCATTCATGAAGTCCACCAAGTACCATTCTGATACAGTCCAGTAGTTTCCTCATTCTAGTAATTGCATCATTTTGCCGTTAAGTATTTTTTATCTGGCCTAGTTGACCTCAAACAAATTGTATAAAAAGTTAATACAAAATCTAAGGATGTGGGTAGTAAACACCCCCCTTCCAAAGAAAACGTAACGGAAAAACTAACGTGCAAACAAATGGAAGAAGAAATCAAACTTTGAAAGCCAGACCAGTTTCCATTTTGAGATTTCTTTGCTGCTCCTGCTAGGTGTCTCAATTACCTATGTGCAAATTTTGTCAGCCATGATAATTTGTCAAAATGTGTTTATTATACTTTGGTTTTTGTAAAAGAAATGCAGATTCATGGGCAAAAATATCAAGGAAAATACAGTAATCACAGTCATCTGTGAAATTTTCAGTTCCATACGATGCCCACTTTTTGAGAAAACAGTGAAAAACGCCCACTGTAAGTTAAAAATCTTTTCACTGTTGTTTTTCAAGTGATCTTCCGAAGACAAAAAATTGTTTTGGTCATTGATTGTACTCTTTTTCTGGATAAATACAGCATTTCTGGCAGAAAAATTTGAAGGGTATGTTTCTATCATCACAATCTTTTTACCCTTTAAGTTATAGGCAAATCTGCAAAGATTTCTTTTTCGGTATGCTACCAAAGTATGATAGTACCATTAACGTAAATGATGGAGTTGCACTTCAAATATATTTTGGTTTGGCTTTGCGGCAAACTGCTTCACAAGTTGCATGTGCCGAGCAAAATATTAACATAATAATCATGCAAAATGTGTGACTTAATTATGGCTGATTCTGAAAAATGCTTGTGAGCACAAAGTACCGCTAAGCCAGACAGGCAGAGTACATACACGTATATAAAGTGCATTTACCTGTGCACATTGTCAAAGTTGCCAGATTTAGAACCCATCAATTTCATTTCTGCATGCCGATGCTGAATTGTGGTTTGACGGTGCATGCCTGACTGAATCTTGTATGCAGATGTCCACTGATGCTCATATAATCCACTATAGGAATTCCTTTTTTCCCCTCCGCATTTACAGTTGAATTTCATCTCTTTAAAAGCAAAAATTAGAGTTAAGATGAATTTTGTGACATATGTGGAATGTTTTCAAAACATTGTAAGATTTTCAGAATCATCCTCATATGGCTGTGGCGCTGGTTTGTGCAAATTAGAAAAATGGCTTTAATTTAACTTTGATCAAAGACTTTTTGATGACACATGGTTTAAAGTGATGGCACAAAAGAAATTTTGCACTAAATAGCGTAAAAGAATAACTCTAAACCGAGATACACCTATGTGTGAGGTGTTCCAAAAGGTACAGCAACGTTGTGGTCCCGTACACTAGCTAGGACCAATTTCAATTACAGTTCTGACCAGTATCCACTATGCTATGACCGTCATAAATCAGGGGCCAATTTCATAGAGCTGCTTAAATAAGCACCAAAAACCTTGGTCAATAAAATCAGTTTTGCCAGCCAAAACTCCTTGTGAATGTTATGCTCAGCAAACAATGGTCGAATACAAGCCAAAAGCACTAAACATCACATGAAAATTTGGTTGGTAATCCTATTTGACCAAGGAAGACTTTTCATGCTTAAATGTGCAAATTGTTTGCTTAAGCAGCTCTATAAAATTGGCCCTGTAATTCAATTTCACCTCAAAGTCTTTCAGTATAAACCTCTTTCTCCCAAAAGAGATTCCCAAATATTGTACATAAAACACGTAACTACATCTCCATGCTGGGCTGTGGATTCAATTTTTATTAACCTTGTCTTGTGAACGTTTTGTTTGTAGACATTGATGAGTGCGTGAGTAATCCTTGCGCCAATGGTGGTGTGTGTACAGATATGATTGGCCAGTTCCAATGCCAATGTTCAGTTGGATGGCATGGACCAACGTGCATTGTCCGTAAGTACTGCAACTTTGTTATGTTCTTCGATCTGTTTATCTTAAATGTAATATCATACTTTAGTTTTTGTTGCAGAAATGCAGATTCATGGGCAAAGATATCAAGGAAGATACAGTAACAGTCTGTGAAATTGTCAGTCCCATACGGTGCCCACTTCTTGAAAAAACAGTGAAAAATGTCTTCTCCAAACCTTGGCTCTGGCTCCGGCTCAGGCTCATGCTCTGGCTCTGGCTCTGGCTCTTGCTCTGGCTCTTGTTCCATTTTGTAAATCCATTCTAATTGGCTACGGTTCAAAAGTAGATTCTCTTGTTTGAAAAGGAAAACAGAGCTGAAACCACAACCTATATTTTCAGCATACTGGATGACAGATCTGGAGCTAGAGCCTGAGCCTGAGCCTGATCGAGCCTGAGCCAGAGCCGAAGTTTGGTAAAGGGCTCTGGAAACATTTGGATGTCAATTGAACTGGGATTATTGGTGTTCTACTCTGTCATTATATTCCCACAGATGTTTTAACAATTTAAAAGAAATGTCTCTTTGCTCTTATTTCCTATGATTTCTTAATAGCTTGGAATATCTGTGAGCTTACCAGTTTATGCTCGAATGGTGGAACGTGTATCAATTATCAGTTCTACGCCACTTGCGAGTGTCCTGCAAATTATGAAGGAGTAACGTGTGGAGTTTATACAGGTATGTCCAATTGCTTGTGACAGTTGTATCCCATGATTGTGGGATGGTGTCCATATTACATTTACATTAGGCACAAATGTATACCATAAAAACATGAAAGTATTCAGTAAATAACTTAACTAAAGCTGTGCCATTTGGTATTCATGGTCATTTAAGCGAACAACACTCAAAGAACAATCGCAAGTGATATACAACATGTGGAAATTTGGTTGTTAATCCTGTTTTTATTAAGACAGAAATGTCATGTATAGCAAATTTTTGTGCTAAGCAGAGCCATGAAACTGGCTCCTGGTCGTTAAGAAATGGAGTTTCTATCTGTGTGGGTTTGTGCAATTTAGTTTTTTATACAATGTCAGGTGCTCTTAGGTATGAATGTGAACCAATGCCAACCAACCATTTTATGTGGATGGCAGTCTTTTATGAGAATATCAATGGGGTTTCAGTGTATAACTGAACGTAATATTGAATTTGTCTTTCATTGTTAGGGGTGTGTCCTCCTGGAGTTGAGGAGGTGAGCTGTTTTGCAGACCCATGTTTAGGAGCTTCATGTCCCATGGACCCTTCAGCAACCTGCGTGCCCAATTACTGTGGTGGATGTAACTATGCGTTCCAGGATACACAAGGAAATGTCATTGTGAATTGTACAGGTACTAGAGACTTTCCATCTTGTCATTCAATGTTACGGCTTCACTTGAAAGTGTCAATATTTACAAGTTCTCTCTTGTCCTAAGGATTATGCTCGACTTGAGGTTCTTCTTTTTGTTTCCATTTCTGCAGGCGTATTGATGACACCAAGCACTCCTGATGCAACGTCAAATTTGCCTTCTACTCCCTTCCAGCCACAGTCACCTTCTCCTGTATCTTCAACACAGTTCTCAACAATCAAACCTACCCCTACGCAGATGCAGACATTAATCCAGACAGAAATGACACAGGCCACGAATGCCACAGACCAGATGACATCTCGACCAACTCCTATGGGATCTACAATGTCATCAGAGCCAGGTGCATCAACCCAGGCCACGATGGCATCACAGGCCACGAATGCCACAGACCAGATGACATCTCGACTGACTTCCACAGGATCTACAATGTCTTCAGAGCCAGGTGCATCAACCCAAGCCACGATGACATCACAGGCCACGAATACCACGGACCAGATGACATCAAGACCAACTTCCACAGGATCTACAATGTCTTCAGAGCCAGGTGCATCAACCCAAGCCACGATGACATCACAGGCCACGAATGCCACGGACCAGATGACATCAAGACCAACTTCCACAGGATCTACAATGACTTCAGAGCCAGGTACATCAACCCAAGCCACGATGACATCACAGGCCACGAATGCCACGGACCAGACAACATCAAGACCAACTTCCACAGGATCTACAATGTCTTCAGAGCCAGGTGCATCAACCCAAGCCACGATGACATCACAGGCCACGAATGCCACGGACCAGATGACATCAAGACCGACTCCAATGGGATCTACAATGTCTTCAGAGCCAGGTGCATCAACCCAGGCCACGATGACATCACAGGCCACGAATGCCACGGACCAGATGACATCAAGACCAACTTCCACAGGATCTACAATGTCTTCAACCCAGGCCACGATGACATCTCAGGCTGTGAATGTTACTGATAGGATGACATCCCCAGTGTCGGTCACTGAACCCTTAGTTGTGTACACATTCCGAAAAGGCATTTTTGCTGTTGCAGGGGATGTTGTGAGGGCCTTTGTGGCCACATCTGGTCAGGCAGATTATACTGTCACAAGGTTTAAAATGGACCCAAGCCATGCAACCAATGTTACCATACAGACAATCCCGGATGGTGCTGCTTTTGATTTGAACAAAGAAGAAACGTCTGACACGTCAATAACAACATTCAAGACCAGGGATCCAACCAATACAACAGTTTTTATACCTGTTACGGAAATCGATGCAGGGATAATAACGTTAAAGATAGATACAACTGACCCAACAAGCATTGTCACTCTTTCAAAGTTTGATGGTGTTATTCCCACATTGCCAAGGATGACAGAAGCTACAATGACTTCTATTGGGCCACCAGTGAGCATTACTGAGCCTACAGGAATGACATCAACAATGCAGCCCGCTGTCTCGACGCAAATGCCAACATCCTCGATGGCTTTTGAAAGAATTCTTAGTACCCAAGGAAGCACCAATGTGAGAGCCTCTGCCTCCACAAGAGGTCCAGCCAATTACACACTCATCATATACACAAGGAACCCGAATCAAACTGCCAACATCAGTCTTGTAACAGAACCTCCTGGTGTTGCCTTTGATGTGGTGCGTCAAGTAACTGCTGATCCAGATGCTCTGATGATAAAGTTCAAAACCTCTGAGCCTGTCAATTCAACTTTGATCATGAGTTTGCAGGAATCTGCTAATATCTCTCTGAAAGTTGAGACAGCAGACCAGATAAGTGTAGTTACACTTTCAGAAGATTTTGATGTAGGATCAACACCAATGGTATCTTCTGAACCAGTTGCATCAACCCAAGGTACAATGCCATCACAGGCTATGAATGCTACTGACCAGATGACCTCCAGACCTACTTCATCAGGATCTACAATGTCATCAGGGCAAGATGCATCAACCCAGGCCACAATGACATCGCAGATCATGAATGCTACAGACCAGATGACATCTCAACCACAGATGCCCCACACCAACTTTCAAACATTGAGTACTCAAGGACCCACTGTTGTGAAAGCTTTTGTATCTACACAAAATCCTGCCAATTATACACTGATAGTTAATGCAAGAAATCCAGCAGAAACTGTCAACATTAGCTTAGAGACAGTACCTGCTGGTGCTGCCTATGATATTTTAAGTCTTATGAGTGATTTCCCCAAAGCACGTGCTCTCATCTTTAAAACAAGTGTTCCTGTTAACACAACTGTGACTATACAGTTGATGGAATCAGCAAACATTTCATTTCAAGTTGAAACAGCAGACCAGATGAGTGCAGTTCTGCTTGCAGAAGACACTGGCATAGGATCTACAAAGCAACCTACTTCAGGACCAACAATGTCTTTAGAACCCAGGGCATCGACAGAACAAATGATGACTTCAAAGTTCATGAATGCTACTGACCAGATGACATCCAGACAAACCTCTACAGGATCTTCAATGTCATCAGGACCAGGTGCATCAACCCAGGCCACAATGACATCTCGGGCTATGAATGCTACTGACCAGATGACATCAGGACCAACCTCATCAGGATCTACAATGTCATCAGAGCAAGGTTCATCAACACAAGCCACAATGACATCACAGACCATGAATGTCACAGACCAGATGACATCTCAACCACAGATGCCTGACACTTACTTGCAAACATTGAGTACTCAAGGACCCACTGTTGTGAAAGCTTTGGCATCTACCAAAAATCCTGCCAATTATACACTGATAGTTTATGCAAGAAATCCAGCAGAAACTGTCAACATTAGCTTAGAGACAGTACCTGCTGGTGCTGCCTATGATATTATAAGTCTTATGAGTGATTTCCCCAAAGCAAGTGCACTCCTCTTTAAAACGAGTGTTCCTGTTAACACAACTGTGACTATACAGTTGATGGAATCAGCAAACATTTCATTCCAAGTTACAACAGCAGACCAGATGAGTGCAGTTCTGCTTTCAGAAGACTCTGGCATAGGATCAACACAATCAGTGTCTGTAGAACCCAGTGCATCAACAGAACAAATGATGAATGCTACAGATCAGATGACATCCAGACAAACATCAACGGGACCTATGTTGTCTTCAGAGCCAGGTGCATCAACCCAGGCCACGATGACATCACAGGCTATGAATGCTACTGACCAGATGACCTCTAGACAAACCTCAACAGGATCTTCAATGTCATCAGGGCCAGGTGCATCAACCCAGGCCACAATGACATCACAGGCTATGAATGGTACTGAGCAGATGACATCCAGACCAACCTCAACAGGATCTTCAATGTCATCAGGGCCAGGTGTATCAACCCAGGCCACAGTGACATCACAGGCTATGAATGGTACTGACCAGATGACATCCAGACAAACCTCAACAGGATCTTCAATGTCATCAGAGCCAGGTGCATCAACCCAGGCCACTATGACGTCACAGGCTATGAATGCTACTGACCAGATGACATCCAGACAAACCTCAACAGGACCTATGTTGTCATCAGAGCCAGGTGCATCAACCCAGTCCACAATGATGACACAGGCTATGAATGCTACTGACCAGATGACACCTAGACCAACCTCTACAGTATTTACAATGTCTTCATCCTCTAGTGCATCAACCCAAACAGTGATGTCATCGCAGACAGTGAGTCCCTCAGAGCAGATGACATCGCCTCAGGAAGGAGTGATTTCTATATTGCGATCACTGAGTACCCAAGGACCTTCTACTGTAAAAGCTTTTGCATCTACACAGAAGTCAGCCAATTTTACAATTGAGATTTATACAAGAAACCCTTTGGAATCTGTGAACGTGAGCATAGAGACAGTACCTGTTGGTGGTGTCTTTGATGAAGAAGGTGTTGTGACTGAAGATCCTGAAAAACTCACAATGACCTTCAAAACAAATGAAGCTGTTGACACATCAGTCATCATAGAGTTGATTGAATCAGCAAATATTTCATTTGAAGTTCAGACAGCAGACCAGATGAGTGTAGTTATGCTTTCAGAAGATGTAGGATCTTCTATGCAACCTCCTCCAACTCCTCCTCCTCCTCCTCCTCCTTCTCCAATGTCTTCTGAGTCAGTTGCATCAACACAAGCCCCAATGACATCACAGACCATGAATGTCACAGACCAGATGACATCTAGAGCATCCTCAACAGGATTTTCAATGTCATCAGAGCCAGGTGCATCAACCCAGGCCACGATGACATCACAGGCCATGGATGCTACTGACCAAATGACATCCAGACCAACCTCTACAGGATTTACAATGGCTTCATTTTCTGGTGCATCGACCCAAACAGTGATGTCATCTCAGAGAGTGAGTCCCTCAGAGCAGATGACATCACCTCAGGAAGGAGTGATTTCTATATTGCGATCACTGAGTACCCAAGGACCTTCTACTGTAAAGGCTTTTGCATCTACACAGAAGTCAGCCAATTATACACTTGACGTCTACACCAGAAACCCTTTGGAATCAGTGAAAGTGAGCCTAGACACAGTACCTGTTGGTGCTGTCTTTGATGTTGAAGGTGTTGTGACTGAAGATCCTGAAAAACTGTCATTTACCTTCAAAACTAATGAAACGGTTGATACTTCAGTCATCATAGAGTTGACTGAATCTGCAAATATTTCATTTGAAGTTCGGACAGCAGACCAGATGAGTGTAGTTATGCTTTCAGAAGATGTAGGATCTTCTATGCAACCTCCTCCAACTCCTCCTCCTCCTCCTCCTCCTTCTCCAATGTCTTCTGAGTCAGGTGCATCAACACAAGCCCCAATGACATCACAGACCATGAATGTCACAGACCAGATGACATCTAGATCATCCTCAACAGGATCTACAATGTCATCAGAGCCAGGTGCATCAACCCAGGCCACGATGACGTCACAGGCTATGAATGCTACTGACCAGATGACATCCAGACCAACCTCATCAGGATCAATAATGTCATCAGAGCCAAGTACATCAACACAAGCCACAATGACATCACAGACCATGAATGTCACAGACCAGATGACATCTCAACCACAGATGCCTGACACTAACTTGCAAACATTGAGTACTCAAGGACCCACTGTTGTGAAAGCTTTGGCATCTACCAAAAATCCTGCTAATTATACACTGATAGTTTATGCAAGAAATCCAGCAGAAACTGTCAACATTAGCTTAGAGACAGTACCTGCTGGTGCTGCCTATGATATTGTAAGTCTTATGAGTGATTTCCCAAAAGCACGTGCACTCATCTTTAAAACGAGTGTTCCTGTTAACACAACTGTGACTATACAGTTGATGGAATCAGCAAACATTTCATTCCAAGTTGAAACAGCAGACCAGATGAGTGCAATTCTGCTTGCAGAAGACTCTGGCATAAGATCAACAGAATCAGTGTCTGTAGAACCCAGTGCATCAACAGAACAAATGATGACTTCAAAGTTCATGAATGTGACAGATCCGCTGACGTCCAGACTAACCTCAACAGGACCTATCATGTCATCAGAGCAAGGTGCATCAACCCAGGCCACTATGACATCACAGGCCATGAATGCAACTGAGCAGATGACATCTAGACAAACCTCAACAGGATCTTCAATGTCATCAGGGCCAGGTGCATCAACCCAAACAGTGATGTCATCACAGACAGTGAGTCCCTCAGAGCAGATGACATCGCCTCAGGAAGGAGTGATTTCTATATTGCGATCACTGAGTACCCAAGGACCTTCTACTGTAAAAGCTTTTGCATCTACACAGACGTCAGCCAATTTTACACTTGAGATTTATACAAGAAACCCTTTAGAATCTGTGAATGTGAGCATAGAGACAATACCTGTTGGTGGTGTCTTTGATGAAGAAGGTGTTGTGACTGAAGATCCTGAAAAACTCACAATGACCTTCAAAACAAGTGGAGCTGTTGACACATCAGTCATCATAGAGTTGACTGAATCAGCAAATATTTCATTTGAAGTTCAGACAGCAGACCAGATGAGTGTAGTTATGCTTTCAGAAGATGTAGGATCTTCTATGCAACCTCCTCCAACTCCTCCTCCTCCTCCTCCTCCTCCTCCAATGTCTTCTGAGTCAGTTGCATCAACACAAGCCCCAATGACATCACAGACCATGAATGTCACAGACCAGATGACATCTAGAGCATCCTCAACAGGATCTACAATGTCTTCTGAGTCAGGTGCATCAACACAAGCCACAATGACATCGCAGATCATGAATGTCACAGACCAGATGACATCTCAACCACAGATGCCTGACACTAACTTGCAAACATTGAGTACTCAAGGACCCACTGTTGTGAAAGCTTTGGCATCTACAAAAAATCCTGCCAATTATACTCTGATAGTTTATGCAAGAAATCCAGAAACTGTCAACATAAGCTTAGAGACAGTACCTGCTGGTGCTGCCTATGATATTATAAGTCTTATGAGTGATTTCCCCAAAGCACGTGCATTCATCTTTAAAACGAGTGTTCCTGTTAACACAACTGTGACTATACAGTTGATGGAATCAGCAAACATTTCATTCCAAGTTACAACAGCAGACCAGATGAGTGCTGTTCTGCTTTCAGAATACTCTGGCATAGGATCAACACAATCAGTGTCTGTAGCACCCAGTGCATCAACAGAACAAATGATGACTTCAAAGATCATGAATGCTACTGACCAGATGACATCAAGACCGACTTCCACAGGATCTACAATGTCTTCATTCCAAAGTTCATCAACCCGAACAGTGATGTCATCACAGACAGTGAGTCCCTCAGAGCAGATGACATCACCTCAGGAAGGAGTGATTTCTATATTGCGATCACTGAGTACCCAAGGACCTTCTACTGTAAAAGCTTTTGCAACTACACAGACGTCAGCCAATTTTACACTTGAGATTTATACAAGTAACCCTTTGGAATCTGTGAATGTGAGCATAGAGACAATACCTGTTGGTGGTGTCTTTGATGAAGAAGGTGTTGTGACTGAAGATCCTGAAAAACTCACAATGACCTTCAAAACAAGTGGAGCTGTTGACACATCAGTCATCATAGAGTTGACTGAATCAGCAAATATTTCATTTGAAGTTCAGACAGCAGACCAGATGAGTGTAGTTATGCTTTCAGAAGATGTAGGATCTTCTATGCAACCTCCTCCAACTCCTCCTCCTCCTCCTCCTCCTCCTCCAATGTCTTCTGAGTCAGTTGCATCAACACAAGCCCCAATGACATCACAGACCATGAATGTCACAGACCAGATGACATCTAGAGCATCCTCAACAGGATCTGCAATGTCTTCTGAGTCAGGTGCATCAACACAAGCCACAATGACATCGCAGATCATGAATGTCACAGACCAGATGACATCTCAACCACAGATGCCTGACACTAACTTGCAAACATTGAGTACTCAAGGACCCACTGTTGTGAAAGCTTTGGCATCTACAAAAAATCCTGCCAATTATACTCTGATAGTTTATGCAAGAAATCCAGAAACTGTCAACATAAGCTTAGAGACAGTACCTGCTGGTGCTGCCTATGATATTATAAGTCTTATGAGTGATTTCCCCAAAGCACGTGCATTCATCTTTAAAACGAGTGTTCCTGTTAACACAACTGTGACTATACAGTTGATGGAATCAGCAAACATTTCATTCCAAGTTACATCAGCAGACCAGATGAGTGCAGTTCTGCTTTCAGAAGACTCTGGCATAGGATCAACACAATCAGTGTCTGTAGAACCCAGTGCATCAACAGAACAAATGATGACTTCAAAGATCATGAATGCTACTGACCAGATGACATCAAGACCGACTTCCACAGGATCTACAATGTCTTCATTCCAAAGTTCATCAACCCGAACAGTGATGTCATCACAGACAGTGAGTCCCTCAGAGCAGATGACATCACCTCAGGAAGGAGTGATTTCTATATTGCGATCACTGAGTACCCAAGGACCTTCTACTGTAAAAGCTTTTGCATCTACACAGAAGTCAGCCAATTTTACACTTGAGATTTATACAAGAAACCCTTTGGAATCTGTGAATGTGAGCATAGAGACAGTACCTGTTGGTGGTGTCTTTGATGAAGAAGGTGTTGTGACTGAAGATCCTGAAAAACTCACAATGACCTTCAAAACAAGTGGAGCTGTTGACACATCAGTCATCATAGAGTTGACTGAATCAGCAAATATTTCATTTGAAGTTCAGACAGCAGACCAGATGAGTGTAGTTATGCTTTCAGAAGATGTAGGATCTTCTATGCAACCTCCTCCAACTCCTCCTCCTCCTCCTCCTCCTTATCCAATGTCTTCTGAGTCAGTTGCATCAACACAAGCCCCAATGACATCACAGACCATGAATGTCACAGACCAGATGACATCTAGATCATCCTCAACAGGATCTACAATGTCATCAGAGCCAGGTGCATCAACACAAGCCACAATGACATCACAGGCTATAAATGCTACAGACCAGATGACATCCAGACCAACCTCATCAGGATCAACAATGTCATCAGAGCCAGGTTCATCAACCCTTGCCACAATGACATCGCAGATCATGAATGTCACAGACCAGATGACATCTCAACCACAGATGCCTGACACTAACCTGCAAACATTGAGTACTCAAGGACCCACTGTTGTGAAAGCTTTGGCATCTACCAAAAATCCTGCCAATTATACTCTGATAGTTTATGCAAGAAATCCAGAAACTGTCAACATTAGCTTAGAGACAGTACCTGCTGGTGCTGCCTATGATATTATAAGTCTTATGAGTGATTTCCCCAAAGCACGTGCACTCATCTTTAAAACCAATGTTCCTGTTAACACAACTGTGACTATACAGTTGATGGAATCAGCAAACATTTCATTCCAAGTTGAAACAACAGACCAGATGAGTGCAGTTCTGCTTTCAGAAGACTCTGGCATAGGATCAACACAATCAGTGTCTGTAGAACCCAGTGCATCAACAGAACAAATGATGAATGCTACAGATCCGATGACGTCCAGGCAAACCTCAACGGGACCTATGTTGTCTTCAGAGCCAGGTGCATCAACCCAGGCCACGCTGACATCACAGGTCATGAATGCTACTGACCAGATGACATCCGGACTAACTTCAAGGGGATTTACATTGTCTTCAGTATCAAGTGCATCAAGCCAAACTCCCATGTCGTCTCCAACCATGCAACCAACAGACCAGATGACATCTCATCCTCCAGTTGTGGATACTATGTCAAGATCATTGAATACACAAGGACCTTCTATTGTGAAGGCTTTTACATCAACACAGAATTCAGCCAACTTCACTCTGGATGTCTACACAAGAAATCCAATGGAATCTGTGAATGTGAGCCTAGATACATTGCCTGCTGGTGCCGCATATGACATAGAAGGTGTGGTATTTGGACATCCTGAGAAACTGTCAGTGACCTTCAAAACCCAAGGAGCTGTAAACACATCTATGATTTTAACGTTGTTGCACTCTGCAAACATCTCGCTCAGGGTCGATACAGCGGACCGCTTCATCACATTGATGCTTGAAGAAGACTCTGTGGTCAGTTCAACAATGCAACCAAGCGTATCAACCAGGAGTCCAGAGCCTGGTACTTCAACTGAACAGATGACGACATCACCGATGACAGTGAAACCTACAATAATGTCATCCAACGTGACAGGAACTTTCAGTTCTCAAGGAAACACGACTGTTCGAATCTTGGCTTCAACTGCGCGTCCTGCTTCTTATGCCCTTCATATTTATACCAGAGACCCTCAACTGACTGCACACGTGATGCTCGATACTGACCCTCTCGGTGCCGCTTATGATCTAGAAATTCTAAGGAGTGTCCATCCTGAATCACTCTTGATGGTATTCAAGACATCACAACATATGAATACTACTGTCACCGTAGCACTTACAGAACCGGCCAATATTACACTGGATATTTACGGAGCAGATCAATCCACCACTATAACATTCCATAGTGACTCATACATATCATCAACAATGCAGCCTGCTGTCTCGACGCAAATGCCAACATCCCCGATGGCTTTTGAAAGAAGTCTTAGTACCCAAGGAAGCACCAATGTGAGAGCCTCTGCCTCCACAAGAGGGCCAGCCAATTACACACTCATCATATACACGAGGAACCCGAATCAAACTGCCAACATCAGCCTTGTAACAGAACCTTCTGGTGTCGCCTTTGATGTGATGCGTCAGACTAGTGCCAATCCAGATGCTCTGATGATGACTTTCAAAACGTCTGAGTCTGCCAATATGACTTTGATCATGAGTTTGCTGGAATCTGCCAATATTTCTTTCAGGGTTGATACAGTGGACCAGACAGGCACTGTAGAACTTGTAGATGATATTAGTTCATCGACAATGAAGCCTGTTTCCTCAACTCAGATGGCATCATCTCCAACTCAGTCTCCTGTGTTGCCCAAAATATTAAGAACCACGGGACCAGCTGTTGTTGAAGCAGTTGCATCTACCGAAGGCCCGGCAAGTTTTCTTCTTCAGGTCTATACCATGGATCCAGACGAAAGTGTCGTTCTGGATGTTCAGACCCAACCAGCTAATTTGTCGATGGATTTAAGGACTCTACCCGGAGCCGATGGGCAGTCGATAGCTGTCCTTTTCTCACTCCAGGAATCAGCCAACACCACCGTAAGAATCATCCTGATGTATCCCGCAAACATCTCTCTTCAAGTTGACACTCTCGGTGAGTTTGTTAGCCGGCTCGAGGAAGTGACCTCCGATATCACCAGTCCTGCTCAGTCTCCACAGACCGTGACGTCTCTGCCATCCACATCAATGCCTGATGAGATGCAACAAGTATCAAGGAATGTTTCAACCCTTGGACCAGCTAATCTAACATTCAGCTACAGCGTAGGGGGACCGGCTACAATCTACCTTACTCTCAATGGCTCCTCTCAAGCGGCCATCCTCAGTGAACCAGCCAGCGTTGTGTTCCTTAATACAAGTCAAGGACAGGGACAGTCGAGTTTATATGTGCTGACTGCTACCGGCCCAGCAAACATAACCTTGATGTTAACCACCTCTGATGCTGTCTTCATTAGCACTTCTGTGGAAGCCGTGAACACCGATGACCCTATCATCATCACCATTGATACAACACCTCTTCCCACCATGCCTTCTCTTGGTAAGTGAAAATCTTGCATTTTTTTCCCTGTACTTATCTATTTCATGTTGAATTACGCATTGGTAATCTGTTTGATCAGAAAATGACGGGCACTCATAGTCGTGCAGCTGTCTGAAAAATGAGTGAAAAAACAATTTTGCTGGTCGTGTTTTTATATTTTCTAAATGAAGGCATGAAGTCATCTGTATTATAAAACTTATTCAGAATTTTAAAAAAGAAGGTTGACTACCTGTATTTATTTGGCATTAATTTCTGTCACAAATTCTAATTACAGGTTTTTTTTTCCGTTATGGATCCTGAGATGTGTTGGTAGAAGTGAACACATAGATAACAGGATGACATTTCGTCACACTAGCAGTACAAAAGTGCACTTTAAATTGATTTCTGTATCAAATTTTGGAAAGCATATCATTGCATGATGTTAAAGGTACAATACAGGATTGGTAACATACCGAAATGTTCACAGATTTACATATAACTTTCAGGGTATGAAGATGGCGCTTGTAGAAACAAAATATTTTCACCTATAAAAATGGTGTATTTATCCAGAAATTAGCAAAACAAAGACCAAAAACAGTTTAGATCTCGGGGTAAGATCAAAACCATTCTTTGTTTTACAAGAAAACTTAATTTGGGTTTTCGCTATTTTCTCATGACTCGGCTCCGTTTCAGCTCAAATGTTCACAGGTGTATTATTTCATGCATATATTGGATCAGACAAAGAGTGAGTGCTATTTTGTGACCTTTACCAATCATGTATTATACCTTTAAGGCAAAATCACTGTACAAAGGTCCACAATGAGCTTCTTGTTTTTAAGAGTAAAATCCAGAATAAGAGGCCTCACCTGCTGAAGAAGTGCAAGTATTAATGTAAAATCTCTCCCGAATTGTAAGTGTCATGTAGCTTTAATTTGGTACTTTTGTGTTTGGATTCACCTCACCTCATGATACGAGTTGATCTAGTTGAAGACAATTAACTTGCTGTTGGGTCGCAGAAAAAACCTGATGAAGTTCCAAGCTCCTAAACAAAAATGTGCAACTTCTTGTTGATTATTTGAATGTCTTCATTAACGCAGGACCTTCAACAGTTGAGCCCACTCTTCCCTCAGGCTTGGAGCCTGTTAGAATCAGCAAGGAATTAAGAACCACTGGTTTGAGTGCAGTTCAGGCCACGGCATCAACATTTGGTCCTGGAAATTACTCGATCATCATCTACATTCCTAACCCTTCTCAAAATACAAGAGTTGATGTCCTGACGGTCCCCTCTGATCTTGCTGTAAACTACGAAGTCACAGCTCTGCAGGATCCAGAAGCCTTGTCGATCATGTTCATGACAACCGAAGCGTCCAATACAACTGTATTTGTCAGCTTACTGCAGTCTGCAAACATCTCGTTCACTGTTGAGACGCTAGGTGCGTCCAGCACGGCTGATCTGATTGATGTTACTCAACCAATCACGACAACACCGATGCCGTTGACGGGTTTAACAACTGCAGAGCCAGGCACGATGGGTCCACTAACTATCTTTACAAGAGAACTGGTTACGAGTGGGTCCGCCATTGTCCAGGCTTCTGCCACGTCTGCAGGTCCTGCAGACTTTGTGGTGGAAATCATCACCACCGACCCATCTCGGACAGTAGGAATTGGTGTAATGACAATACCTCAGGGTCTTACCTCTGACTTGACAATTTCATTAGAAGAAGGTCCACTGAGGCTGGTCATAAGGTTTGGCACCCCTGAAGCAGCATATACCATGCTGTCTGCCACTCTGAGTGAAGCTGCACGCGTCACCTTCAGGGTAAAGACAACTGATTCTTCGGCTGTGGTTGACCTTGACGATAGTCCAGGACCAGTAGTTACTCCAGCGATGACGACCTCTCCTCCGAATATGACATCCTTCTCTAGACCAACTGCTCCTTATGTAGCCACAAGAATGCTGACCACAATGGCTGGTGCCACTGTGCAAGCCTCGGCTTTCCTAGACAGACCTGCAAATTTCTCACTGGAAATCTATACCAGAAATCCAGGCGAAAGCACCAGAGTGACTGTGATGACCCAGCCACAAGCCGCAGCCTCTAACTTCAGGGTACGTGTGTTGCAGGATCCAGAATCCTACGTCTTCCAGTTTAGCACATTAGAGGGAGCTGTTACGGACATTACTCTGAATTTGATGGAAGCAGCAAATATCTCATTCACTGTTGAGATGATGAGCAGTGGAAGCTCATCAGATCAGGTCAGTCTCTTTGTGGAAGGAGCCTCTACCATGCCACCAACCGTGACACCTGTGATGCCAGATCCAACGCAGGCTGTTCTGATTAACACAACACAGTCCATCCAGACCACGGGACCATCACAGACGTCGCTCATCATCAATGCCACATCAGCGGCATCCATCCTGATTGACGTCAATGGCTTTGCAAATCTCAACGTCTCCTCGGTTCCACCAGATGTCATACAGGTAGAACGCTACATGTCCTCCCCGATGGGTTCCTCCATGCAGTTGGCTATACTGACACCAGTCAACTTCACTGTGACTATATCAACAGAAGAAAGTGTGGAAATTGTTACCACTGCGCAGAGTGCCGTTGCAGATGCAGTTCAGGTTACCTTTGTAACACAGAGTGTAACATCATCAACGATGGTGCCCAGTAGTGAAGCTGTTGACTTGCGGACTACAGGTGAGTTTTTGTTTTTTCTTACATAGTTACATAGGAGAATGATTTTAAAAATCAGATTTTTATATTTTTTACCACGGTGAAGTTTAAATCATTGAGCGGCTCTCCCATTATTTTTATTATTCTGACTCATATAACAGTTTTAAAATTTGAAAGCTTATTATAAAAAATGTCATAACATTTGATGTGATACAACCAAATTGTGATTCAAAATACAGTGGATTATGGTGTCGTTCTTCTCATTTTGATGCAGATTTCCCGACAACAACCAGCCAAGAGCCAGGACAGTCCTTCACTGTGGTGAAAAGCTTGCAGACCACTACCCCTGGAGCAACTGTCGAAGCCAGAGTATCTGGCACGAGGCCTTCCAATTTCACTCTCACACTATTCACACAAAACCCATCCCAGACCACCTCCATTAACGTTCAGACCTTTCCCAGCGGTCGTAGTTATGATTACGGGATAGCTATCACCTCAGATCCGGACAGCATCACTTACATGTTCAAGGTCTTAGAGCTGACTGAGACTACCATACGGATGACGTTTACCGAGTTGGCCAATGTCACCTTAGAAGTGAGCAATATTGCTGATCCTGGGCAAGTAGTCTTGATTGATCCTTCACAGATGCAAGTAACGACAGAAGCACAAAGCGTGACCAGTACGTCTGCGACAACAGAAGCTGCACGTGGACTTGCAAATGTCACCCGAATTTTCAGCACACCGGGTTCGGGAACTTCGTTGGTCTCAATTGAGACACAGCATCCTTCTACCATCTACGTCATCGTCAATGGGTCGGCAGAGATAAGTCTGACTACGGATCCCCTGGGATCAGTCCAGATTGAGAACCTTCATATGCTAGGATCGAGTGCTCTGAGACTCAATACGACCGTCCCTGCAAACATCACCCTGTACATAACTACATATGCTGCAGCACGGATTGAAATTGTGGTGGAGTCACTAAATCCACAGTCGGCTGTCATCTCAATCCAAGAGGAGATCGGGTCTACAGAAAGTCCTCCCATGACCTCTGTTGTGATGATGAGCCCTCTGATGCCAAACAGGACAAGAGGTAGGTGATCTTCCCGGGATGAATCTTGGATTTAGTCGCTACTGACCTGTCCAACGGAGTTTGAATACTCTTGTCACGTTCACTTCAGTCACGTGTTAACCCATTTTTTATTATTTTTTCATTTTCAAAACTGAATGCATGGCTGTTTTTTTAAAAGATAATAACCTGTCCATTTTATTATTCTAATACTTGGGTGTCACTTTTGGTCAGACTTCATTTCAAAAGATTTACCAGAAATTCATCATGGTGGCAATGGGCTGAAGGCAATAACCAGGGTCACCAAAGCAATGACCAGGGGCATCAAGGCAATAACAATGGGCACCAAGGAAATAACAATGGGCACCAAGCTACAAGCAGGGGCACCAAAACAATAACCAGGGGCATCAAGGCAATAACAATAGGCACCAAGGCAATAACAATGGGCACCAAAAAGGCAATAACAATGGGCACCAAGGCAATACTTTTGAGCACCAAAACAGTGACCAGGGACACAAAAGCATTGGCCAAGAGTGCCAAAGCATTTTACCAGGTTCAGCAAGGCATATCTAATACTGTGTGTTAACTTTGTCTACTAATTTTATATTTTGCTCGATGTTTATTAATATAATTGCTAATTATGTTGTACACCAGAGTTTTGCTGGGAAAAGCAAAGAGAATTTGACTATAACAGGGTTACAGTTGGCTGCTGTATTGCCTTTACCACTATGATGTGCTGTGGCTGGCCTAAAACCCATTGTCTTTACTGTGGGTGCCAGTCAGAAGTAATATGTAACTCATTAACTACCTGTATGTAACATTGCACCATAACTCACGTTCAAGAAATTTCACTCTCACTTTTGTAATAATTACGGTAGGTCTATTTCACCGATATAGCCAAATAATCCATTTGCCGTCTCACTTTATGCATAATTTATCTTTAAAATAACTTCACTGAATATTAATTCATTTATTTCGGCAACATTTCATTTTCCTTTATACATTATTAATCATTTACTATCCAGTTTTTTTTATCATATAGGCCTAACATTTTGTAAGAGTCAACCACAAGGGAAACTGACTGAATTGAAAGTCATAAAAAGAGAAAAAAGTGTGCATGGTTTCATGGCTTCTGACTGCCAACGGAACAAAGATGATTGGCTAAAGGGTGGAGCACCTATACGGTATTCAGGAGGTCGCCGGTTCGAATCCCGCTCCAGCCAATTTTTCTTTGTTCACTTTTCAATGATTTATGGTATTAAATACAAAAGATTGCATAGATGGCCTGTTTCAAATTGACAAATTCAATCCAAATAAAAGATGGGAAACTTTTCCAACAGAAGTTATTCTGCATTAATTTGTTTCAATGGTCTATCAAGATAATTTGCTTTGTAGCCTCCCGAAAAAGACTGTTTCTATTTTACAATTTACAGTTACAGCATAAATAAGACTTGAAGCTATGCATGCTGGAAGTACTAAAAGAAGGTAGGTTTGCAGTGACACCATGTAATCTCTTCTGTGAGAGTGTGTGGTTCTGAGAATAACCGGTTTTTCTCAGAACCACACACTCCTCACACAGAAGAGATTACCGGTACATGGTGTCACCGCAAACCTACCTTTCTTTTTTGTTACAGCATAATTGTAAATTGAATTAACAATCTGAAGTAAATTCTGTACTGTTCTGTTTAATCCAATTGTCAAAGTTTTCATTAAAATCTAACCCATTTGTGTTAGCACAACACATTTTCTGTTTCTCCTGCGTCAATATCTTGTGTGTATTTCATTTTTATTGCAGAATGTTCATTTATATTTGCTCTGTTGTTGTCTAATCACACATTGTTATTTTATTAATACAGTGGATATTGTTTGTGTGCTTTTGGTTGTGTCATTTGTGGGTAAAATGGCTTCCTCATTTAATACCAACATCGACATTAATCCATCAAAAATCATGGTTAAATTATGAATAATGACTCATAATAATGTACCAATAGAGGATATATACCAATGTCATAACATCATGTGATTGGCTTTTCTATGTTCTCTACGGTTACGCGTATGACACTGTACGTTATGTGTGCACTGAAGCGTATTGTTTGCATGTGCAATCATTGTGCTTGACGGCCAATGACGTCATGCGAATAACCTCTATTGCTGGGAAAAATTGATAAAACAAATTCTTGATTTTTGATCAATACAATTTTTTGTTCTGTTTTTGTTTCATCCTTCATAAATTGGATTATTACTCTTTTAGGAGATCCGGTTATCCTTGAAGTATCTGGGGTTTTCACCGATGAAGCAACGATCATTTGGGGTTTCCCAAGAGAAGATGAGTCGCTTATCCAAGGATTCATCATTCAATATCGTGAAGCCAACGTGACCACGTGGACCAACTCGACGCTGATCCCCGCCTCAGCACGCTCCTACATTCTCAAGGGATTGAAGACCGAGACATTGTATGTGATTCGTTTGCTGGCCATCGATAAATTGCGTCAGCGTTCTGCCTTCTCATTCCAAAGACCGGTGATGACGTTACCAAGAGGTGAGTAGTACGTCGTTACTTTTAGGTTATGGTTTATACCTGTCTTGCTCAAGGACGACATGTTTCAAGCCTTGATTTTTAAGGAGAGTGAGAGTGATCACTCTCCTCCGCTCTTCTTAATGTTTTTCAAGGAGAGTGAACAAAAGAGCTCCTTAACAATTAAAGGAGAGCTGTCCTTGTTCAAAACATCACATACAGTACATTTTTCCAGCCAATATTTACCCTTTGTCATGTTTGTGGGAAATCCAATAATAACCGAGGATGGGATCTTAGGGAGACTTTCCCATAGGGTCGTGCACAAACTTTACTTACCTATTTCTAAACATCCTCCCAACCAATGAACTTGAAATTGACATATGTTCATATTGAGAGCATTCTCTGTCTTCTATTAAAATATGTACAATAAAAATATGTCTTTAAAAGGTATCTGATGTCCCGATGTCTCCCTAATGTTTACTTTTAGATGCTAATTACGCGTCTCCCTAATAGCCCATTTGTTATTATAACTTTATATCCTGTCATTATTTGGTTTGTTCCTCACAGATGACACAGAATGGATTCCTCGGAGCGACCAACCCTCTGTGACCAAGATGGATCCATTGTATTGGATCCTCATCGCTTCAGGCATTGTGGCTGTAGTCCTCCTTATCCTTGTGGTCATCGGTCTGATCCTGTTCACACGGAGGACTAAATCCCAGAAGTATACCATTGGTGATCCTGGTCCATCAGTAGTGCACAGTGTTGCCATCATGCAGGAGGATTCAGTGTGAAATCAGCCATAATTTCTCTCAGTTTTGAGAGTCAACATCGAGAATCACTCATACAGTGGCTGACCGGTGAGACAACTTTTTACATTCAATTCTGTTTTTCAAAAATTTTACACTTTAATTTTCAATATTATTGTATTATTTTGTGGTGACACGTATATGCTAATGATTTTATCTGTATAATTTGAAAGTTTGTAATCGGTTTTAAAAAAGTTTTTTGTTTATAAAGTGAGTGATTCTCTGAATTGTATATTACATGTAATTTTATGGGTCACATTATTAAAGTTAGTTGTTTGATTTTCTTTTTCCTCTTCCTAATATATCTGTAGCAAAGTAAGCCCCTTAAGCTCCTTTCACGCTGGACCTAACGTACAGTTGCGTAGCATTGCGAAGCGAAGTGACTATGTTGCCATATGCTGTTCCTACGCTATTCCTACACTATTCTACGCTGGCTTACGCACGATGGACACAAATTTGCGTACTGTCTGCGTAGTCCTTGTGCGTCCGTGGCGTATTGTTACGTAAGCAAGCATAGACTAGCATAGGACTAGCGTAGGTACAGCATATGGCAGCGTAGTCGATACACAACGTTACGCTACGCAACTGCAGGTAAGGCCCGGTGTGAAAGGGCCAGAATAAAGAGCCAGAATAGACTAGCGTATGAACAGGGTATGAACAGCGTAGGGCAGCGTATAGTCACTTCGCAACTTAACCCAAGGCACGGTGTGAAAGGCCCCTTATTTAGTATGGAACCAAAATGATTGACGATACATCAGTGCTTGTAGATACTAGACTGATAGTCTTAATTGCTTGATCAAGCAGTACACATAATGACCATGCAATTTTGTTTTCAAACTCTGATGTTGTTGTAACTCTCTTTCTCTGCAGCTCTGACCTGGGGTCAATTTCATAGAGCTGCTTAAACATTTGATTAGCATGAAAAGTCTTTCCTTGATCAAACAGGATTGCCAACCACATTTAATTCACATGATGTTTACTGCTTTTGACTTGTATTCGGCCGTTATTTACTGAGCATATCATTCAGAAGGAGTTTTGGCTGGCATAGGCCTACTGATTTAAACTGGTTTTTGGTGCTTAAGCAGCTCGATGATATTCACCCCTGACATGTAGGCCATGCTTATAAGTTATTCTGTACATTATGGGATTGCATCAAAAGAACTTTGCCAAACAGAAGGTGCTACGTATATTCAATTAGCCTAAAAACGCTATAGCATTAATTAAGCTTGTTTTTATTATGAAGTGTACTTAAAAACATATCTCAACGAATGTAAATTTCATTAAAGAAATGTGAAACATATTAAAAAAATTGCAGTTCTTTGAACCTACTCAACCTAGGCTTTTCGCTCGATCGGATTGAGGCAGGTTTTGATGCCAATCTGTGATTGGTCATTCTTTAATTGTGACACAAAAGTAAAAATTGCCAGAAAGATCGGGTTAACTTTTTAAAAATTCTAATCGATTTCTGGTCATCAGGAATTCATGGAACCATTTTCATCCAACAGTTTCCCTAACTGTCTGGCTCTAGACCAGAATAACCCAAGTTTAGTTGATAACGATCTAGGATCATTCTATGAACTTTGTTTTGTTTTAAATATTGAAAGATGGACAATGAAAACTGACTTGAGTGGCTTTAAAAAATATATTTGTAAGTTTGTAAGTATGTAACCAGATACATTTTATAATAATCATAAGATATCATACTTGACATTGTAAAAAGTCGTAACAATTCCAAATAATGTCAAAAAATTACATCCAAAGGCTTGTATTTCATCTAGGATTCTGTGTACCTCGTGCATTATGATCAGTAGGGCCTAATTAAGAATTGAATTTTTTATTATAAAAGTTTTATGTATCGCCAAACTTTTAAATCCTCCATTGAAGATATCTTGCCTCGTTTTTCGGTCAAGTTTAAGGATTAAAACTTGATTTCAATAAAAATTGTGATCTTGATTAATACACAGAAAAAAACACAGAAGTGATGGCAACTCAAAATTTTTGCTGGGCTGCTCTTTTGGAAAATTAGAAATTGAAATAAAAAGAAGGGAAATCAATGGACCTGTACTTACTTAATGAGAAACAAATTGGTCTATAACATGAAAACTCGTGATTTTGAAAATCTGCATTTAATTAGTTGATGATATATAAACTTTAGAAAAAACACAGGGCCAAACGGATTATGATATTGTACAGAATTTTTCCATCTTAAGTAAATTATAAATGTAGAAAATATATGGAAGTGGGTAGATTTATTTCACATAGTTCTAAATGAAAAAACAAAGCTTGGATGGGGAACCACGCAAGATATTTGTAATTTCTGTTAAGGTGGTTTATTTTTTAATGTAAATGTGTTTTTAAAAGCCGTTTATAATTTTGTATAAAAGCTTGTGTATACCATCTTTGTATTTCTAGTAGGAAACAAAAAATACAGATTTATTTGGAGCACAAGTTAAAACAGGTGGAGGGATTGTGTGATTGTCACTACTAAATGAATGCTGAGTCAAGTTTTCTCAAAGCTCGGATCCGATTCAGGCTCTGGCTCCATTTTGTGAATTCATTCTAAAATTACGGGTATCAAAATAGAGACTTTTGGCGATGGTTCGGAAGTAGATTCTCTGTTTTGACAAAGAAAACGGAGCTTCAGCTTCAATGAAAAGCCACTATCTGTATTTTCAGCATGGATTACAGAGACAAAGCCGGAGCCTGAGCTGAGGTTTGAGAAAAGGTCACTAAATGCTATCTACGGTGCTCTAAAAGTGCCATCGACTTGTTGAGATTCTGAGATAAATTATTTCGGGATGAAGACATCCCGAGATAATTTATCATGGAATGAGGACATCCTAGTAACTTTATTTCAGGAATTACTGGATTCTGTCTAAAAACATTGAAGCTTTAGTGGAAATTTGACCCATGAGACATAATGCAGTGACATGGCACTTTTTAATTGTTCTTTTTAGTTTTAAATTTAGTTTTTAGTGTAACATATTCTGATTACAAGTTGGGTTCAATAGGGTTTGACATGCTGCAGCAATCCTAACATTTTATTGCCTGTATTACATATTTTTCTCTCCAAGCTGGTTAAAGGCTGTTGTAATTTGGTAATAACCCACCTATGTCCATCAGTTGAAGGACAGTCTCGATGAGAAAATTTGACTGAACTAGGAGTATGTTCACACTACTTGCTAACTTTGCTGCTAACTTTGCTGCTAACTTCGCTGCTAAGTCCGAAAGTTAACAGCAGAAATTTGTGCTGTTGAAATTCGCTTCCTGTGAACGCTGTGACATACACTGTATGTGTGAACGCTCGGTGAATTAAAGTTGCTTTCTGAACCGAACTCCCGATATGACATTTTAGCAGCAAAGTTAGCAACTCATATGCTAGGAATGTAATGTAACTAGGAAATGTAATTTTATATGCCAAATTAACAAACAAGCACATAGATTGTGATTTCAGAAAGTCCAATCAGGGTTTTGTTCATTTCCCCTACATGAGTTGAATGTGAAGGAGCAACTCTTTGGATTAAAGTAGAAATCTTATGTATTGTACTACTTGAAATTACATTGTTATGCATTCACATTAATGCACTTGATCGTTTGTCGAAGCCATATAACTGTGTAGATTGCATGTATTCTTAAAACATATTTTTGTACAAAAATTGTATGTCATTCTTTTCATTTGAGTATTTTTTTTTAATGATGAATGTACCCAGTATTAAAGGTAATTGTTTTTTGCCGAATTTTATGGAGAATTTTAAAGAGAATCTAAAGATGATTTGATATGTTTTGTGAGGATTGTCCATTCTTATGAATTTCCAAAGGTGTTGATGTTTTAAAGGTATAATACATGATTGGTTAAAAGGGCAGTCACAGAGCAGTACTCACACTTTGACTAAAGCATGTACATAAAAGAACACACCTGTAAACATTTGAGCTCAATCGGTCATCTGAGTCGCAGGAAAATGGCGAAAACCGGACTCAATTTTTCTTATCAAACCTAAAGAATGGTTTTGATCTTACCCCAAGATGAAAATTGTTTTCAGTCTTTGGTTACTCATTTCTGCATAAATATGCAATTTTGGGCGGAAATATTTTCACGTTATGTTTCTTTCATATTCATATCCTGAAAGGTATACGTAAATCTGTGAATATTTCTGTTTGGATATGTTACCAATCCTGTAATGTACCTTTAAGTGTCTTGAATAAATGTCTTAGTGGAATGTATATCACTGAGCACTGAGTTTGTGGAGATATCTTGATGGTGTCGGGATCTGGTATGATGGATTGGTATTTGGTATTCATCGTCCTCTTTCCGTCTTGGGATACGATAGCTGCAACAAGTTTGGTCATTTCTGGTTGCTGCACTTCCTCGTGTGGCTGATAAGGCCGATCCGGGAGTGGCAGTAGTGCCCCCTAGTAGTTCCCCCAGTATGTAGTAGAGCCCCCTAGTAGTTCCCCCAGTATGGAGTAGTGCCCCCCTAGTAGTTCCCCCAGTATGGAGTAGTGCCCCCTAGTAGTTCCCCCAGTATGGAGTAGTGCCCCCTAGTAGTTCCCCCAGTATGGAGTAGCTGCCCCCTAGTAGTTCCCCCAGTATGGAGTAGTGCCCCCTAGTAGTTCCCCCAGTATGGAGTAGTGCCCCCTAGTAGTTCCCCCAGTATGGAGTAGTGCCCCCTAGTAGTTCCCCCAGTATGGAGTAGTGCCCCCTAGTAGTTCCCCCAGTATGAAGTAGTGCCCCCAGGTAGTTCCCCCAGTATGGAGTAGTGTCCCCTGGTAGTTCCCCCAGTATGGAGTAGTGCCCCCTAGTAGTTCCCCCAGTATGGAGTAGTGCCCCCTAGTAGTTCCCCCAGTATGGAGTAGTGCCCCCTGGTAGTTCCCCCAGTATGGAGTAGTGCCCCCAGGTAGTTCCCCCAGTATGGAGTAGTGTCCCCTGGTAGTTCCCCCAGTATGGAGTAGTGCCCCCCTAGTAGTTCCCCCAGTAGTTCTCCCAGTATGGAGTAGTGCCCCCCTAGTAGTTCCCCTAGTAGTTCCCCCAGTAGTTCTCCCAGTATGGAGTAGTGCCCCCCTAGTAGTTCCCCCAGTATGAAGTAGTTCTCCCAGTATGGAGTAGTGCCCCCCTAGTAGTTCCCCCAGTATGAAGTAGTTCCCCCAGTATGGAGTAGTGTCCCCCGGTAGTTCCCCCAGTATGGAGTAGTGCCCCCCTAGTAGAATTTGATGTGCTCTAGCCATGACACGTCCCTCCGATAAGTTTTTCAGATTGCGACTCAGTTTAGGACTTGATTCCATCGAAATGACACTTTTTGCTTTCCAACCCCCCTGTTTTCTGAAGGCTAAATCTGCCCTAACTGTTCGCCTGCACGGAGCCAAACAGTTGCTATCCTCTGACAATGGTTTCTTCTCTCAAATTGTTCATGTAATCCCATTAACATCAAACCAATCTGTATTCCACTTGCAATTGAATAGGTACTTAACCACAAAACCACAAAGCATTACCTTGAAGTTTGTAAGTCTAGCATTCTGTACCAAATGCTCGTTTTATGAATATGGAATCAAGTATAAGCTTCACCTTATGCTAAATACTTAGAGAGAGAAAAAAGTACTTACTAGAAGTATTTACACATGTACTTGGAAGCACCTGCTAGTTTTAATGAATACGAGCCATTATGATTTTCCAATGGAAGTGCCCCTTGCAAAGGAAAAGTGGTCTTGCCTCTTTCAGAACCAAATTCAAGGCCTGTATGTGCACTTCAGATACTCACCACATGCGGGCAAAATGCACAATTTGACAAGATTAATCACAACATCAGCAGTGTAACTGACAAAGATAACTGCTAAAAATAAAAGATGGTTTATAGACTCAAAATGATTCAAATAATATGCCGACAAAAACATGCATTGCTTTTGTTGTTTATTACATAAAAGGGACACCCAGATATAAGATTATGAATAAATGAATGTAACAAACATCATGGCATTTAAGAACAACCCAAGGGCCTTAAATTGTAAATATATACAAATACGTGCCTTATACATGGAAGGATCTATTTGCATTGGCGTCATGTAGAATTATACCCTCTAGCTAGATTGAGGTACTACAGAAGTCCTTCATACAAAAGTACTAAATATTTTATGTTTAATTCACCATTGAAAGGGAAATGTTTAAATATTTAGAATATTGACAAAATTTACCTTACCCGGTTTTAATGTTATTGATGCATCGGATTCATGGTTTGAAACTAGCAGTCCAAATTTGGCTAGTACTGGAAAAAACCAAAAACATAGGGCGATCCAAAATATAATTTGCATTTATATCATCATCTGTATTGCAGATGAAACATCTTGTCCGAATGAAATTGAATTGGCGAAAACCTTAATTATCAAATTATGATCAGAGGAATTACATGCATTGAGCATCAGGGCCCAATTTCATGGAATCCGTAAGCAAGACTTTTGGTTAGCGAAGAATTTCTTGGCTAACTGTGACTATTTTCTGCTAACGCGCTGTCATATTCATTCTGCAGAATGTCCTTGCTTACTGTTACCAAAAATCAAACTCTCCTGTGAAATACGCTAACCGTAAGCAAAAAAGTCTGCTACCATAAGCAAAGAATTTTTGCTTACGGTACCGGATTCCATGGAATTGGGCCAAGTACTAAAGTAAAAATTTCACAGTTGCTACAATTATTTTGAAAACTATTATTGGGTTCAACCAAAACACACGTTTAATCTGATTTCACTCCTTATCTTTTTTCGTTGAATGGTTGAGAATTCATCTTCCTGAAATCATTATCAGCAATTATTGCACTTCAGTCGGATCATAATGCCACAAAGAAATATTAATTAAAGGTCAATCGTACAAAATATTAATCTTAAGTGTACATTTCATGATGTACAACAATATTAAGCTGCTGTAAGCCAAATCGTGACTCTGGATCTTTTTTTTTTCAAAGTTGTGCATTCTACCAAAATGCTTGACTCCGTATAAAAGTCATAGGTTTAGTGCAAAGTCCACCAAGATTCACTTTTGTTTCTTTAATTAATATCTTATACACGTTTTCCCAATGTGAATACAACTGGACCTAACATACTGAGAAATATAGCAATACAATTGTTTGAGTCCGTTTCTGACCTATGTACTTTCCTCAAATAGATTTGAGGAATTTTGATTGAAATGACTCGAGTCATCATTGAAAATTGCAACTGGAGAGGAACTAGTTAAGCATTATAAAACTGGATCAATGAAATGTGATGTAAATTGAGGCAATGGTTTGGGAGGGCACGCCAAATTATAACATTCTAAGAAACTGCATTCTGAAGTCTGATTCAGGAATGTTAAAAACACTGGTTGGTGGCCTTGTCTACAGCCTACATGATCATGGCGAGTTACCACAAGAGTCCTACCATAAGTAGCTGCAGCCGTTGCCCATAAATCCAGATGCGGCTTACAGTACAAACAAGGATACTATGATACGATATGTGCATGTACTCCTTGCAAGCCTTAACCCAAACAAATTTACAACTTGCGACATGCTTTCAAAGCAGAATTATCTAAACATGCGAGTGTCCATGCCGATTCTTCAATTGGAGGACTGGAGAGCTGACAAGCCTTTGACTCGAGTCGAATTGAGTCTTTCTTTTGCTGACGACTCCAGTCAAGTCATTTGCTTGTAGTGACTCATTTGTTATGAATGATAAGAGTCAGTGAGATTTGAAACAGCAACTCTCTCAAGTCATCAATTCGAGTCGGACTGAACACTGTTACAAAGTGTCAATTACATAGAAAAAGCTGTCAAAAGCCAACGCAGTTCTTATTAATTTACCAATGGCAGTGATAAAACAATATCCGATTCCAACATGTACTTCCAGTGGAATACTACACACGTCGCAGATTTTGACTGCAACCAAGAATTCATCATGATCCACTCACATGAGAGTAGGTTTATATGCTGATGTCGTGTGGATAAAATCACATATGAGGGTTGAACTCAATTCTCCAAACAGTATGCTGTCTTTGTTGTTTTCACACTGCAGAGCCAATCCCCAAGAAATAAATCTTCGACAAATTCCCGGGGATTTTTTACCCCACCAACACCCAAGCAACCATTCACACTAGACCCATGGAAACTCCTGGGAACACTATTTCACTAGTTGCTTTCCCCCTGCAAAACGTAAAACCCCGGAGATTTCGGCTTTAACCCTACTCCCGAGCAGGGGTAAATATTCTTTCGGGATTTCTTTGGTAGTGTGAAAAGTCCGACCAAAATACCCCGGCAATGCCCCACCAATTCCCCGAGGAATTTGTCTGGTGTGAAAGCCCCTTGAAGCATACGTTTGCTAGCATGAGTTCAATATAAATAGTGTTCCTAAGAGCCACATATAACCCTTATTATTAACAGTGCTCATGATGTTGCTGTGAGATCTCTCTCCTAGCAGTTTGTTCCCGGGTTACAAACAGACACTACTCGATAGGTTCACCTGGATCTTTCTCCAGATACTGGTCCAGATGTTTCCTGAGCTGCCTGCTCCTGTCCTTCAGACTTGTCTCCGAGTCGGATGTCATTGTCAGGAGGGCATCCTCTAGACTAGACAGCATGTTGGTAGACAGTAACGTCATCTGGTTAATCTCTGCAAGATAAGACAAGACAAAAACAAAAGAGTCTTTAATAATAATAATATCATAGACATTTATAATGCACAACATATCCACCCAGAGGGTGCTCAAGGCGCTTACCTTTATTATCCCTGGTCATCGGGCCCCACTAACATTCCTGAAACAATCTCAACTCCCTGGGGAGTATACAGCCTGGCTACTTTAAAACGCACATAGGCTAATTAAGCACACAAAGCCATCTCTACCCTCGCAGGTACCCATTTACACCTGGGTGAAGAGGAACAATATGTGACAAAGCGTCTTGCCCAAGGACGCAAGCACCATTAGCCCATGGCTGGATTCGAACCCACAATCTGTAGATTGACCACAAGATCTTGAGTATGACACGACAGACCACTAGGCCACAGCACCCCACTGTCTTTTATCAGTTCAAAATTTTTCAGTTACCGATTAATGGTTTTCTTGCAAAAAATTAAATAATTTAATTTTTCTGGATCACATACCTTTTAATTTACTGACTAGATTCTCCAGTATTGTAATAGCTTGCTTCCTAATTGCAACATACTTGACGATACCTGCAACGACAAACAAGATTCTTACATAAGTTGGTTTCCTATTACAGTTAGTCCATGTTGATTATGATAGAAAAAACAAACAAACAAATGGAGTAGACTGATAACTTTTCATCCATCTGAAAACTGGGGTGCCAACCACAGACATAAATAACCTATAGACCGACAGCAGAGGGCACGAGCGTGTAATTTTGGAAACGGATGCCATCTTAAAAAACTATGGGCAAAGTTGTGCGGTGCACGTGGCGCACATAAACAATTATTTCATTTCGAAATCTCGAAATTAGAGAATTAAATAAATTAGAGCAAATTAAATACGTTACAGGATCGAAAAATACAAATGAATACATAAATAAATAGTTGTCTGTGCTAGGATCGAAACGCGTCAGGCCCTCCTAACTCCAAGCAAAGAACAAGAAAGGAAGATGTGTCGGTACCTACCTAGACATTTACAAAGATCCGGTACAATACGCAGTAGGATGCTAGACATGAACTTGCAGTCAATATCAGTGATATCTGGACTAAGAAACATCAACCTACAATGGAAAACATTATAATTACCGGTATTCATTCAATATTTCATTCAATTTCATTCACGTTAAGAACACTGAAAACCACTGTGTCACACTTAGCTGATCTGACTCGCCGGAACGATACCGGAGCACAAATTTGTTGATTTTGGGGATCGGCACCAGTACGGCTACACAAAGATTTCACATCAGTAAGAACGATAGTACATCGGTAATAACGATAGTACATCGGTAAGAACGATGATACATCGGTAAGAATGGTGGTACATCGGTAGGATATCAACGACAACATTAGCAATAGCAGGTGATGGTAAAAAGTTTTGAACATGTCTGCCGATGCGCTGTCGGAGCGAGCGATAGTTTTGCAACGGTAGTGCTCCAGAGTCTCCGGAAGGATCATAACTTCCCTCCCAATTCGAGGCATTTCATACATCTACTTTATTAAGTCATTCTTGATACAGAGTAAATTGAAGCGTGATTTGAACCTGTAATCCCCAATAAATCATCCCAAGGTTTGTAGTTTGAATCCTATATCAGTATAAGGATTTCTCTTGAATTGATTCTACAGTTAATATTAGCATGCCTGGGCTGATTTCACAAAGCCCTACGGTCAACCGTAACTCGATTTACAAAGGATAACCCATCGTATCCCACGTTCGGCTGCAATGCATCACAAGTCCTACGATTGATAGTAAGTTACGATGAGTTTGATGAAATCAACCCCTGGCCTGGGATCTTCTTGGCTTCTTACCTATCCAAGAAGAGTCCTAGAGATTTTAAGATGGTGACTTGTGACTTGAAGGTGCTGGATTGAAGTCCCTCAGACAAGTACCGGCAAAACTCCTGATGGTACAAATCTACGTGTTATGAGACACAGGAAGAAGTTCATGATTTGTAAGTTATTTCCTTTTTTGGGGTGATGACCCAAAGTGTTTGATTTTTGTGCAGGGAGGTAAACCGGAGAACCCGGAGAAAAACCCTCGTAGCATAGGAGAGAACCAACGCACAACTCTAGTCACATACGACCCAAGCCGGGATCGAACCCGGGCCACATTGGTGAGAGGCGAGTGCCTGACGCACTCCCCACCTATGCCCCCAAATATCTCATTCAACTGAAAGGAAATAAAGCTTTGGCATTAGCCTGTTTTTGTTTCATACAGTCAATTTTCTCGAGTGACTTTCAATGGAACAGATTGTTCTGTGAATTTTTTGTTATAATCACCTTGCGTTTGTCTCTCTCGTGGCCAAGCTTTGCCCAGACTCTCATAGATGCATTCAAGTAGTTTGTGTTTCTGATCTTGTCTTGTCTGATTAGTCTCATCATCAGAGTCATCATCCTTCTTGTCCTGCAACAAAGAATAACAGAAAGGAGGAGACTCATTTTAAGTCAAGGATGATATGAGATGTGTCCATCTTTGTCGCTTAAAGGTACAGTACAGGATTGGTAACATACCCAAAAAGAAATGTTCACAGATGTAGGCATAACTTTCAGGGCTGCGACCAGGGGCGTAGATCATGAGGGGGTGTTCCCCAGGTTTTCATTTTTTTTATATATATGTACCTATGCATTAGTGCACAAACGTATATGGAAGTACAACCCAGCTACAGGACCATACCCCCAGGTCTGAGGACATGTCTACGCTACTGGCTCTATCTCGTGAATCCGTTTTAAAATTATGGGTATCAAAATAGACACTTTTGGCTGCGAATCGGAAATAGATTCTCTGGTTTGAAAAAGAAAGCAGAGCTTCAGTTTCAATGAAAAACCACAACCTATTTTTTTCAGCATATGGATGACAGAGACGAAGCCGAAGCCTGAGCCTGAGCCGGAGCCGGAGCCGAGGTTTGAGAAAGGCCCTGGATATCTTTTCTATCCGAGTGAGAATCATGGATGTTTGGTCACATCATACCTTGGACAATAACGGGAAGAGGAGATCTGCTAATTCCTGAAACCGATCGGTCTTATGAGCCTCAAGGATGGCTGCCAGAGATTGGAGAGCGACAATCTTGTAATCAATCCGTTCCTTCTTGCACTCTTTGAAGACCGCTGCTAAGATTACATCCATGCTGGGCTGCTCCATATCCACATCTATGGGCTGCTCAAGAGCAGACCTGAACAAAAAAAAACATTCACAGTCATGGTCATTTGAAATTATATCCGTTAATTTTAGGAGCTTTATCTGTACCTTTTAAAAGATGCTTGGATCCTCGCGTTTCGATCCTAGCAGGATCTTTCTCAAAGCGTTTCGATCCTAGCAGGATCTTTCTCAAAGCGTTTCGATCCTAGCAGGATCTTTCTCAAAGCGTTTCGATCCTAGCAGGATCTTTCTAAAAGCTTTGAGAACACGTCAGGCCCTCCTAACTCCAAGCATTTGATATATTTCAGGTCATTTTGGCCGATGAGCAGTTAGCATCAGTTTATTACTTGTATTGAACTTTTAAAAGATCCTAAAAAAAATGTAATATACATGTCTTCTGACTGCCAAATAAACAAAGATAATTTACTATAATTAGGGACACCGCCAACATAGGGCTGGGTAGCCCAGTTGCTTGATGATACCATTTCATTGCATCTGATGAAGTAGCTGTTGCTACGAAAGCTTATGCACATTTTTAACCTTAGTTATAGTCAATAATAGTGGTACTGTATTTTTCTATTTCAAACTCGAATTGAGAATGGCTTAGCATACCTGCAGGATACACACACTGTTGAAATGGACTTGAGTAGTTCATCCTGCGGGTAAAAGGCAAGCATAACTTGGATAAGTAGGATTAAAAGCTTTGCATGGTGGAAGACACGTAATAAGGAAAGGTCTGTGGAGACACCATGTATAATATCTTTTAGGGATGCGTGGTTCTGAAAAGAACCGGTGAGAAGTTGGATCTCAATGTTCAGGCCAGTGTACTCTGAGTTGGGATTCAGAATCCTAACTCCATGCTTCATCGCATCCGGTTTCCTTTATAACTCACTGACTTCCCGCTTCACTGCACACACTCTCCTGAGAACGGCAAGAGTACACTGGCCGAAAATTCGAGATCCAACTTCTCACCGTTTCTTTTTCGGACCACACATCTATAAAAAGAGATTACACATGGTGTCTCTGCAAACCTTTCCATAGTATATAACTTGGATTTTCAATGGTGCAATAAAAATGAGAGGACAAATAAGCTAAAATTAAGTTGAAGAAAACAGAAAACAGCTCAGAGTAAGGAGGGCCTTATGTTTCAATCCCAGCATGATCTTTCACAAAAGCCCATGACTAACTCTGAGCATTTTATATACGTATAACGCAGCTATAATAAATAAGTAAATAAGTATGTTTTGTACGCAAATACTAGAAAGCCAAGGGTGATGTTTGGTACAGGGGCCAATTTAACTAACGCTTTGCGATATCACTAAAGCCCATATCCATCGCTAAACGGACAATTGCTACTTAAAATAGCGATCAATTAGAATTTGAATCCCGCTCCAGTCAATTTTTCTTGGTTCACTTTTCAATGACTTTAAATTCAGTCAGTTTCCCTTGTGGTTATTTGATGATAATATCAGAATTGAAGAAGGTGAAGTTGTCCTTGAAGTGAGTCTGGGTTAGAGTCTAGGGTCACGTTGGAGCTTCCTACCTTGCCATCCCAGGTTCTCCCGGCTAGACCTTCCACTAGGGCCTTCAGAAGCCTGCCGAGGTGAGGAGCCTGAAGGTTGGAGCTCAGCTTCTTAGCCACGGTACTCATGGCCCTGGCTGCCTGAGCTTTGCGGGGCCAGGACTGAGACCCTAGAGCTTCCTTGGTCAGGACGACTATCTCAGTCAGGTACAGCTTGATGCCACTCTCAGTTCCTGCAAGACAAATCCCACCCCAGACTCATCCAGTCACTGACTTATCATTTTCATTTAAAGGTACATGTATATTACATGATTGGTAAAGGTCACAGAACAGCACTCACACTTTGTCTGATTCAATATGTGCATGAAATAATAAACTTTAAAAATTTGAGCCCAATCGGACATCTGAGTCACGAGAAAAGAGCAAAAACCAGACTCAATTTGTCTTTACCTGGTGTTGAATCCAGCCACACTTCTTCCCATATACAGTCTTTCTCCTCATTCCGTCCGGGTACTGCTTGTAAAAGTACCAAAAATACAATCAGGGAGTTTCAGGAAAGCCTTTAAGGATAGTCGGTATTGAACCGGACATAGGATTTCATTTCATAATGGCCTTATTCACCAAAAAGTGGCCGAGTGGTCTACTTCATCAAATAATTGCAGATATTTGTGGTGCATTTGATAGTTGGAAGGTTTAAGCCTGGGCCAATTTCATAGAGCTGCTTAAGCACCAAAATTTGCTTAAGCACCAAAAACCTTGGTAAATAAAATCAGTATGCCAGCCAAAACTCATTGTGAATGTAAGGCCATGTCCCAATTCTCTGGCTGCGATTGCAAATAACACACAAGTCTATGGAAATGGCTGCGGTCACTGGCTCGTGGCTGCCATAGGTACATGTGTAATTTGCAGCCGCAGCCAGAGAATTGAGACACGGCTTTATGCTCAGCAAACAACAGCCGTCTAAAAGCTAAAGACAGTATTAAACATCACATGACAATTTGGTTGATAATCCTGTTCGATCAAGGAAGACTTTTCATGCTTAATAAGCAATTTTTTTGCTTAAGCAGCTCAAATATGAAATTAGCCCCTAGAATGAGATGCTAGACTGTACCTTTTTCTTTCTTGACGTGCATAGCTAGGAATGCAAGGGGCATGCTTTGTGCATTGTGTCGCTTGAATGCATCTGGACTGTGCCTGGACATGGCCTGTAATGTCAGACCACAAGCTGTATGTAACAGGTCATCTGTATAAAGCAAACACAGAAAAACAACAATAGGTTCATTTGCTAAATCCTCTGAAACCGCTCCAATTTTCTAAGAGACTACATTCGTCATCCATATGTTCTTCTCTAACTACCAACACCAACCCCCAACTACCAACAAAGTCGGTAGCTACAAGGGAAGGTCCTGATTTAGCCAGCTGATGGTATCATCATCCAGCTCCAGGATACCAGAAGCTCCGTGGGGTGATTTGAAGATAGGGCACGGCCTCAATGATGTGTTCCAGAGTCTGGATCTCTCCACAGGGGCAATAGGCTGATGGGTCTGCTCCAATCTTGTGCAGGAAATGCTGTGTGCGAGCAGCTCCTGTTCTTACACGGTTTAGGTTGACCCAGGCTTTTCTAGGCAGGTCATAATCAGATGGACAGGTAGAAGTATCTTGCCGCATCTACCTTCGAGCGGTACTCCTTCGGTCTTCTGATGGCTATCCCCCAGGCAGTCACGCGACCCATCCCCATCTCAGCAAAATAACGATCCACTTATAAGACTCCACATAATGAATCTCTCTGACCTAAACTCCCTACACTACATGCCGGAATACTCACCATCTTTTTCCATGTACCACGTCTTTAATCTTGTTATGAGTTTCTGCACGCTACTGTCTTTAGAAATCTAGAATACAAGCAGTCAGAAACAAAGGTATCAAATCAACACAATTTGAAATTCTGGATGCATTCTGGACCAAATGAAACTTAATATCCGATGTTTGAGAATAAATACAGGTCTGTATATAAAGATCCCCCAAAATCTGTCAGTTTCTTACGACAACTACAGCTATAAAGCTCTCAGCTCATCAAAGAAACAAACCCGAACCCTAACATGTACAAAATGAAAAGATTTGTGGTCTTACTGCGATGATATGACCGATTGCTGTGGCATTGCTCTTACGAACTGCTACACTTCTATCACTCAGGCCGGATAGAAACGCACTTAAGAGTTTCCCTGGACAAAAAAATAAAAAGATTTGATTTGATTCATGATCAAAAGCAAGGATAAGCAATTATACAATTGTTTTTATTCTAATAATAATAATAGCCAAACGTTTGGCAATAAAACTCTATTAGTTATAATTGATTTATTCATCGAGGAGATAGAATAATGCAAACAATTCTTTGCCCTTCAACAACGTAAATAAGTACTCAATGCCTTATGAGTGAACATGAAATAATCATGCACTGGCTCAGGTGGGATTCGAACCCCCGACCTCCTGCTTACTAGTTCTATCTCCTCGATGAATAAATCAATTATAACTGATTAATTACAGATTAGTTTCCAAACAAAAGTGATGACAGAACATGACTAATTTTCTTGCCTCACTGCCTAAAGGTTTAACATAGGGCTCAGGCTCAAGCTCAGGCTCAGGCCCAGGCTCTGTCATCCATATGCTAAAACCTAGATTGTGATTTTTCACTGAAGCTGAAGCTGTTTTCCTTTTCAAACCAGAGAATCTACTTCCGAAATGCAGCCAAAAGCCTCTATTTTGATACCCGTTATTTTATAATGGATTCAAGAAATGGAGCCGGAGTCTGAGCCTGAGCCTAAGCCTCAGTTTTGTTAACCCACATTGTAACAACCGTATCAAATCACATTCTGTAACAAAATGGTACCAATCTATGGCCATTTACGAAACGGAGGCTTAGGCTCCGTCTCAGGCTCCAGCTCTATTTCGTGAATCTATTCTGAAATAACGGGTATCAAAATAGAGGCTTTTGGCTGCGGTTAGGAAGTATATTCTCTGGTTTGTAAAGGAAAACAGAGCTTCAGTTTCAACCACAACCTATATTTTCAGCATATGGATGTCAGAACTTCAGCCCTAGCCTGAGCCTGAGCCTGAGCCTAAGCCTTGGTTTTGTAAATGCCCAAGGAAAGAGGGAGCCCTCTAGATGCAACAAGACAATTTATATTTAAATTCCTAACATACCCGCAAATGGAGACAGGTCTAATGGACACTGATGACACAGAAGAATGATGAAACTGGCACATCCAGCCTGCAATACAGACACAAATAAAAAGAATACATACTTCTTCTATTATCGGCAACATACAAAGGGTATGGACATTCAGGCTACAGAAAAGAGCAGAAACCAATGGAACGTAAACACTAATCTGTCAAAATGAGGCATAAGTCACAAAGCTGACAATTTGAGTTCTCCACAATGATCAGGAAGAGTAAATCATAAGTGTAAATAAAAATAAATACAATTTGGATTATCGATCATGTATAATATCAATGGCTTACCTTGGTTCCCATGCCGATACTACTGCGTATAAGATCACACACCCTGGGGACCAATTCAACGAGGACGTCAGCATCCACATACTGGGCACACTGTAACCAAGGCAACCAATCAAATTTATTGTGAAAATTTGAGATCTATATACGTGTCATCTTCAAATAACCCATCCTAGGGCTAATGCATCACAAGTCCTACGATTGATAGCAAGTTACGATGAGTCTGGTGAAATTGACCCCAGGTATGGTATTCCCAGGGTCGCTGGTTCAAATCCTGCTACGGTCAATTTTTCTTTGTTCATGTTTCAAGGACCTCAAATTGATTCAGTCAGTTTCCCTTGTGGTTATTTGATAATTGTATTTCCGTTTTTTGAAAAAAAAAGAGGAAATGAATTAATACTGTTCAACTAGTGCTCTAGATCTAGACTATAGACATTATTCAGGGCTGTGATTGTACTTGCATAAACAAAACATAAAAACCCCCCAAAAACTGAAAATCACACATTTCCTACACTTTTGTACAGGCAAAGTGAGGCCAAAAAACCTGAAATCAGAATTTTTCATGAAGAATCACATCCCTGATTATTACGATTAAAAGTAGACTGAACAACTGAGTTTTGGTAGGTTATTTGAAATCAACACCCAAAATGGAACAGGCAAGAGCAATTTCAGTGGAAAATTTGAAGGACCAGGGAGTGAGTACCTACCATATTGATCATGTCCATCATAGGAGATGTCTTGCTCATAGCAATGCGTGCATTGTCCAACTGCAAGGGAAACAAACACAAATAACGTGATGATAAATAATAATAATTTGGGAGGAATGAGCTCAAAAAATGTCTGTTGCAAATAAATAAGTCCTAAGATAAAAGCGTTTAAAATCATTATTTTGAACAATATGCTCATTCATATTAATTTTGTGATACTTTACTTCAAAATCAAAGATACCAGCATTCACAGAAATGTTCACAGATTTATATATAACTTTCAGGATATGGAAATGATGATATTAGAAACATACCGTTAAAATATTTCCGCCTGAAATGGTGTATTTATCAAGAAAATATTGAAACAAAGACCGAAAACAAATTTTGATCTCGGGGTAAGATCAAAACCATTCTTCATGTTTTATAAGAAAAAATTGAGTCGGGTTTTCGCTGTGTTCTCGTGGCTCAGATGTCCTATTGAGCTCCAATTTTCACAAGTTATTATTTCATGCATGTATTCTATCAAACAAAGTGTGAGTGCTGTTCTGTGACATTTAAAAACTGAATCACAGTAGTGAAGAAATGATACAGCATATCAATTATATTTTATTAAAGGTATCTTTAATGATACATTTATTATCCAGACTGGATACTGTAAAGGTCACTGACCTTTTCCTGGCTGTCTTGGTTCTGACCCACATGCAGACTCAGGTAGTTCATAGCCTGGTGCTCCAGACTGCTCAGGGATTCCAGCTGAGCGGTTACCAGCACTGCCATGTGAGGTTTCAAGCGGCTACCAGCCTTCTTGCTGATCTGAACTAAGGTGTACAGGCTATGAAAGCATAAATCAAAGACAAACATGTTCATGTTTGTTTGTTCACAGAAGGTTGCCATAATGATATGTTTATATCGTGAATTCTGTAAATAAAATGTCATTGTTCAATAGTATTTTAAGTTCATGGATACTGGACCTTACCTGATAGCTCGGACTTCCTCAACGCGGCTAGGCAGACCGTGTTCCAATAAGCACGGCAGGACCAATGCCAAAGCTTGTTCACCAACTCGACCATAGGACAGATCACACATCTTAATGCACACCTGTTGAATGGACAATTTGTCATATAACTCATAATAAAAGAGCCTGTTTGTTTCACACACGAGATCACGGATCCTGCTGATCCGGATCCCATTTTAGCGTATCCTGCATAGGACGTTGATCCGCAATATCACAGATCCCGTGCGTGAAACAAACAGGCCCAAAGAGTGCTGCTACTGTAATTCACAGATCTTAAACTTGTCCTTGGCTGAGGCAAATGTTCTGCATTCACCTCAAGAACAATGTACTGGTATTAAAATCACACCCACCTTACTAAGAGATCTACAGGCGGCTTCAGCTGACTTACGCACTGACTCCTAGAAACCAAGAGAAAAATATGTTTTATTATCAGTATCCTACCATATAATCAATAAAATCATGAATCTATTGTCAGACGCGTCATTTCTTATCCTCATTTGTCAGTTAAGAGTTAGGAAGGCCAAATTCAACCTGAGTGCTTGAAAGTACCCAGGTGGATACGAAAACATTTTGTGGATAAATTTAACCAAATTACGGAGTTGTGAATGATTTAAATATGGAAATACCTTTTGAATCTTAAGATTTACTACCTGATGACTGAGTCAGATACTGTTTAATTTGATGTGATGAAATGGGATCGTAAATATGTTTTGGATATGGCTTGACTCAGGCCAAAGGTTGTAATTAATAAAAAATACTTTGAAACAGAAACTTTTTGAAACTTGTATTTATTTTGAGGTGAAGTCCTTGGTCCGGCTTTGAGTGGCAAAAACTGCCAAGAGCCTTGACATTTGGATCCTAGCAGAATCCTGCTTAGATTGAAACCTCAGGTATATATACCTTGATATCGTCCAGGACTTTCAGACAATTTTCCCAGAGTTCAGGCATGAATTCAACGATGCTATCCACGTTCCTTCCTCGTAGTAAATCACTGAGAGCCAAACAGCTGAGGAGAAAGTCAACCGTCAAGATGATTATCATGACCAGGGTTTGGGTTCACAATGGAAGACTTTGGAGAAAAGGTCTTCAAATCAACAGCGCACATGCACGCACAACAGCGCAGGCGCAAAACAACGCGGGCATGCTCACAATTGCGTGCACGTGCGCTGTTGACTTAAGACCGGTTCTCCAAAGTCTCCCATTCATGGCAATGATAAATAATGGACAAAATTACGGAACTCCACGAGTGCCATTCTACTTATCCAGATAACTCAATTTTCCTCGCCAAGTGGTAAAAGTCGTCTTGTCTCAATAATTATCTCAACAAGATGACTTTTAGCGAAACCGAGAAGTCGACTTATCCTGATAATTTCTGGCCAAGTCAACAAAGTGAATCTAATAAGTCGTCTTTATATCCAGATAATTAACCTCAGTTTTAGTAAGTCATTCTTACAAGGTGAACTATCAGGACAAGTCGACTTCCTTCTTGCAGGAAGCCGTCTTGGCGAGGAAATACTTTGACTTCTTTGTTTTCACTATAAGTCATCTTGCACGGATGAATTATCTTAATAAGTCGACTTTTAGGTTAAATAGGTCGACTTGGCAAGATAAATTATATGGTTATCTGGATATGTGGAATGGCACTTGTGGAGCTCCGTATTCTAAACTGTTATCTGCAGTTATTTTTTGGATGAATCTTAACGGACTGGTACCTTGACTCTCGATTCCTCCAGGCATGATGAGTTAAGTGATGAATCAAGTCCCTGACAATCTCTGTCATATAGGTATCAACCTAAGTGAGCAACAAATGACACAAACACATCTTTTACACTTTCATCACACTCATTTCAATTTGTCATTGAAAGGTGAACAAAGAAAAATTGACTGGAGCGGGATTCAAACCGGCAACCTCCTGAATACCGTACCAGTGCTCTACGAACTAAGCTACCCAGCCCAATGTTGGTGGTGTCCATAATAGTCAAATATCTTTGTTCGTTTGGCAGTCAGAAGCCATGAAACCACACACACACCGCCATATCCCAAGGATCATTTCATCGATACTCGCAGCAATGCTACAACCTGAGAAACAGTACGTACAGCATTCTGTCAGTTTCCCTTGTGATAATTTGATGATTAATTTCAATTTGAGTCAATTTTGTTTTTGTTAGGAAGGTGGGCTAGAGCATTGTTTGAATTTTTTTAGGGGCTTGATAGTTATACGTAAATCTGTGAACATTTCTGTTTGGGTATATAACCAATCCTGTACTGTATCTTTAACGGCATGTTTCTACCAGCACCATCTTCGTATCCTGAAAGTTATACATAAATTTGTGAACATTTCTGTTTGGGTATGTTGCCAATCCTGTACTGTATCTTTAACGGTATGTTTCTACCAGCACCATCTTCATACCCTAAAAGTTATACATAAATCTGTGAACATTTCTGTTTGGGTATGTTACCAATCATGTAATGTACCTTTAACTTGGATGCCAATCACAGCTTTAAGGAGGTAAGTTTATGATGTTACTAGCAACTGAAACCACTTACCACATTTTTGTTATCCTTGACCAAAGCACTCCAGATACTGGACATGGCAAGACGTACTGGACCACTGGGGTCATACTGGTATCTGTACAGCCTGGGTACCAGCTTGGGTAGGTACGGCTTTAACTGGTCCCCTGCTTGAGCGGCTATCGAGGTGAAACCGAATGCTGCCCCCTGTGGTCACGACGATAAACATAAAGTCAATGTACAGTACAATTCTTTTCTTCTGTTATTTTTTTCATGCAATTATTCATTTACCTTAGGAAGATAAAGATCCTGCTAGGATTGAAATGCGTCAGGCCCTACTATAAACTCCAAGCATTTTATAAATTTCAGATCATCATTTTGGCTGATAAGCAGTTTACAGAAGTTTATTACTTGTAAAGGTCCTGCTTGGATCAAAACGCGTCAGGTTCTCCTAACACCAAGCATTTTATAAATTTCAGGTCATCACTTTGGCTGATAAGCAGTTTACAGCAGTTTATTACATGGTGGCCCGTATTGTCTAATGGTCAATTGTTTTACTAGATGACTAGATGACATTACCTTGCGTGAATTCCACATGGCGTTATGGTTGGCTAGATGCATAAACTTATAGATGAGGTCTGGTTGGTTCATGTCACTGGCTAATGAACACAGCTCCTTGTATGTAGACAGAGTACCACTGCAATATAGAAAAACACAATGGAATGCTGCTATAATGAACACTACTATACCAAATATTCAGCTTTATCAAACATCCAACTATACAGTAGAACACCAATGTAACGAACAGTAGCCAAACCTCGGCTCTGGCTCATGTTCCTCCTCCATTTTGTGACTGCATTCTAAAATAAAGGGTGTCAAAATAGAGGCTTTTGGCTGCGGTTCTGAAGTAGATTCTCTGGTTTGAAAAGGAAAACAGAGCTTCAGCTTCAATGAAATACCACAACCAATATTTTCACGATATGGATGACAGAGCAGAGCGGAGCTGGAGCAAGAGTCAGGAGTCGGAGCCAAGGTTTGGAAAAGGGCCATAGTCTAGAACCCTAGCCTGCCTTACCCTGCAGGGTCACTACCCAATGAACCCTCAGCAAAAACCTGTGTGTCACCAGTCACTGTCTGCTTAGCTCTGCAATTACAAATCAGAAAAGAACATAAAATTACAACCAAAAGATGTGAAGAACAGCAGAAAAGCATGCAAAACAAAGTTATACATTAGGGGATAACCTGTCTGCAGTTAACAACTCTTGCCTCTTTGCGTTCTCTGTCAATGCTCACACTTTCCCGCCAAAATGATTTTCAGAAAGAATGATTGATTATTCAAAGAAAGCCACCATAGTGGAGCTGGATAGCTCTGGTGGTAAAAAGCAGTGGATCGTTAACATCAGAGGTAAGTCCAGGATCAGTCAAAGTTTCTTTTTATCAAACAACCACAAGGGAAACTGACTGAATTTGAAAAGTGAACAAAGAAAAATTGACTGGAGTGGGACGTGAACCGGGGCCCCCCTGAATACCGTACAGGCTCTCTTCCAACTGAGCTATCCAGCCCTACGTTGGTGGTGTCCCCAATTATCTTTGTTTGCTTGGCAGTCAGAAGCCATGAAAGCACTCACACACCGCCATATCCCAAGGATCATTTTATTGATGCGCAGCAGTGCTGCAACCTGAGAAACAGTACATGGGGGATCACCCAAAGAGGATGCAGCTTTTCAATCAAAATCTTAAAAGTTTCTTTTCATTAACTGATTCAGAAAGACACATACCTTTTTCCAGTCAAGAGGGCCTCTACCAGCACCGACACTAGATCAGTCCGTCTATCCTCCGTGCTCTGTTCATAAACCAGACTCAGACCTTTGGAGGCAACCTCCTGGGTTATCTCTGAAAAAAAAGAAAACAAAACAAGCAAACACAAATTAAAAAGGAGGAGTATAATATAAATCAGGGGCCGATTTCACCAATCTCATCATAACTCACTATCAATCGTAGGACTTGTGATACATTTGAGCCCTATATACATGTAAGATAGGCCCCTACAATGGGTTATTCTTCGTAACCTGAGTAATGATCGATCAGAGGGTTTCGTGAAATCGACCCCATGAATGCTACATCTGAGAAATTTGATTCATTTGTGGAATTCATTTTTGTTTCGAAGTCATTATTGGCTTCCTACATGAATGAGAACTGAGAGGGGTTTTTTAAGACTGCTAAAAGGTTTTTGAAGGGTGAACAAAGAAAATTGACAAGAGTAGGATTCAAACCCCAACTCCTGGAATACCGTACCGGCACTCTTACCAACTGAGCTATCGAGCCTTATGTTGATGGTGTCCCTAAAAGTCAATTATCTTCATTTGTTTGGCAGTCAGAAGCCATGAAACCACTCACATATACCCCAAGGATCATTTAAGATACTCGCAGGTATTAGCAATGCTGCAACCTGAGAAACGGTCTATCAGGGATCACTCAAAGAGGATGCAGCATTTTTTTAATAAAAGATTTGCCAACATCTTGAAGACGTGTTGGAGGTTTTGCTACATACCTTCTTTTTCAGACAGCATGTTGACAAACGTCTGTTGGATGTTTGTCATCCTACTCTGAGTAGCTTGCTGAGCGCCGCATTGCTTGACTATCGACAATAACCAGATGCAAACAGCCTGAAAACAGAGAAGAAGTGACACACAAGGATGAACATACATACTGTTCATAAATGGAACAGATTTCATGGTGCTGATGAACAGGGGTCAATTTCATAGAGCTGCTTAAGCACAACATTTTGTTTAAGCACCAAAAACCTTAATAAATCAGTATGCCAGCCAAATCTCCTTGTGAATGCTATGCTCAGCAAACAATGGCCGAATACAAGTCAAAAGCAGTAAACATCACACGAAAATTTTGTCTGCAATCCTGTCTGATAAAGGAAGACTTTTCATACTTAAGCAAAATTGGCCACTGATATTGCAGTCATAGCAGGGTGACCAACGCAAACAGGATACCAGTCAACACTTTTCTTTACTCCAGCAATAGTATGGCTTTCATGAATCGGACCACACTCCCACTAACCTCCTCTGGAAAACTAACAGCCTTACCTGTCTCTTGTGTGGATTCTGACCAGCGATCTCCTCGCTGAGTATCCTGTCTAGCAGCCATGCTAGCCAGTCTGGTTTCTCATTGGACGTCCCCTCTGGCGTTTGCACAGCAATGATGGCATTTGGATCTTGTGTCCAGACATCGCGGCCAGCTGGCGAGACCGGTCCGAGGGCCGCATGGCTCAAGGCTGTCCCCACGCTAAAATGAAGCTCCACCTCCTTGGTCTAAGACAGAAATGCAACATTGAAACCCTTTACCTTGGGCCAATATCATGGAGCTGCTAAGCACAAGAAAATTGCTTAGCAACAAAAAAGTCTTGCCCAATAAAACAAACCACCACTAAAAATTCATTCCATTTGATATTCATGGTCAGCGAACAACAGCCAAAGAACAATCACAAGTGAAACACAACACTTGGAAATTTCACTGTTAACCCTGTTTTAATCAAGACAGAAATTTCATGCTCACACACTGAAAAAACACACAACGTATCACAATCACCTAGACGCGACAAAATGGCGGCAATTTGTCGGACCTTAAATTGTGTTTGGTAAATTTGTCAAGGTGTGTGGCCTACTGGATCAGTGTACTGGGTTGGAATATGATCTGCAACTGATGGAACTTACACTAGCAGACTTGATGAGACCTTCTAAGACTCCTTGCGTGAATGGAAATTGCTTATCACCAATGGGAAGGTAACCCAGACTCATAGCTGCTTGCTCCTTCACCTGATCAAATAACAAAATGAAAAATTGGTATGTCAACTGTGTATGACACAAATGAAACGAACAGTTTCCTTAGAGCCACAGAGAAAGGTTTTATCCGGCGCTTAGAAGCAGAGAAAATTGCTTAAATCAATCAAAGTCATGACTGCTTTTGTATTTCATACGCACCTTTGTAATTTGTTTTGATGACTGTAATTTAGACACCAGCTTTTCCAGCACCATGTGTTTTGTCAGTTCCCCCTCCTTGCTGGAGGCCTTCCCCTTCTTTTCCTCTTTGGTATGGTCCATGCCATTGGCTGCATCAGACTGCTGGGTCGTAGCACCGGTGGGTAGGGGGATGGCACCGTTGCGAGCAATCTCGCCGATTGCGATGCAGGCGGCAGTGCTCATGAGGGCGGTTGGGCTGTCTAGTGACGAAACTGAACAAAATAAAACAAAGGCGTTAAATCAATCTCAACAAATACTTGTATAATTAATGTTTAGATTCACATGATTGCCGCCCGCCCTAAAAACACAAACGTGAAACGGCCTCGCTTGCCAAATTAAAGGTAGCATCATACTTTGGTGAGAAATCAAAACCGAAATGTTCACAGATTTACATATAACTTACAGGGTATGAAGATGATGCTAGTAGAAACCTACCGTTAAAATCTTTCCGCCTGAAATGGTGTATTTATCCACAAATTAGTAAAACAACGCAGAAAATATTTTGATCTTTTAAAAGATAAAAAATAAAAGAGAAAAAACTTCAGAAATACCGTGGCTGTTTTTCTCAAAAAGTGGGCATCGTATGGGACTGAAATTTTCACAGATGACTGTTACTGTACCTGTCTTGATATTTTTGCCCATGAATCTGTATTTCTTTGATAAAAACCAAAGTATGATACTACCTTTAAGGTAGGGAAAACTCACCAATTACTTTAACAGCCTCGGTGATTGCATTGTTGAGTTGGGTACCAGTCTTATCTTGTATGTTCTGCCCCTTGCCCTTGGGCATCATACTGTAATCTGGATGCTGTCCTCTGTAGAGGTATCGACCGATGATGTAGCCCAACGCCAAGAGTGATCCATGACGGTCCTCAAAAGAACGCGACTGAAATATAATCAATCCCCTCAAAAAATGTATAATGGACAAACAATCTTCAATTGATTAAGAGTTAAATCATGGCTTTTATCAGTACACAACACATTAAAGGTAGTATTATTCTTTGGAAGCATACTGAAACAGTATAATTAACAGGATACAAAGATGGTGATGGTAGAAACATGCTGTTAAAATATTTCTGCCCAATATGCTGTATTTATCCAGAAAAGAGTACCGGTAAAACCAAAGACCAAAAATCATTTTGATCTTTGGAAGATCAAAAATCCTGTGAAAAGGTTTTTAAAATACCGTGGGCATTTTTCACTGTTTTCTCAAAAAGTGGGGAGCATCAAGGACTGGAAATTTCACAGATGACTTAATACTTTATCTTCCTTGATATTTTAGCCCATGAATCTGCATTTTCTTTGACAAAAACCAAAGTATGATATTACTTATACAATCAAGATATTGATTTCTTTATTTTCCAGTTGTTTAATCCACTTACCTGGTCTTTTGCAATCTTGCAGCATTCTTTCAAATTTTCGGTGAGTTTGTCTTTGTTGCCAGCATTGCATACAATCCCATATAGCTGGGCTGCTGTATTTCTCATGTTCTCGTGGTTACCATTCACAAAATTCTGCAATGGTAAAAAAAAAGTCAAAAATAAGCATGTTAAGATTGAATAGAAAAATACAGTGATACAAAATAGAATACAAAATAGAACTTGAGATTGCTAGAATATCGTATAATATGTGGCCCTGTGATATTCATGATGTCAATAAAAGTAAAGAACAAATTAACTCTATAATGCCCAAATCAATGGTCCACCATGTTTAATGAGTTATTGGATGCCAGTCAGAAGCCGTAATACAATTGGAGACTTTTGAGAACTGGTCTTCAAGTCAACAGCGCACGCGCACGCACAACAGCGCAGGCTCAAAACAACGCGCGCATGCTCACAATTGCGTGCGCGTGCGCTGTTGACTTGAAGACCGGTTCTCCAAAGTCTCCCATTGATTTGTACATTGTTCTCTATTAAATGTAAAGGGTAATTCATCGGTATTTAATGGCGCTGGTAAGCACACACCTTTCCTTTAAAACATAAGACCAGCCAATATTTTACTGATATCGTTTAATTTGTTATTAATTATTTTTTCATCAGGGATATAGAATTAAGCCAAATAATTTATTACCCTTCACCGACGTAGATCAGCATTTCACTAAACTATCTACGTCGGTAAAGGGTAATAAATGACTTGTATAATTCATTTCATTTTATTTCAATTTTGTTTGTGCCATTTACCTTTATCCAGGGCAGTTTATCAACAAACTGTTGGGCCATCCTCCCTGCTGCTATGGCAACAACCTCCAGTAGACACCTCATGACATCGTGTGAGTGCAACGCATTCAACAGCTGTCTCATCAGGCCAATGTATACCAGGACTGGGCTCTGGGCACTCAGCCCCGATTGGTTGAGGAGCTGGTTGACATGGCGACTGGCTATAGGTGCATCGGCATCGAGGTCAAAGGGCGCGTCTGGTTGGATGTGTATGCCAGCATCGTGGAGTAGACACGAACGCAGATAGAAAATAACCTACAAAGAGACAGATGCATGAGAGAATAGGTGTTGCACGGTACAGTTGAATGGTAGGGCGTCCTAATGACACGTGGTTGCGTCAGATGGATCGTTATTTTGCTGGGATGGGGATGGGTTGCGATGCTGCCTGGGGGATGGCTATCAGGAGTACCGCTTGAAGGCAGATGGGTCAACATGCTGCCGCGGCGCATGCTCAAACTGATTGATGGTACAGACACAATAATACAGTAAATTTTACTGCACACCAAGTCAATTTACTTTTCTTGATAAAGATTCTAAAAGAACCAGAGGTATTAATTTGATATCCCTGCCAGTATGAAAATGGCTCTTAGTCTATGATGGCTCAGTATAACTATAACCAGGGCACAATTTCATGGCACCTATACGCATGAAATCTATTTCATGAAATCCGTAAGCAAGACTTTCGCTTAGCAAAGAATTTCTAAGGTAACCGTGATTATTTTCTGCTAACGTACTGTCATACCGTTACAAAAAAAGAAAACTTTCCTGTGAGATACGCTAACCACTAGCAAAAAGAAGTGTCTTTTTGAAAAGAAGAATTTTTGCTTACAGTAACGGATTCTGGTTATTAAACCACCAATGTTGGTACACCACTCCAATCATGAACTTGCCTGCATACCTGATTAAATGTATCCGGTTTGAAGGGCAGAGGAGTGTTGCCAGACATGTACCGAGATGAACTCTTTACTCTTTTTGATGCCTGAAGAGGGAAAAAAATGAAAGACCAAAACGGAAATGAATAGTAAACTCAAAATTTGTAATCAACTTTCAGATTGAGGGAACTTTGGGAGCTTCGTGAAGGGTTCATTTCATATAATTCTCACAGAACCAAATCCAAGACTTGTCTCTGAGGTTCATGAGGTTCTTAAGGCAATCCTAGACATTAGTCCACTCTGGCTAGCTCGTACCCAGACCCAACAGATGAAGAGTAGTATTTAAAGGTTCAGTACAGGATTGGTAACATACCCAAACAGAAATGTTCACAGATTTACGTAAAACTTTCAGGTTATGAAGATGATGCTGGTAGAAACATACTGTTAAAATATTTCTGCCTGAAATGGCGTATTTATCCAAAAATTACTCAAACAAAGACCGAAAACAGTTTTGACCTCGGGGTAAGATCAAAACCATTCTTTATGTTTTATAAGAAAAATGAAGTCTATTTTCTCGTGACTCGGATGTCCGATTGGGCTCAAATTGTCACAGGCTTATTATTTCATTTACATGATGGATCAGACAAAAGTAGAAGCTGCGTACCAGCTAACTGAAATGGACTAATGTCCAGGAATGCCGGTTTTTAACTTCATAAAGGTTTTCAGCTTCAATTATTTGCTTCCAACTTCAATAAGATTCTTATTCTTCTTTTACTTAGAGAGTTCTCATGGTTCCTTTGTAAAGGTAATGGTCCTTTTTTTAACTTTCCGCTGAAAAAGTTTCATTTTGAAAGGTTCTTTTGTTTTCGTCAAGTATCTTGAAGGTTGTCCATGATGAAGTAATACCTTACCATTTCACTAACATACAGCACCATCTCAGGGAATGCAGGCACTAGGATTGTATCATTAGCTGCTCCTTCATCCTCTCTGCTGAAACTGTCTAGTCCTTCTCTCCCTGATCGAGGTATCTTCAGGCCCTTCATGGCCTCCTGTTGGATGTCCTCCTTCCTGGAATGATATTAGTTTCATCATGCTTTGAGCGAAAATGAAATGCTCTATTTATCCAGAAAAGAGTAAAACCAAGATTGTTTAGATAAAAAATCCTGTAAAAAGATTTTAAATTCTGTGGGCATTTTGATAAAAAAGTGGGCACCGTATGGGACTGAAAATTACACAGCTGACTGCTGCTCTATCTTCCTTGATATTTTTGCCCATGAATCTGCATTTCTTCAACAAAAGTATGATATTACCTTTAACAAAAATACCTCCAATAGTTTGCATGATGATTGCAATATTTAAACTTGCAATATTTATCTTTATAACTAGATTTAACAAAAAACAATTTACAAAATCTTGTATGAATATGAAATACTGCTGGTTAAAGGGAACTTCAAATGGTTTATCTGTTGAACTAAACAGGTTTTAAGACTTACACGTCACCCGTGGCTAGTAGAAGAGCGTAGCGTGAAGCAATGTGGTTTCCTTGAAAGACTACCTTTGCGTATTGTACTGCAGCTAGACGTGCTTGGGGCTCAGACTAGATTAAAAAAAATCAAACAAATCACAAAGTCAACTGATGAGGTAAACCATTGCAAATAATAAAAATCTTCTCTTATTGTTACGAAATGAAAACACAATTTGACAGAGGTCAAATTGTGTCTAGATAAGGCTTGGCAGACTCCAGACAGTCTTTACGTTGAGGGGTGCATGATCCTAGTTGATTTACCTTCTCGATGTTACTCATGATGAGTGTTTGCATGACCAGTAAGTTGGGTCCTTCCAGATTCCTGTATGCTGATGCCATCAGGGCTAGTGCTTCCTGGACATGTAGTCTGATGTTTGTATCCTCCTGCAAATATCAGTTGAAGGAGTAACGTCAATTCTCAGCAATATTTCAGAAACGTAAAGAACTTATAAGCTCTTGATAATGACATAAAGAGTTGGACATAAACTAATACAGGGTGAGTTTAATAAAAAGAACTTGACCGGGATTGGTGATGTTTTTCAAAAGAAACAAACGACAGTACATATATTTAACAAGAATGAAACAAATTGGTCATTCCTAAGAGGAGTAATGTCTACTTTAATAAAGCTAAAACCATTTTGCAAGCTTTCCAATGTAAATTAAGCTTTTTAGCTGTGTACGTACCCTTTGCTACTTAGATTCAGTTAAGCATTCACATTATTGCTAAGCAAGAACGTTTCTGTGCTCAGCAGAAGTGCACGCCTATTGGTATGCTTATTAGATGTGCATCGGTTATTTCTTACTCTGATGAATACTTACGTTTGATAAGGCATCAAAGAATTGCTGTAATAATCCCATATCTTTCAAGAAGAGCTGTGGCAGGCGTCTACAAAAACATGAAATATCCAGATGGTGATCCACTAATAATATTCAGATAACTCAATTTTATACATACCGGTACTCCAAAAAAGACTAAGGGAAGCCATTTTTTTTAATCTAAACAAAAATCCACTTTCAAGAAATCTTTACAAATAAAGACAAATCAAGGTGGATGAAATTTTGAGCAATAAGCTGAATACAAACAAATCTTGATCATCCTTGAATACTTACTTGGATAATTTTCCGACGGCGACGTAAGCCAACCCACGTAACTGAGCACTCTGCAATGATACATCGGAAAACAAAACGATTATTCAAACGTTAATGGCCTGAAGAAAGATTTGAGGCTTTGCATGGTGACAATTGGTATGTGGATCGGATTGCGGAAACACCATGTAAGAATCGTTCGTACTTTCGAACTTCTATTTCGTTCACACTTCTCGTAAGGTCTCAACATTTCGACTAGCCTGCTCTAATCTTCGGGGTATCCTGATGATGACTAGAGCAGGCTAGTCGATACATTGCGACCTTAAGAGAAGTGTTAATGACCTGATCAAACAATCCAGAACCCTTTGTGATTCTCATCAGTAAATACGGTTATTCATCTGCCATAACCAACTTGCTTTGGTACACTCCTCAATTAATCAATTACTACACCACATATTCACTTGACCTCAACGTGTATCTATCTATGCTCTTACTGGTATCCCCATGCCCTTAAACAAGTATAACTGACCATTATTTTGTTTTCAAAAGATAAGACTACCAAGACATCTAGAGGGACACCAACAATTTGACCAATATTTGCACTTACATCTTTGGCTTCGTTGATGAGTTTGCCCATACCAGACAGCAGGATAGGACCCATGGGCTGAATACGGGACGTACTGCACGTACCACAGAGATGATGAACAAACTGTACAGCGAATGTCTTGAGCTTGGCGTTGGTGTTACTGCCGTACAAACAGTCGAAGATCACCTACAGGAGAAAGGACCATCTGAGTGACAATTGTTCTAACTTAAGTGAATTGCTAACAGGCGCCGGGGTTCATTACTCCTGAACAGTGCTGTGAGACTCGAGTCCGGTCTTGGACTCGAGACTGGACTCGAGACTCAGAGGTTCATGACTCGGACTTGGTCTCGGACTCAAGCTCTTTGACTTGATGAATCGGGCCGAGTCCGGCTCGAGACAGGCAAATTTCTCCAGTTTTGAGTGTATGCCAACTGGATTTCTTACTGCAAAGTCAGTAGCTTTTTGCAATGTCAAAAACAGATTTCTTAAAGCAAATCTGTACCCAGGCCGGTATTTCAACTTGGTGTCTTTGTAATTTTGAAGAAAAAACAAAAGCAAATTGATGCAGGTCCATGTGATTTTGATTTATTATGTACATTTTTTGTACATGTGCCGGACTCGGTCTCGGTCTCGAGTGGAGTCGGATTTGGTCTTGGATGTGTTGACTCGGTCTTGGTCTCGGACTCGGACTGACCGGACTCGGACACAGCACTTTATGCATTAAGAGCTCCTTCATGTGTAACCCTACCTGAATACAAGCTGGAAACTGGTCTGCAGCCTCTCTGGACTTCAGGAAATACGGGAAGATTTTCAGACGAACTCGAGTACTGACCGGTAGCCGTCGGTCATCTGGCTTAATGGCAGGCTGTGTATGGATAAGAAAACAATGGTCATTGAAGGCTGGAAAATGTTCACATGATAATCACGTTAAAGATGACAGGTGCCCACTCTACCATGACAGGTGCCCACTCTTCCCTGACAGGTGCCCACTCAACCCTGACAGGTGCCCACTCAACCCTGACAGGTGCCCACTCAACCCTGACAGGTGCCCACTCAACCCTCACCGGTGCCCACTCTGTCCTTTACAGGTGCCCACTCTACCCTCACAGGTGCCCACTCAACACTCACAGGTGCCCCACTCTACCCTCATAGGTGCCCACTCTACCCTCACAGGTGCCCACTCAACCCCTCTCTACAAAGATCCCAAACCCCTGCTTACCTGTCCCTTTATTACCACAGTTCCTTTGAATAAGCTGTAGAGTTTACTAACGATCGATGCATTGTTCCAGTCAACGATATTGTTGATCTTCTTCAGCTCCACATCTGCAGCAGTTGCAACACTACACAAATACAAATCAATATACGTCAAATAGAAAGGAAAGTGGGTTTGCAATTCGTTGATAGTTAAAAGAAGATCTTATGCAGTGCTCAGCTGTTATTTTGTGGGGTTCAGGGTTCCTGAAGGGTGCCTAAAATACCAGATTTTACGTGGTGCTTTCTAAACATTCTCTATTAAAGCCAATGCAATCCACGAAGAAAAAAACACAATAAAGAACTAGATGGTTTCAGGAAGGACATTTGGGCTAGCATGCTCTGGCAATTTTAAAGAGAAATGTCACTATAAGAACCATCGTGACAGCTTTTTCATAAAGCACTGATTTCACAAAATATTTTGTTATTCTCAAGAACTTAAGAATCAGCAAAGTCACATCTACATATAAACACTGATCTTTTTCCTAATATGTATCTTCAAATGAACTAGACTCACCTGTATCTTGTATCGGAACACGCAACTATGAGATGACATACTACATCTTCCTCCGACAGAATATCAGCAGTTAGAAAGTTCACAATGCCCACCTTGCACTGCAAGAAGGTCAAGGAAATGAGGAATAAACAAAGCTGATCAAATGGTAGCTTTCCCAGGACTAGATAGCATCCACTGCCGGCCGGTTTGTCTACAGCCAGCCCATTTGCGGCCGGTGGCTTTTAATCCTTTCTCTACCAGCCGAGCTACAGGCCGGTACTGGCCGAGCTGGCAAGGGGGAGGGAAGCATTGCGCCAGTGACTTTGAAATGTTGACAGGGATTATAGCCAGACAGGCCCGGTACTGGCTGAGAGAGAAAGTCAAACAGGCCGAGGATCAAACAGGCCAGACACCGGCCGGGCATAGTTGGCCTGTAGACATACCGGCCGGCAGTGGACGCCGCGCCTAAGGGAGATTATGTCCAGCTAACCGGCTGGTCAACACTGATAATGAAATGGAGAAGCAGCCATACAAGGACGGAGTTGAGTAGACTAGAAAGGGCTACTAATTCACATTGAGGCACTGAGCCTTTCGCTGCTCGGCCAGAAGCATTTGGGATAGTTTGCACAACAATTTTCTACACAAAAACCAAAAAGGCAGCCGATCTACAAAAGGGTCAAATGATGTCTCCAACCCTGTAGCATGATAAAACCGGTTCCTCAAACAGAAACAAGAAAGACAATTGGTTTACATGATGCTGTCTGATGATGTTAGAGGTGTAGGGGAGCTAGGATACCATATGAGTTGGAGAAGGGTAGAAGGTCTTTCCAGGACAAAAATGGTTTGTACTTTTCTTCACTCTTACATTAAAGTCATCAAGATACAAAAGATTGAGACATCAGCATGAACATGAGCTAGACAAATGGGAATGTCTTCCTCCACTGAGCTATACAACCACCAACCTGTTCAATCGTGTTTGCTTCGGGCACACTCTCCCCTATGACTCGTTTCAGGGCATTGGCGCTCAGTCCAGGTGGTGTTGCCCACGTTCCTGCTGATCCTGCTGCAGCTGATGCTGCATTTCCACCACCTGCAGGTGCTGAGGCGGGTCTTGATGAAGAAGCTGCTCCGGCCTGCTGTCCTCCAGTGGCGGTTGTCGGACGATCTTCAGCTTTGGGTGGGCTATAACAAAAAGGACACAAACACAAGGTTTTTTTGGAGCAATGGCCCTGAGAATTAGGAGGTAGGTCAACAATAATAGCCAATTAAGCAACTGAATGGACCAAATATGGCGGTCAGACAAAACTTGACCCAATGCCCTGTTGGGAATGTCACTTTAGACCACTCAGGGATCAGGGATCCAAAGCATCCCGTAGCTGGATCAGATATCATGATCCAGATCGTGTGTGAACGTGGCTCTGACTGACCTGAAAGTATCAGGGATAAAGAGCATCCTGTAGCTGGATCAGATATCATGATCCAGATTCGTGTGTGAACATGGCTCTGACTGACCTGGATCAGATATCATGATCCAGATCATGTGTGAACGTGACTCTGACTGACCTGGATCAGATATCATGATCCAGATCATGTGTGAACGTGACTCTGACTGACCTGAACGTGTAAGGAAGCAAGAGATAGTCCAGCATGAAGCCCAGGAGGAGCTGGACGGTGTCTGGCTTCTCACTCAGACCGAAGATGACCTTCCTTTTAGTCAGGTCCCGAGGGAGCTTCAGGTAAGGTAAAGTGGCAATCAGCATCTGTAACAAGCTATAAACGAAGAGAGAGAGAGAGAGAATGAAAGATGAGTATATACTGGAACCATTTTTGACAAAAGATTCGAATAATAAGTGACCCAGGCCCAATTTCATGGAATCCGTTACGGCCTATTTTTATGCTTTACAGGCACTGCTTTGTGTGAAATCTATTTAAAGTATTATGTAAGCAAGATTTTCGGTTAGCGAAAAATTTCTAGGGTAACCGTGAGGGTAACGCACTGTCATATGCATTCTGCAGAAAAACCTTGCTTTCCGTTACCAAAAAGAAAACTGTCCCATGAAATACGCTAACCGTAACCAAAAAAAGTCTGCTAATGTAAGCGCATAATGTTTGCTAATGGTGACAGATTCCATGAAATTGGGCCCAGGGCTTGATTTCACAAAACATTAACATTACTCTTAAGATTAGTCATCAATATAACAATGATAATTTGTACTGTGGCAACAGACTTTGCTTAGCAATTATAAAGATCAGTTCACATCTCAGATTAATCTCAATGCTTCATGAAATTGACCCATGGTGCCACAAAATATAAGGAAATCTGGAAAAATTTCAAAAATGTTGATCTCATTTTCACTGAGCTTTCAAATAGTAGGCATATGTAAAATTTGAGGAAGGTTGTCTTCTATGTATGGCATGTATATGTATGGCATATGTCAGCAAAATTTCACCCGTTTGATAAAACCTGACCACTTTTACCGATTCAGTGATACCATGTTAATACAGGTTTCTAAAATGTTTGACTCATAGGTCAGGATCTAGGCACATGTATCTATATCTTGTTCCTTTTACCTGTCTTGTTGCAGTACAGGCTTGCCTTCTAGACACTGGATGAGCGAGGGCGCCAGTTCAGCTTGCTTGTCCATGGGAAGTCGCGGGTATCCCATCTTCAGGTACAATATGGTGAAGTTCTGCCAAACAAAGGAGGGAAGTAATATAATAATAATAATATAGGACATATTGTGCGGCTATGATACGAATATACTCTACTGCGCATTACAAATTATATTATTATGCCTGGTCATCGGGCCATAATTTAAATTCCTGAAACCATCTCAACTCAATAGGGAGTATACAGCCTCCGCTGCCGTATTCAGTGCACATAGGCTAATCAAACCACAAAGCCATCTCTACCCTCGCAGGTACCCATTTACACCTGGGTGAAGAGGAGCAATATGGACAAAGCGTTTTGCCCAAGGACGCTTTGTCACATAGACGGAGCCTGAGACGGAGCCTGAGACGGAGCCTGAGACGGAGCCTGAGACGGAGCCTGAGACGGAGCCTGAGACGGAGCCTGAGACGGAGCCTGAGAAGGAGCCCGAGACATGTGAGACGGAGCCTGAGACGGAGCCCGAGCTTCCATTTCTTAAACCGACCATAGACAGACAGAACTCAAAGTGACAAGTGTTTCATAAGCTGTGTCTGAGCACTGCATAAGTCACTACGAGTGTGATAAACATTTGACTGGTTGTATCATAGAAAGACAGAACACTCACCGTGACAAACGTAACATTAGCTGGGTCTTGGTACTGCAGAAGCAGCACATCTACAGGAATCTGGACTTTGGGTCTGCTCTTCAATCTCTTGTTGATGTGAACTAAAAGTTCCAACACCTGATCAAAGACGGATCAAATTAAAAAGTCGATATTGCTGAAATCAATTCTACAATCACCAAATAACCACAAGGGAAACATGCTGAATTTTAATTCATCAAAAAGTGAAGAAAAATTAACTGGAGCAGGATTCGAACCAGCTTCCTCTGGAATACCATACCAAGGGTTGCTCGTTCAAATCCCACTTAAGTCAATTTTTCTTTGTTAACTTGGATAAGTTAAGGTTAATCTTCACAGATTTACCTCTTGCATTGTATAAAAATGGTGACCGTGATGGTATTGGTACAAACGTACCAGGCTTTTGTGTCATTTTTATCATATTCCTTCCATGTATTTCATGGTAAGGCTTAGCCAATGATTGGAGATACCATACACAAAATAAGGCTTACTGGACTCTATTGCTTCATATAAAAGCAGACACTGTGTAAGTCTTGCACGCAAGTCCAGATTCAATCTTGAATTTTTAATTCTGCTTTTACCTTTTTCCTCACACCTTCCTGGTTGCTACATAGTTTCAAGAGGACTGGTGGTAGAAAGCGAGACACAACATTCTCTAGTTGATCATCAGTCTCGGCTGAGCCGATACGTAAAAACACTCTCTCCAACAGCTCTGGTCAAAGAAAACAATTATTTCAATGTAAAAATACAATTTTCTTATGTTAAACGCTTGTTGCAAACTTAAAACAGCCCATCTGCCATTTTGTCTGGTCCGGCTAGTTTAGTGTAGTCTGGTACCAACAGAAAAAATCAAAATGAGAGCGTAACCCAGACTAGGCCTATATTTTCATCTGCGCCAATCCATGTGTGCGGCCGTGATAAGTCGCATCTTTGAAACCAGGCATTTTACCCCTAAATTTCCCTAAAAAATCAAAGCCCTGGGGTGCGTTCCGCTTGTTTGCGTTACGCTTTGATTTTGTAGTGGAATGCACACGCAACAAATGGTGAACAATTTTAGAGAAAAACTGTAAGATAATCCATTGAGACTGTACTCCCTGGACTAATTAATCAAATAAAGGCCAAGGCCTAAATGTCTCATCCCACTCATTATCCAGTCTCCGCCCACAGCACAATCATGATTGTTTGTGTGGAGTGAATAGCGAGTGCATGACAAGACAATTTTTGGTTGTCATTTTGACATTTGTAAAAGAAAACATGCTTACGCTCTGGACGCAGTTTTAAGAAAAAATTATCATATTAATTTGTTATTAAAGTTTCGTAACAATTTGTACACTTTTCTTCAAATTAAATGCATGTTTTTCAGTGGATATATCCTTACCAAGTTCATCCTGCGCTGCCATCGCAAAATTCGTGGACTCAAGCTGGCCTTTCACGTGAATATTACATGCATTAAAACACATGCAGTGTAATGTACTCAAACTGGTACACTTACTCTTTGTGCACAATTACATATTCCATTGACTGGTACCTTGCTAGAAATTTGGATATGGGTTTTCGTTTTCTGTTGTTTCCGTAATCAGTGAATCTAGAAAGTATGGAGTAGAAGGAGGAACGTGGCGTATGCAAACTTTTCTTAGACTCGTATAAGTCAATTTACTGTTAGACGACCTAAATAATGGAGTGTTTCGTTTATCACTTTACATACCATCGAAAGATTGAGAAATTTTAATGCAGTGAAATAACATTTGAAATATTTTATTTTGCGGTAAGGATTGTGAGTTTCGATGTAATGTTACAAAAAATACTTGCAAATTATTTTTAACGATCAGACAGAAAAACCAGTTTAATAAGATCACCGGCTCCATCACGTGAACTATTATGAGTGCGTATTAACAATAGCAGTAGTCACCAGACTGAAGGTAGCCGCAAACTCATCCTCAAACTCAGCCGCAAACTGGGCCGCAAATTCAGAAAACCTGGAATCCATACAGTACAGGGAGCTGCGAATTTTCGACGATTTTTCAGTTACTGATCTGTTACTATTAACAAATTGAGTCAAACGATTCACTTATTGTACATTTTTATTCCATAATTTTACAGAACAGACATATGGCAACACATCATATTGGAAAAGGCTAATTCACCTCACTAATTAATTACCAAATAATCAATTAAAGTGACATCAATTTCACCTACTGTGTGCATAATACTCAATTAATGCAGCTATTGACATTAGTGTATTATTTAAACGAAAGTGTACCACTCATGTTTTACTAAATGTACGTTTTTATTCCATAATCTTTAAGAACATACCTATGGACACACTTGATTTTGAAAAAGGCTGATTCGGGTCACTAGTTAATTACCAAATGATCAATTTAAATGACGTCTTTTTCAATTCAGGTACTGTATGAATTGTACTGTATTAATGCGGCTATTGCCCTTATGCGCTATGCATATTTAAACAAAAGTGTACCACTCATGTTTTAGTTATTGACCAGTTTTATTCCATAATCCTTTAGAACATACCCATGGGCACACTTAATTTTGGATAAGGCCAATTCGGCTTACTAATTAATTACCAAATGATCAATTAAAGAGACGTAAATTTTCACATATAATGTGCATTTTATACTGTATTATTGCGGTGGCCCTTATGCACTATGCACCTTTAAACAAAAGTGTACCACTCATGTTTTAGTTATTGACTAGTTTTATTCCATAATCCTTTAGAACATACCCATGGGCACACTGGATTTTGGATAAGGCTAATTCGGCCGACTAATTAATTACCAAATGATCAATTAAAGAGGCGTCAATTTTTACTTGTATGTGCATTATACTGTATTATTGCGGTTATTGCCCTTATGCGCTATGCATCTTTAAACAAAAGTGTACCATTCATGTTTTATTTAATGTACGTTTTTATTCCATAATCTTTAAGAACATACCTATGGACACACTTAATTTTAGATAAGGCTAATTCGACCGACTAATTAATTACCAAATGATCAATTTAAATGACGTCCTTTTCATGTACTATTTACGCCGCCAAGGTGTAAACCCGTGTATGTTCGTCTGCTAGCGGTCGGTTGTTCGTGTCTTAGCAACTCCAATGGTTACAGAGCTCTAGAGGTGCCATTCGACTTCTGATCCTGAGATAACTTTTCTCAGGATATGTCGACATAATTATCTTGAATTAATAGGAAGTAGCCATCCAGTGATAAATTCATCTCAAGATGTCGTCATCTTGATTTTATTTTGCTGTTTGCTGACATTTTTATCGTCCTCCCGAGATATTTATCTCAGGATCTCAACAAGTTCTCTGAAAGTATGAATTGTTGTTCTTGTTTAACTTTTTAACTTTTTCTATCCGAGAAATGAAATAAATACTAAATACTAACAGTTGGATGGCACATCTAATGCTCCGTAAATGGTGTATGCGCAGTAGTGCATTATAGCGGACGGCTAGTCTGGTTCCCAGACCAACAAGCCTCAGACTATTCACTGTAGACTTGTCAGGGATTATTTTGGGCAGGGGACCAGACTAATACTTTTTTAGTTGGCGCACAATATCCACGGGTTTACACTTCCAAAAAACCGCCTGCGTGATAGTGCCTCGTTTTGAAGTCGCGATCAAAACCGCCGAAGTGTAAACCCGTGTATTGTCATCGACAATGGATGGGCTTACACTTCGGAAAGTGCGCATGAGTGGAAGTGCCTCGTTTCGAAGTTGCGATCAAAATCTAAGATGGCCGCCATGGTGTAAACCCGTGTATTGAAAACGTCTGCAGCGAATTGTGCACTTTCACTCGGAGCATCAGACACTCATGCAGTGGCGTCACCAGACTTTTGAGTCGGGGAGGGGGGGGGGGGGGGGGCACAAGCATTTGTTCGGGGGCACCAAGTTTGAGCGTAATCGCCGTCCTGGGGGAGGGGTCTAATAGATATGAACGACTTGAATCCATCATTTTTATAGCTCTCAGAACTCTCTTAATTAAAATATATTGAGGAGGAAACATAAGAGAAAGTTTAACTTTCCTGATTAATCCAGAAACATTACAACCCTGCAGGCAATGGAAAAGCCTAGAAATTGGAATAAACGCGCGCGTGATTGGCCATTAATAGTGTTTGGAAATACAAGTTTTACTTTCCCAACTCTGATTGGCTTATGAATGTGACGTCGTTTTAAGCTGTTCTTATGCCAGAAATATTGTATTTTTTCGGTAACCATAGGATATAATTCCCTAGCTTTTGCCTTTTGTACATTGAAATGATTTTTTTTGGCAGCTAAACTGAGCGAAGCTAATGATGAGACTGATGAACATCAGTGCGCGAGAATTTATATAGACAATATCAAGATTATATTAGGTTTGCCCCCCCCCCCCCGATGTGGACGAGCACCACACACTCAGTGCTTGTTTATTTTGTTATTACAAACTACAATCTATGGCTGTGTCCCAATTCTCTGGCTGCGGCTACAAATTACGCATGAACCTATGGGAGCCACTAGCCAGTGACCGCAGCCGTTTCCATAGACTTGTGTGTTATTTGCGGTCAGCCAGAGAATTGAGACACGGCCTATTATGCTGCTGGCGTACGAGTTGGTCGGCGTACGAGTTGGTCGGCGTACGAGTCGGGCGGCGTACGAGTTAACCAGCATTCAAGGCTCTTTTCCAAACCTCGGCTCCGGCTCAGGCTCCGGCGCTGTCATCCATATGCTGAAAATGTAGGTTGTGGATTTTCATTGTAGCTGAATCTCTTATTTCTCGTTCAGAATAGAGTATCTACTTCCGAACCGTAGCCAAAAGCCTCTATTTTGATGCCCGTTATTTAAAAATGGATACTCAAAATGGAGCCGAAGCCGAAGCCTGAGGCCCCAGAACAACTTTGGATTAAAGTGGACGGCGAGCCCGAGGCTCGTCGATCGCCCGGGTTAGGGTTGCATGCACCCAAGTAAATAGAGTTAGTATTAATTTTCATTTCTCGGGGAGAACAAGATACAAGCACAAGAACAACAATTAACACTTTCAGTAGAACAGGACAAAACAAATACATAACTACAATCCAATTAGCTTCCGAAGGATTGCCCAGAAGGAATTATTCCTGCCAAAGGGGCTCTCCAGACTAATTGAATTAAATAAATATAAACTAAAAAAAAGTAATCATAAATTTCAAATAATTTAAAAAAGAAATAATTTAAATAAACTCACATAGACCCCATTAAGGTTAAATACCCATTAACTCCCATAACTCCCATTAAGGTTAAATCCTTACTTCAAAAATCATTAAAAAATATACACCTCTCACATCAGCTATTCGAGTTGCACAGAAAAAAATGATGATGATCATGTCACCTTTCATTTTCTTTTCATTTTATGGTGGGTTGACCATTGCATTTTTTAAAAAATATATACTCATTCTCAGCTGATCACCCCTAAAACAAGGTAAACGGGATCACTCCAGTCAAAAAAGCCATTTTCAAAAAAAACATCCCTCTGCAAAGCGGCTGAAGTATAGACCCACTTTCTCACCCAATTGCATCACAAATGGTCACCAATGGAAACCCAGAGTCCACTGGCAGGAGGTCTAGTACCATATTTCTTCAATCCATCATTTTTATAGCTCTCAGAACTCTCTTAATTAAAATATATTGAGGAGGAAACATAAGAGAAAGTTAAACTTTCCTGATTAATCCAGAAACATTACATCCCTGCAGGCAATGGAAAAGCCTGGAAATTGGAATAAACGCGCGCGTGATTGGCCATTAATAGTGTTTGGAAATACAAGTTTTACTTTCCCAACTCTGATTGGCTTATGAATGTGACGTCGTTTTAAGCTGTTCTTATGCCAGTGTGTATTGTATTTTTTGGTAACCAAAGGATATAATTCCCTAGCTTTTGCCTTTTGTACATTGAAATGAATTTTTTTGGCAGCTAAACTGAGCGAAGCTAATGATGAGACTGATGAACATCAGTGCACGAGAATTTATAAAGACAATATCAATATTATATTAGGTTTGCCCCCCCCCCCCCCCCCCCCCCCGATGTGGACGAGCACCACACACTCAGTGCTTGTTTATTTTGTTATTACAAACTACAATCTATGGCTGTGTCCCAATTCTCTGGCTGCGGCTACAAATTACGCATGAACCTATGGGAGCCACTAGCCAGTGACCGCAGCCGTTTCCATAGACTTGTGTGTTATTTGCGGTCAGCCAGAGAATTGAGACACGGCCTATTATGCTGCTGGCGTACGAGTTGGTCGGCGAACGAGTTGGTCGGCGTACGAGTCGGGCGGCGTACGAGTTAACCAGCATTCAAGGCCCTTTTCCAAACCTCGGCTCCGGCTCAGGCTCCGGTGCTGTCATCCATATGCTGAAAATGTAGGTTGTGGATTTTCATTGTAGCTGAATCTCTTTTTTCTCGTTCAGAATAGAGTATCTACTTCCGAACCGTAGCCAAAAGCCTCTATTTTGATGCCCGTTATCTAAAAATGGATACTCAAAATGGAGCCGAAGCCGAAGCCTGAGGCCCCAGAACAACTTTGGATTAAAGTGGACGGCGAGGCCGAGGCTCGTCGATCGCCCGGGTTAGGGTTGCATGCACCCAAGTAAATAGAGTTAGTATTAAATTTTCATTTCTCGGGGAGAACAAGATACAAGCACAAGAACAACAATTAACACTTTCAGTAGAACAGGACAAAACAAATACATAACTACAATCCAATTAGCTTCCGAAGGATTGCCCAAAAGGAATTATTCCTGCCAAAGGGGCTCTCCAGACTAATTGAATTAAATAAATATTAATTAACAAAAATAATCATAAATTTCAAATAATTTAAAAAAGAAATAATTTAAATAAACTCACATAGACCCCATTAAGGTTAAATACCCATTAACTCCCATAACTCCCATTAAGGTTAAATCCTTACTTCAAAAATCATTAAAAAATATACACCTCTCACATCAGCTATTCGAGTTGCACAGAAAAAAATGATGATGATCATGTCACCTTTCATTTTCTTTTCATTTTATGGTGGGTTGACCATTGCATTTTTTTAAAATATATACTCATTCTCAGCTGATCACCCCTAAAACAAGGTAAACGGGATCACTCCAGTCAAAGAAGCCATTTTCAAAAAAAAAAACATCCCTCTGCAAAGCGGCTGAAGTATAGACCCACTTTCTCACCCAATTGCATCACAAATGGTCACAAATGGAAACCCAGAGTCCACTGGCAGGAGGTCTAGTACCATGTTTCTTCAATCCATCATTTTTATAGCTCTCAGAACTCTCTTAATTAAAATATATTGAGGAGGAAACATAAGAGAAAGTTTAACTTTCCTGATTAATCCAGAAACATTACAACCCTGCAGGCAATGGAAAAGCCTGGAAATTGGAATAAACGCGCGCGTGATTGGCCATTAATAGTGTTTGGAAATACAAGTTTTACTTTCCCAACTCTGATTGGCTTATGAATGTGACGTCGTTTTAAGCTGTTCTTATGCCAGTGTGTATTGTATTTTTTCGGTAACCATAGGATATAATTCCCTAGCTTTTGCCTTTTGTACATTGAAATGAATTTTTTTGGCAGCTAAACTGAGCGAAGCTAATGATGAGACTGATGAACATCAGTGCACGAGAATTTATAAAGACAATATCAAGATTATATTAGGTTTGCCCCCCCCCCCCCCCCGATGTGGACGAGCACCACACACTCAGTGCTTGTTTATTTTGTTATTACAAACTACAATCTATGGCTGTGTCCCAATTCTCTGGCTGCGGCTACAAATTACGCATGAACCTATGGGAGCCACTAGCCAGTGACCGCAGCCGTTTCCATAGACTTGTGTGTTATTTGCGGTCAGCCAGAGAATTGAGACACGGCCTATTATGCTGCTGGCGTACGAGTTGGTCGGCGTACGAGTTGGTCGGCGTACGAGTCGGGCGGCGTACGAGTTAACCAGCATTCAAGGCTCTTTTCCAAACCTCGGCTCCGGCTCAGGCTCCGGTGCTGTCATCCATATGCTGAAAATGTAGGTTGTGGATTTTCATTGTAGCTGAATCTCTTTTTTCTCGTTCAGAATAGAGTATCTACTTCCGAACCGTAGCCAAAAGCCTCTATTTTGATGCCCGTTATTTAAAAATGGATACTCAAAATGGAGCCGAAGCCGAAGCCTGAGGCCCCAGAACAACTTTGGATTAAAGTGGATGGCGAGGCCGAGGCTCGTCGATCGCCCGGGTTAGGGTTGCATGCACCCAAGTAAATAGAGTTAGTATTAATTTTCATTTCTCGGGGAGAACAAGATGTGACAAGCACAAGAACAACAATTAACACTTTCAGTAGAACAGGACAAAACAAATACATAACTACAATCCAATTAGCTTCCGAAGGATTGCCCAAAAGGAATTATTCCTGCCAAAGGGGCTCTCCAGACTAATTGAATTAAATGAATATAAATTAATAACAATAATCATAAATTTCAAATAATTTAAAAAAGAAATAATTTAAATAAACTCACATAGACCCCATTAAGGTTAAATACCCATTAACTCCCATAACTCCCATTAAGGTTAAATCCTTACTTCAAAAATCATAAAAAAATATACACCTCTCACATCAGCTATTCGAGTTGCACAGAAAAAAATGATGATGATCATGTCACCTTTCATTTTCTTTTCATTTTATGGTGGGTTGACCATTGCATTTTTTAAAAATATATACTCATTCTCAGCTGATCACCCCTAAAACAAGGTAAACGGGATCACTCCAGTCAAAGAAGCCATTTTCAAAAAAAACATCCCTCTGCAAAGCGGCTGAAGTATAGACCCACTTTCTCACCCAATTGCATCACAAATGGTCACAAATGGAAACCCAGAGTCCACTGGCAGGAGGTCTAGTACCATATTTCTTCAATTCATCATTTTTATAGCTCTCAGAACTCTCTTAATTAAAATATATTGAGGAGGAAACATAAGAGAAAGTTTAACTTTCCTGATTAATCCAGAAACATTACAACCCTGCAGGCAATGGAAAAGCCTGGAAATTGGAATAAACGCGCGCGTGATTGGCCATTAATAGTGTTTGGAAATACAAGTTTTACTTTCCCAACTCTGATTGGCTTATGAATGTGACGTCGTTTTAAGCTGTTCTTATGCCAGTGTGTATTGTATTTTTTCGGTAACCATAGGATATAATTCCCTAGCTTTTGCCTTTTGTACATTGAAATGAATTTTTTTGGCAGCTAAACTGAGCGAAGCTAATGATGAGACTGATGAACATCAGTGCACGAGAATTTATAAAGACAATATCAAGATTATATTAGGTTTGCCCCCCCCCCCCCGATGTGGACGAGCACCACACACTCAGTGCTTGTTTATTTTGTTATTACAAACTACAATCTATGGCTGTGTCCCAATTTTCTCTCTGCGGCTACAAATTACGCATGAACCTATGGGAGCCACTAGCCAGTGACCGCAGCCGTTTCCATAGACTTGTGTGTTATTTGCGGTCAGCCAGAGAATTGAGACACGGCCTATTATGCTGCTGGCGTACGAGTTGGTCGGCGTACGAGTTGGTCGGCGTACGAGTCGGGCGGCGTACGAGTTAACCAGCATTCAAGGCCCTTTTCCAAACCTCGGCTCCGGCTCAGGCTCCGGCGCTGTCATCCATATGCTGAAAATGTAGGTTGTGGATTTTCATTGTAGCTGAATCTCTTTTTACTCGTTCAGAATAGAGTATCTACTTCCGAACCGTAGCCAAAAGCCTCTATTTTGATGCCCGTTATTTAAAAATGGATACTCAAAATGGAGCCGAAGCCGAAGCCTGAGGCCCCAGAACAACTTTGGATTAAAGTGAACGGCGAGGCCGAGGCTCGTCGATCGCCCGGGTTAGGGTTGCATGCACCCAAGTAAATAGAGTTAGTATTAATTTTCATTTCTCGGGGAGAACAAGATACAAGCACAAGAACAACAATTAACACTTTCAGTAGAACAGGACAAAACAAATACATAACTACAATCCAATTAGCTTCCGAAGGATTGCCCAAAAGGAATTATTCCTGCCAAAGGGGCTCTCCAGACTAATTGAATTAAATAAATATAAATTAAAAACAATAATCATTAATTTCAAATAATTTAAAAAAGAAATAATTTAAATAAACTCACATAGACCCCATTAAGGTTAAATACCCATTAACTCCCATAACTCCCATTAAGGTTAAATCCTTACTTCAAAAATCATAAAAAAATTTACACCTCTCACATCAGCTATTCGAGTTGCACAGAAAAAAATGATGATGATCATGTCACCTTTCATTTTCTTTTCATTTTATGGTGGGTTGACCATTGCATTTTTTAAAAATATATACTCATTCTCAGCTGATCACCCCTAAAACAAGGTAAACGGGATCACTCCAGTCAAAGAAGCCATTTTCAAAAAAAACATCCCTCTGCAAAGCGGCTGAAGTATAGACCCACTTTCTCACCCAATTGCATCACAAATGGTCACAAATGGAAACCCAGAGTCCACTGGCAGGAGGTCTAGTACCATATTTCTTCAATTCATCATTTTTATAGCTCTCAGAACTCTCTTAATTAAAATATATTGAGGAGGAAACATCAGAGAAAGTTTAACTTTCCTGATTAATCCAGAAACATTACAACCCTGCAGGCAATGGAAAAGCCTGGAAATTGGAATAAACGCGCGCGTGATTGGCCATTAATAGTGTTTGGAAATACAAGTTTTACTTTCCCAACTCTGATTGGCTTATGAATGTGACGTCGTTTTAAGCTGTTCTTATGCCAGTGTGTATTGTATTTTTTCGGTAACCATAGGATATAATTCCCTAGCTTTTGCCTTTTGTACATTGAAATGAATTTTTTTGGCAGCTAAACTGAGCGAAGCTAATGATGAGACTGATGAACATCAGTGCACGAGAATTTATAAAGACAATATCAAGATTATATTAGGTTTGCCCCCCCCCCCCCGATGTGGACGAGCACCACACACTCAGTGCTTGTTTATTTTGTTATTACAAACTACAATCTATGGCTGTGTCCCAATTCTCTGGCTGCGGCTACAAATTACGCATGAACCTATGGGAGCCACTAGCCAGTGACCGCAGCCGTTTCCATAGACTTGTGTGTTATTTGCGGTCAGCCAGAGAATTGAGACACGGCCTATTATGCTGCTGGCGTACGAGTTGGTCGGCGTACGAGTTGGTCGGCGTACGAGTCGGGCGGCGTACGAGTTAACCAGCATTCAAGGCCCTTTTCCAAACCTCGGCTCCGGCTCAGGCTCCGGCGCTGTTATCCATATGCTGAAAATGTAGGTTGTGGATTTTCATTGTAGCTGAATCTCTTTTTTCTCGTTCAGAATAGAGTATCTACTTCCGAACCGTAGCCAAAAGCCTCTATTTTGATGCCCGTTATTTAAAAATGGATACTCAAAATGGAGCCGAAGCCGAAGCCTGAGGCCCCAGAACAACTTTGGATTAAAGTGGACGGCGAGGCCGAGGCTCGTCGATCGCCCGGGTTAGGGTTGCATGCACCCAAGTAAATAGAGTTAGTATTAATTTTCATTTCTCGGGGAGAACAAGATACAAGCACAAGAACAACAATTAACACTTTCAGTAGAACAGGACAAAACAAATACATAACTACAATCCAATTAGCTTCCGAAGGATTGCCCAAAAGGAATTATTCCTGCCAAAGGGGCTCTCCAGACTAATTGAATTAAATGAATATAAATTAATAACAATAATCATAAATTTCAAATAATTTAAAAAAGAAATAATTTAAATAAACTCACATAGACCCCATTAAGGTTAAATACCCATTAACTCCCATAACTCCCATTAAGGTTAAATCCTTACTTCAAAAATCATTAAAAAATATACACCTCTCACATCAGCTATTCGAGTTGCACAGAAAAAAATGATGATGATCATGTCACCTTTCATTTTCTTTTCATTTTATGGTGGGTTGACCATTGCATTTTTTAAAAATATATACTCATTCTCAGCTGATCACCCCTAAAACAAGGTAAACGGGATCACTCCAGTCAAAGAAGCCATTTTCAAAAAAAACATCCCTCTGCAAAGCGGCTGAAGTATAGACCCACTTTATCACCCAATTGCATCACAAATGGTCACAAATGGAAACCCAGAGTCCACTGGCAGGAGGTCTAGTACCATATTTCTTCAATTCATCATTTTTATAGCTCTCGGAACTCTCTTAATTAAAATATATTGAGGAGGAAACATAAGAGAAAGTTTAACTTTCCTGATTGATCCAGAAACATTACAACCCTGCAGGCAATGGAAAAGCCTGGAAATTGGAATAAACGCGCGCGTGATTGGCCATTAATAGTGTTTGGAAATACAAGTTTTACTTTCCCAACTCTGATTGGCTTATGAATGTGACGTCGTTTTAAGCTGTTCTTATGCCAGTGTGTATTGTATTTTTTAGGTAACCATAGGATATAATTCCCTAGCTTTTGCCTTTTGTACATTGAAATGAATTTTTTTGGCAGCTAAACTGAGCGAAGCTAATGATGAGACTGATGAACATCAGTGCACGAGAATTTATAAAGACAATATCAAGATTATATTAGGTTTGCCCCCCCCCCCCCCCCGATGTGGACGAGCACCACACACTCAGTGCTTGTTTATTTTGTTATTACAAACTACAATCTATGGCTGTGTCCCAATTTTCTCTCTGCGGCTACAAATTACGCATGAACCTATGGGAGCCACTAGCCAGTGACCGCAGCCGTTTCCATAGACTTGTGTGTTATTTGCGGTCAGCCAGAGAATTGAGACACGGCCTATTATGCTGCTGGCGTACGAGTTGGTCGGCGTACGAGTTGGTCGGCGTACGAGTCGGGCGGCGTACGAGTTAACCAGCATTCAAGGCCCTTTTCCAAACCTCGGCTCCGGCTCAGGCTCCGGCGCTGTCATCCATATGCTGAAAATGTAGGTTGTGGATTTTCATTGTAGCTGAATCTCTTTTTACTCGTTCAGAATAGAGTATCTACTTCCGAACCGTAGCCAAAAGCCTCTATTTTGATGCCCGTTATTTAAAAATGGATACTCAAAATGGAGCCGAAGCCGAAGCCTGAGGCCCCAGAACAACTTTGGATTAAAGTGAACGGCGAGGCCGAGGCTCGTCGATCGCCCGGGTTAGGGTTGCATGCACCCAAGTAAATAGAGTTAGTATTAATTTTCATTTCTCGGGGAGAACAAGATACAAGCACAAGAACAACAATTAACACTTTCAGTAGAACAGGACAAAACAAATACATAACTACAATCCAATTAGCTTCCGAAGGATTGCCCAAAAGGAATTATTCCTGCCAAAGGGGCTCTCCAGACTAATTGAATTAAATAAATATAAATTAAAAACAATAATCATTAATTTCAAATAATTTAAAAAAGAAATAATTTAAATAAACTCACATAGACCCCATTAAGGTTAAATACCCATTAACTCCCATAACTCCCATTAAGGTTAAATCCTTACTTCAAAAATCATAAAAAAATATACACCTCTCACATCAGCTATTCGAGTTGCACAGAAAAAAATGATGATGATCATGTCACCTTTCATTTTCTTTTCATTTTATGGTGGGTTGACCATTGCATTTTTTAAAAATATATACTCATTCTCAGCTGATCACCCCTAAAACAAGGTAAACGGGATCACTCCAGTCAAAGAAGCCATTTTCAAAAAAAACATCCCTCTGCAAAGCGGCTGAAGTATAGACCCACTTTCTCACCCAATTGCATCACAAATGGTCACAAATGGAAACCCAGAGTCCACTGGCAGGAGGTCTAGTACCATATTTCTTCAATCCATCATTTTTATAGCTCTCAGAACTCTCTTAATTAAAATATATTGAGGAGGAAACATCAGAGAAAGTTTAACTTTCCTGATTAATCCAGAAACATTACAACCCTGCAGGCAATGGAAAAGCCTGGAAATTGGAATAAACGCGCGCGTGATTGGCCATTAATAGTGTTTGGAAATACAAGTTTTACTTTCCCAACTCTGATTGGCTTATGAATGTGACGTCGTTTTAAGCTGTTCTTATGCCAGTGTGTCTTGTATTTTTTCGGTAACCATAGGATATAATTCCCTAGCTTTTGCCTTTTGTACATTGAAATGAATTTTTTTGGCAGCTAAACTGAGCGAAGCTAATGATGAGACTGATGAACATCAGTGCACGAGAATTTATAAAGACAATATCAAGATTATATTAGGTTTGCCCCCCCCCCCCCCCCCCGATGTGGACGAGCACCACACACTCAGTGCTTGTTTATTTTGTTATTACAAACTACAATCTATGGCTGTGTCCCAATTCTCTGGCTGCGGCTACAAATTACGCATGAACCTATGGGAGCCACTAGCCAGTGACCGCAGCCGTTTCCATAGACTTGTGTGTTATTTGCGGTCAGCCAGAGAATTGAGACACGGCCTATTATGCTGCTGGCGTACGAGTTGGTCGGCGTACGAGTTGGTCGGCGTACGAGTCGGGCGGCGTACGAGTTAACCAGCATTCAAGGCCCTTTTCCAAACCTCGGCTCCGGCTCAGGCTCCGGCGCTGTCATCCATATGCTGAAAATGTAGGTTGTGGATTTTCATTGTAGCTGAATCTCTTTTTTCTCGTTCAGAATAGAGTATCTACTTCCGAACCGTAGCCAAAAGCCTCTATTTTGATGCCCGTTATTTAAAAATGGATACTCAAAATGGAGCCGAAGCCGAAGCCTGAGGCCCCAGAACAACTTTGGATTAAAGTGGACGGCGAGGCCGAGGCTCGTCGATCGCCCGGGTTAGGGTTGCATGCACCCAAGTAAATAGAGTTAGTATTAATTTTCATTTCTCGGGGAGAACAAGATACAAGCACAAGAGCAACAATTAAAAATTTCAGTAGAATAGGACAAAACAAATACATAACTACAATCCAATTAGCTTCCGAAGGATTGCCCAAAAGGAATTATTCCTGCCAAAGGGGCTCTCCAGACTAATTGAATTAAATAAATATAAATTAATAACAATAATCATAAATTTCAAATAATTTAAAAAAGAAATAATTTAAATAAACTCACATAGACCCCATTAAGGTTAAATACCCATTACCTCCCATAACTCCCATTAAAGTTAAATCCTTACTTCAAAAATCATTAAAAAATATACACCTCTCACATCAGCTACTCGAGTTGCACAGAAAAAATTGATGATGATCATGTCACCTTTCATTTTCTTTTCATTTTATGGTGGGTTGACCATTGCATTTTTTAAAAATATATACTCATTCTCAGCTGATCACCCCTAAAACAAGGTAAACGGGATCACTCCAGTCAAAGAAGCCATTTTCAAAAAAAACATCCCTCTGCAAAGCGGCTGAAGTATAGACCCACTTTCTCACCCAATTGCATCACAAATGGTCACAAATGGAAACCCAGAGTCCACTGGCAGGAGGTCTAGTACCATATTTCTTCAATCCATCATTTTTATAGCTCTCAGAACTCTCTTAATTAAAATATATTGAGGAGGAAACATAAGAGAAAGTTTAACTTTCCTGATTAATCCAGAAACATTACAACCCTGCAGGCAATGGAAAAGCCTGGAAATTGGAATAAACGCGCGCGTGATTGGCCATTAATAGTGTTTGGAAATACAAGTTTTACTTTCCCAACTCTGATTGGCTTATGAATGTGACGTCGTTTTAAGCTGTTCTTATGCCAGTGTGTATTGTATTTTTTCGGTAACCATAGGATATAATTCCCTAGCTTTTGCCTTTTGTACATTGAAATGAATTTTTTTGGCAGCTAAACTGAGCGAAGCTAATGATGAGACTGATGAACATCAGTGCACGAGAATTTATAAAGACAATATCAAGATTATATTAGGTTTGCCCCCCCCCCCGATGTGGACGAGCACCACACACTCAGTGCTTGTTTATTTTGTTATTACAAACTACAATCTATGGCTGTGTCCCAATTCTCTGGCTGCGGCTACAAATTACGCATGAACCTATGGGAGCCACTAGCCAGTGACCGCAGCCGTTTCCATAGACTTGTGTGTTATTTGCGGTCAGCCAGAGAATTGAGACACGGCCTATTATGCTGCTGGCGTACGAGTTGGTCGGCGTACGAGTCGGGCGGCGTACGAGTTAACCAGCATTCAAGGCCCTTTTCCAAACCTCGGCTCCGGCTCAGGCTCCGGCGCTGTCATCCATATGCTGAAAATGTAGGTTGTGGATTTTCATTGTAGCTGAATCTCTTTTTTCTCGTTCAGAATAGAGTATCTACTTCCGAACCGTAGCCAAAAGCCTCTATTTTGATGCCCGTTATTTAAAAATGGATACTCAAAATGGAGCCGAAGCCGAAGCCTGAGGCCCCAGAACAACTTTGGATTAAAGTGGACGGCGAGGCCGAGGCTCGTCGATCGCCCGGGTTAGGGTTGCATGCACCCAAGTAAATAGAGTTAGTATTAATTTTCATTTCTCGGGGAGAACAAGATACAAGCACAAGAACAACAATTAACACTTTCAGTAGAACAGGACAAAACAAATACATAACTACAATCCAATTAGCTTCCGAAGGATTGCCCAAAAGGAATTATTCCTGCCAAAGGGGCTCTCCAGACTAATTGAATTAAATAAATATAAATTAATAACAATAATCATAAATTTCAAATAATTTAAAAAAGAAATAATTTAAATAAACTCACATAGACCCCATTAAGGTTAAATACCCATTAACTCCCATAACTCCCATTAAGGTTAAATCCTTACTTCAAAAATCATTAAAAAATATACACCTCTCACATCAGCTATTCGAGTTGCACAGAAAAAAATGATAATGATCATGTCACCTTTCATTTTCTTTTCATTTTATGGTGGGTTGACCATTGCATTTTTTAAAAATATATACTCATTCTCAGCTGATCACCCCTAAAACAAGGTAAACGGGATCACTCCAGTCAAAGAAGCCATTTTCAAAAAAAACATCCCTCTGCAAAGCGGCTGAAGTATAGACCCACTTTCTCACCCAATTGCATCACAAATGGTCACAAATGGAAACCCAGAGTCCACTGGCAGGAGGTCTAGTACCATATTTCTTCAATCCATCATTTGTATAGCTCTCAGAACTCTCTTAATTAAAATATATTGAGGAGGAAACATAAGAGAAAGTTTAACTTTCCTGATTAATCCAGAAACATTACAACCCTGCAGGCAATGGAAAAGCCTGGAAATTGGAATAAACGCGCGCGTGATTGGCCATTAATAGTGTTTGGAAATACAAGTTTTACTTTCCCAACTCTGATTGGCTTATGAATGTGACGTCGTTTTAAGCTGTTCTTATGCCAGTGTGTATTGTATTTTTTCGGTAACCATAGGATATAATTCCCTAGCTTTTGCCTTTTGTACATTGAAATGAATTTTTTTGGCAGCTAAACTGAGCGAAGCTAATGATGAGACTGATGAACATCAGTGCACGAGAATTTATAAAGACAATATCAAGATTATATTAGGTTTGCCCCCCCCCGATGTGGACGAGCACCACACACTCAGTGCTTGTTTATTTTGTTATTACAAACTACAATCTATGGCTGTGTCCCAATTCTCTGGCTGCGGCTACAAATTACGCATGAACCTATGGGAGCCACTAGCCAGTGACCGCAGCCGTTTCCATAGACTTGTGTGTTATTTGCGGTCAGCCAGAGAATTGAGACACGGCCTATTATGCTGCTGGCGTACGAGTTGGTCGGCGTACGAGTTGGTCGGCGTACGAGTCGGGCGGCGTACGAGTTAACCAGCATTCAAGGCCCTTTTCCAAACCTCGGCTCCGGCTCAGGCTCCGGCGCTGTCATCCATATGCTGAAAATGTAGGTTGTGGATTTTCATTGTAGCTGAATCTCTTTTTTCTCGTTCAGAATAGAGTATCTACTTCCGAACCGTAGCCAAAAGCCTCTATTTTGATGCCCGTTATTTAAAAATGGATACTCAAAATGGAGCCGAAGCCGAAGCCTGAGGCCCCAGAACAACTTTGGATTAAAGTGGACGGCGAGGCCGAGGCTCGTCGATCGCCCGGGTTAGGGTTGCATGCACCCAAGTAAATAGAGTTAGTATTAATTTTCATTTCTCGGGGAGAACAAGATACAAGCACAAGAACAACAATTAACACTTTCAGTAGAACAGGACAAAACAAATACATAACTACAATCCAATTAGCTTCCGAAGGATTGCCCAAAAGGAATTATTCCTGCCAAAGGGGCTCTCCAGACTAATTGAATTAAATAAATATAAATTAATAACAATAATCATAAATTTCAAATAATTTAAAAAAGAAATAATTTAAATAAACTCACATAGACCCCATTAAGGTTAAATACCCATTAACTCCCATAACTCCCATTAAGGTTAAATCCTTACTTCAAAAATCATTAAAAAATATACACCTCTCACATCAGCTATTCGAGTTGCACAGAAAAAAATGATGATGATCATGTCACCTTTCATTTTCTTTTCATTTTATGGTGGGTTGACCATTGCATTTTTTAAAAATATATACTCATTCTCAGCTGATCACCCCTAAAACAAGGTAAACGGGATCACTCCAGTCAAAGAAGCCATTTTCAAAAAAAACATCCCTCTGCAAAGCGGCTGAAGTATAGACCCACTTTCTCACCCAATTGCATCACAAATGGTCACAAATGGAAACCCAGAGTCCACTGGCAGGAGGTCTAGTACCATATTTCTTCAATCCATCATTTGTATAGCTCTCAGAACTCTCTTAATTAAAATATATTGAGGAGGAAACATAAGAGAAAGTTTAACTTTCCTGATTAATCCAGAAACATTACAACCCTGCAGGCAATGGAAAAGCCTGGAAATTGGAATAAACGCGCGCGTGATTGGCCATTAATAGTGTTTGGAAATACAAGTTTTACTTTCCCAACTCTGATTGGCTTATGAATGTGACGTCGTTTTAAGCTGTTCTTATGCCAGTGTGTATTGTATTTTTTCGGTAACCATAGGATATAATTCCCTAGCTTTTGCCTTTTGTACATTGAAATGAATTTTTTTGGCAGCTAAACTGAGCGAAGCTAATGATGAGACTGATGAACATCAGTGCACGAGAATTTATAAAGACAATATCAAGATTATATTAGGTTTGCCCCCCCCCCCGATGTGGACGAGCACCACACACTCAGTGCTTGTTTATTTTGTTATTACAAACTACAATCTATGGCTGTGTCCCAATTCTCTGGCTGCGGCTACAAATTACGCATGAACCTATGGGAGCCACTAGCCAGTGACCGCAGCCGTTTCCATAGACTTGTGTGTTATTTGCGGTCAGCCAGAGAATTGAGACACGGCCTATTATGCTGCTGGCGTACGAGTTGGTCGGCGTACGAGTTGGTCGGCGTACGAGTCGGGCGGCGTACGAGTTAACCAGCATTCAAGGCCCTTTTCCAAACCTCGGCTCCGGCTCAGGCTCCGGCGCTGTCATCCATATGCTGAAAATGTAGGTTGTGGATTTTCATTGTAGCTGAATCTCTTTTTTCTCGTTCAGAATAGAGTATCTACTTCCGAACCGTAGCCAAAAGCCTCTATTTTGATGCCCGTTATTTAAAAATGGATACTCAAAATGGAGCCGAAGCCGAAGCCTGAGGCCCCAGAACAACTTTGGATTAAAGTGGACGGCGAGGCCGAGGCTCGTCGATCGCCCGGGTTAGGGTTGCATGCACCCAAGTAAATAGAGTTAGTATTAATTTTCATTTCTCGGGGAGAACAAGATACAAGCACAAGAACAACAATTAACACTTTCAGTAGAACAGGACAAAACAAATACATAACTACAATCCAATTAGCTTCCGAAGGATTGCCCAAAAGGAATTATTCCTGCCAAAGGGGCTCTCCAGACTAATTGAATTAAATAAATATAAATTAATAACAATAATCATAAATTTCAAATAATTTAAAAAAGAAATAATTTAAATAAACTCACATAGACCCCATTAAGGTTAAATACCCATTAACTCCCATAACTCCCATTAAGGTTAAATCCTTACTTCAAAAATCATTAAAAAATATACACCTCTCACATCAGCTATTCGAGTTGCACAGAAAAAAATGATGATGATCATGTCACCTTTCATTTTCTTTTCATTTTATGGTGGGTTGACCATTGCATTTTTTAAAAATATATACTCATTCTCAGCTGATCACCCCTAAAACAAGGTAAACGGGATCACTCCAGTCAAAGAAGCCATTTTCAAAAAAAACATCCCTCTGCAAAGCGGCTGAAGTATAGACCCACTTTCTCACCCAATTGCATCACAAATGGTCACAAATGGAAACCCAGAGTCCACTGGCAGGAGGTCTAGTACCATATTTCTTCAATCCATCATTTGTATAGCTCTCAGAACTCTCTTAATTAAAATATATTGAGGAGGAAACATAAGAGAAAGTTTAACTTTCCTGATTAATCCAGAAACATTACAACCCTGCAGGCAATGGAAAAGCCTGGAAATTGGAATAAACGCGCGCGTGATTGGCCATTAATAGTGTTTGGAAATACAAGTTTTACTTTCCCAACTCTGATTGGCTTATGAATGTGACGTCGTTTTAAGCTGTTCTTATGCCAGTGTGTATTGTATTTTTTCGGTAACCATAGGATATAATTCCCTAGCTTTTGCCTTTTGTACATTGAAATGAATTTTTTTGGCAGCTAAACTGAGCGAAGCTAATGATGAGACTGATGAACATCAGTGCACGAGAATTTATAAAGACAATATCAAGATTATATTAGGTTTGCCCCCCCCCCCCCGATGTGGACGAGCACCACACACTCAGTGCTTGTTTATTTTGTTATTACAAACTACAATCTATGGCTGTGTCCCAATTCTCTGGCTGCGGCTACAAATTACGCATGAACCTATGGGAGCCACTAGCCAGTGACCGCAGCCGTTTCCATAGACTTGTGTGTTATTTGCGGTCAGCCAGAGAATTGAGACACGGCCTATTATGCTGCTGGCGTACGAGTTGGTCGGCGTACGAGATGGTCGGCGTACGAGTCGGGCGGCGTACGAGTTAACCAGCATTCAAGGCCCTTTTCCAAACCTCGGCTCCGGCTCAGGCTCCGGCGCTGTCATCCATATGCTGAAAATGTAGGTTGTGGATTTTCATTGTAGCTGAATCTCTTTTTTCTCGTTCAGAATAGAGTATCTACTTCCGAACCGTAGCCAAAAGCCTCTATTTTGATGCCCGTTATTTAAAAATGGATACTCAAAATGGAGCCGAAGCCGAAGCCTGAGGCCCCAGAACAACTTTGGATTAAAGTGGACGGCGAGGCCGAGGCTCGTCGATCGCCCGGGTTAGGGTTGCATGCACCCAAGTAAATAGAGTTAGTATTAATTTTCATTTCTCGGGGAGAACAAGATACAAGCACAAGAACAACAATTAAAAATTTCAGTAGAATAGGACAAAACAAATACATAACTACAATCCAATTAGCTTCCGAAGGATTGCCCAAAAGGAATTATTCCTGCCAAAGGGGCTCTCCAGACTAATTGAATTAAATAAATATAAATTAATAACAATAATCATAAATTTCAAATAATTTAAAAAAGAAATAATTTAAATAAACTCACATAGACCCCATTAAGGTTAAATACCCATTACCTCCCATAACTCCCATTAAGGTTAAATCCTTACTTCAAAAATCATTAAAAAATATACACCTCTCACATCAGCTACTCGAGTTGCACAGAAAAAAATGATGATGATCATGTCACCTTTCATTTTCTTTTCATTTTATGGTGGGTTGACCATTGCATTTTTTAAAAATATATACTCATTCTCAGCTGATCACCCCTAAAACAAGGTAAACGGGATCACTCCAGTCAAAGAAGCCATTTTCAAAAAAAACATCCCTCTGCAAAGCGGCTGAAGTATAGACCCACTTTCTCACCCAATTGCATCACAAATGGTCACAAATGGAAACCCAGAGTCCACTGGCAGGAGGTCTAGTACCATATTTCTTCAATCCATCATTTTTATAGCTCTCAGAACTCTCTTAATTAAAATATATTGAGGAGGAAACATCAGAGAAAGTTTAACTTTCCTGATTAATCCAGAAACATTACAACCCTGCAGGCAATGGAAAAGCCTGGAAATTGGAATAAACGCGCGCGTGATTGGCCATTAATAGTGTTTGGAAATACAAGTTTTACTTTCCCAACTCTGATTGGCTTATGAATGTGACGTCGTTTTAAGCTGTTCTTATGCCAGTGTGTATTTTATTTTTTCGGTAACCATAGGATATAATTCCCTAGCTTTTGCCTTTTGTACATTGAAATGAATTTTTTTGGCAGCTAAACTGAGCGAAGCTAATGATGAGACTGATGAACATCAGTGCACGAGAATTTATAAAGACAATATCAAGATTATATTAGGTTTGCCCCCCCCCCCCCCCCCCGATGTGGACGAGCACCACACACTCAGTGCTTGTTTATTTTGTTATTACAAACTACAATCTATGGCTGTGTCCCAATTCTCTGGCTGCGGCTACAAATTACGCATGAACCTATGGGAGCCACTAGCCAGTGACCGCAGCCGTTTCCATAGACTTGTGTGTTATTTGCGGTCAGCCAGAGAATTGAGACACGGCCTATTATGCTGCTGGCGTACGAGTTGGTCGGCGTACGAGTCGGGCGGCGTACGAGTTAACCAGCATTCAAGGCCCTTTTCCAAACCTCGGCTCCGGCTCAGGCTCCGGCGCTGTCATCCATATGCTGAAAATGTAGGTTGTGGATTTTCATTGTAGCTGAATCTCTTTTTTCTCGTTCAGAATAGAGTATCTACTTCCGAACCGTAGCCAAAAGCCTCTATTTTGATGCCCGTTATTTAAAAATGGATACTCAAAATGGAGCCGAAGCCGAAGCCTGAGGCCCCAGAACAACTTTGGATTAAAGTGGACGGCGAGGCCGAGGCTCGTCGATCGCCCGGGTTAGGGTTGCATGCACCCAAGTAAATAGAGTTAGTATTAATTTTCATTTCTCGGGGAGAACAAGATACAAGCACAAGAACAACAATTAAAAATTTCAGTAGAATAGGACAAAACAAATACATAACTACAATCCAATTAGCTTCCGAAGGATTGCCCAAAAGGAATTATTCCTGCCAAAGGGGCTCTCCAGACTAATTGAATTAAATAAATATAAATTAATAACAATAATCATAAATTTCAAATAATTTAAAAAAGAAATAATTTAAATAAACTCACATAGACCCCATTAAGGTTAAATACCCATTACCTCCCATAACTCCCATTAAGGTTAAATCCTTACTTCAAAAATCATTAAAAAATATACACCTCTCACATCAGCTACTCGAGTTGCACAGAAAAAAATGATGATGATCATGTCACCTTTCATTTTCTTTTCATTTTATGGTGGGTTGACCATTGCATTTTTTAAAAATATATACTCATTCTCAGCTGATCACCCCTAAAAAAAGGTAAACGGGATCACTCCAGTCAAAGAAGCCATTTTCAAAAAAAACATCCCTCTGCAAAGCGGCTGAAGTATAGACCCACTTTCTCACCCAATTGCATCACAAATGGTCACAAATGGAAACCCAGAGTCCACTGGCAGGAGGTCTAGTACCATATTTCTTCAATCCATCATTTTTATAGCTCTCAGAACTCTCTTAATTAAAATATATTGAGGAGGAAACATAAGAGAAAGTTTAACTTTCCTGATTAATCCAGAAACATTACAACCCTGCAGGCAATGGAAAAGCCTGGAAATTGGAATAAACGCGCGCGTGATTGGCCATTAATAGTGTTTGGAAATACAAGTTTTACTTTCCCAACTCTGATTGGCTTATGAATGTGACGTCGTTTTAAGCTGTTCTTATGCCAGTGTGTATTGTATTTTTTCGGTAACCATAGGATATAATTCCCTAGCTTTTGCCTTTTGTACATTGAAATGAATTTTTTTGGCAGCTAAACTGAGCGAAGCTAATGATGAGACTGATGAACATCAGTGCACGAGAATTTATAAAGACAATATCAAGATTATATTAGGTTTGCCCCCCCCCCCCCCCCCCCCGATGTGGACGAGCACCACACACTCAGTGCTTGTTTATTTTGTTATTACAAACTACAATCTATGGCTGTGTCCCAATTCTCTGGCTGCGGCTACAAATTACGCATGAACCTATGGGAGCCACTAGCCAGTGACCGCAGCCGTTTCCATAGACTTGTGTGTTATTTGCGGTCAGCCAGAGAATTGAGACACGGCCTATTATGCTGCTGGCGTACGAGTTGGTCGGCGTACGAGTCGGGCGGCGTACGAGTTAACCAGCATTCAAGGCCCTTTTCCAAACCTCGGCTCCGGCTCAGGCTCCGGCGCTGTCATCCATATGCTGAAAATGTAGGTTGTGGATTTTCATTGTAGCTGAATCTCTTTTTTCTCGTTCAGAATAGAGTATCTACTTCCGAACCGTAGCCAAAAGCCTCTATTTTGATGCCCGTTATTTAAAAATGGATACTCAAAATGGAGCCGAAGCCGAAGCCTGAGGCCCCAGAACAACTTTGGATTAAAGTGGACGGCGAGGCCGAGGCTCGTCGATCGCCCGGGTTAGGGTTGCATGCACCCAAGTAAATAGAGTTAGTATTAATTTTCATTTCTCGGGGAGAACAAGATACAAGCACAAGAACAACAATTAAAAATTTCAGTAGAATAGGACAAAACAAATACATAACTACAATCCAATTAGCTTCCGAAGGATTGCCCAAAAGGAATTATTCCTGCCAAAGGGGCTCTCCAGACTAATTGAATTAAATAAATATAAATTAATAACAATAATCATAAATTTCAAATAATTTAAAAAAGAAATAATTTAAATAAACTCACATAGACCCCATTAAGGTTAAATACCCATTAACTCCCATAACTCCCATTAAGGTTAAATCCTTACTTCAAAAATCATTAAAAAATATACACCTCTCACATCAGCTATTCGAGTTGCACAGAAAAAAATGATAATGATCATGTCACCTTTCATTTTCTTTTCATTTTATGGTGGGTTGACCATTGCATTTTTTAAAAATATATACTCATTCTCAGCTGATCACCCCTAAAACAAGGTAAACGGGATCACTCCAGTCAAAGAAGCCATTTTCAAAAAAAACATCCCTCTGCAAAGCGGCTGAAGTATAGACCCACTTTCTCACCCAATTGCATCACAAATGGTCACAAATGGAAACCCAGAGTCCACTGGCAGGAGGTCTAGTACCATATTTCTTCAATCCATCATTTTTATAGCTCTCAGAACTCTCTTAATTAAAATATATTGAGGAGGAAACATCAGAGAAAGTTTAACTTTCCTGATTAATCCAGAAACATTACAACCCTGCAGGCAATGGAAAAGCCTGGAAATTGGAATAAACGCGCGCGTGATTGGCCATTAATAGTGTTTGGAAATACAAGTTTTACTTTCCCAACTCTGATTGGCTTACGAATGTGACGTCGTTTTAAGCTGTTCTTATGCCAGTGTGTATTGTATTTTTTCGGTAACCATAGGATATAATTCCCTAGCTTTTGCCTTTTGTACATTGAAATGAATTTTTTTGGCAGCTAAACTGAGCGAAGCTAATGATGAGACTGATGAACATCAGTGCACGAGAATTTATAAAGACAATATCAAGATTATATTAGGTTTGCCCCCCCCCCGATGTGGACGAGCACCACACACTCAGTGCTTGTTTATTTTGTTATTACAAACTACAATCTATGGCTGTGTCCCAATTCTCTGGCTGCGGCTACAAATTACGCATGAACCTATGGGAGCCACTAGCCAGTGACCGCAGCCGTTTCCATAGACTTGTGTGTTATTTGCGGTCAGCCAGAGAATTGAGACACGGCCTATTATGCTGCTGGCGTACGAGTTGGTCGGCGTACGAGTTGGTCGGCGTACGAGTCGGGCGGCGTACGAGTTAACCAGCATTCAAGGCCCTTTTCCAAACCTCGGCTCCGGCTCAGGCTCCGGCGCTGTCATCCATATGCTGAAAATGTAGGTTGTGGATTTTCATTGTAGCTGAATCTCTTTTTTCTCGTTCAGAATAGAGTATCTACTTCCGAACCGTAGCCAAAAGCCTCTATTTTGATGCCCGTTATTTAAAAATGGATACTCAAAATGGAGCCGAAGCCGAAGCCTGAGGCCCCAGAACAACTTTGGATTAAAGTGGACGGCGAGGCCGAGGCTCGTCGATCGCCCGGGTTAGGGTTGCATGCACCCAAGTAAATAGAGTTAGTATTAATTTTCATTTCTCGGGGAGAACAAGATACAAGCACAAGAACAACAATTAACACTTTCAGTAGAACAGGACAAAACAAATACATAACTACAATCCAATTAGCTTCCGAAGGATTGCCCAAAAGGAATTATTCCTGCCAAAGGGGCTCTCCAGACTAATTGAATTAAATAAATATAAATTAATAACAATAATCATAAATTTCAAATAATTTAAAAAAGAAATAATTTAAATAAACTCACATAGACCCCATTAAGGTTAAATACCCATTAACTCCCATAACTCCCATTAAGGTTAAATCCTTACTTCAAAAATCATTAAAAAATATACACCTCTCACATCAGCTATTCGAGTTGCACAGAAAAAAATGATGATGATCATGTCACCTTTCATTTTCTTTTCATTTTATGGTGGGTTGACCATTGCATTTTTTAAAAATATATACTCATTCTCAGCTGATCACCCCTAAAACAAGGTAAACGGGATCACTCCAGTCAAAGAAGCCATTTTCAAAAAAAACATCCCTCTGCAAAGCGGCTGAAGTATAGACCCACTTTCTCACCCAATTGCATCACAAATGGTCACAAATGGAAACCCAGAGTCCACTGGCAGGAGGTCTAGTACCATATTTCTTCAATCCATCATTTGTATAGCTCTCAGAACTCTCTTAATTAAAATATATTGAGGAGGAAACATAAGAGAAAGTTTAACTTTCCTGATTAATCCAGAAACATTACAACCCTGCAGGCAATGGAAAAGCCTGGAAATTGGAATAAACGCGCGCGTGATTGGCCATTAATAGTGTTTGGAAATACAAGTTTTACTTTCCCAACTCTGATTGGCTTATGAATGTGACGTCGTTTTAAGCTGTTCTTATGCCAGTGTGTATTGTATTTTTTCGGTAACCATAGGATATAATTCCCTAGCTTTTGCCTTTTGTACATTGAAATGAATTTTTTTGGCAGCTAAACTGAGCGAAGCTAATGATGAGACTGATGAACATCAGTGCACGAGAATTTATAAAGACAATATCAAGATTATATTAGGTTTGCCCCCCCCCCCCCCGATGTGGACGAGCACCACACACTCAGTGCTTGTTTATTTTGTTATTACAAACTACAATCTATGGCTGTGTCCCAATTCTCTGGCTGCGGCTACAAATTACGCATGAACCTATGGGAGCCACTAGCCAGTGACCGCAGCCGTTTCCATAGACTTGTGTGTTATTTGCGGTCAGCCAGAGAATTGAGACACGGCCTATTATGCTGCTGGCGTACGAGTTGGTCGGCGTACGAGTTGGTCGGCGTACGAGTCGGGCGGCGTACGAGTTAACCAGCATTCAAGGCCCTTTTCCAAACCTCGGCTCCGGCTCAGGCTCCGGCGCTGTCATCCATATGCTGAAAATGTAGGTTGTGGATTTTCATTGTAGCTGAATCTCTTTTTTCTCGTTCAGAATAGAGTATCTACTTCCGAACCGTAGCCAAAAGCCTCTATTTTGATGCCCGTTATTTAAAAATGGATACTCAAAATGGAGCCGAAGCCGAAGCCTGAGGCCCCAGAACAACTTTGGATTAAAGTGGACGGCGAGGCCGAGGCTCGTCGATCGCCCGGGTTAGGGTTGCATGCACCCAAGTAAATAGAGTTAGTATTAATTTTCATTTCTCGGGGAGAACAAGATACAAGCACAAGAACAACAATTAACACTTTCAGTAGAACAGGACAAAACAAATACATAACTACAATCCAATTAGCTTCCGAAGGATTGCCCAAAAGGAATTATTCCTGCCAAAGGGGCTCTCCAGACTAATTGAATTAAATAAATATAAATTAATAACAATAATTATAAATTTCAAATAATTTAAAAAAGAAATAATTTAAATAAACTCACATAGACCCCATTAAGGTTAAATACCCAGTAACTCCCATAACTCCCATTAAGGTTAAATCCTTACTTCAAAAATCATTAAAAAATATACACCTCTCACATCAGCTATTCGAGTTGCACAGAAAAAAATGATGATGATCATGTCACCTTTCATTTTCTTTTCATTTTATGGTGGGTTGACCATTGCATTTTTTAAAAATATATACTCATTCTCAGCTGATCACCCCTAAAACAAGGTAAACGGGATCACTCCAGTCAAAGAAGCCATTTTCAAAAAAAACATCCCTCTGCAAAGCGGCTGAAGTATAGACCCACTTTATCACCCAATTGCATCACAAATGGTCACAAATGGAAACCCAGAGTCCACTGGCAGGAGGTCTAGTACCATATTTCTTCAATTCATCATTTTTATAGCTCTCGGAACTCTCTTAATTAAAATATATTGAGGAGGAAACATAAGAGAAAGTTTAACTTTCCTGATTAATCCAGAAACATTACAACCCTGCAGGCAATGGAAAAGCCTGGAAATTGGAATAAACGCGCGCGTGATTGGCCATTAATAGTGTTTGGAAATACAAGTTTTACTTTCCCAACTCTGATTGGCTTATGAATGTGACGTCGTTTTAAGCTGTTCTTATGCCAGTGTGTATTGTATTTTTTCGGTAACCATAGGATATAATTCCCTAGCTTTTGCCTTTTGTACATTGAAATGAATTTTTTTGGCAGCTAAACTGAGCGAAGCTAATGATGAGACTGATGAACATCAGTGCACGAGAATTTATAAAGACAATATCAAGATTATATTAGGTTTGCCCCCCCCCCCGATGTGGACGAGCACCACACACTCAGTGCTTGTTTATTTTGTTATTACAAACTACAATCTATGGCTGTGTCCCAATTCTCTGGCTGCGGCTACAAATTACGCATGAACCTATGGGAGCCACTAGCCAGTGACCGCAGCCGTTTCCATAGACTTGTGTGTTATTTGCGGTCAGCCAGACAATTGAGACACGGCCTATTATGCTGCTGGCGTACGAGTTGGTCGGCGTACGAGTTGGTCGGCGTACGAGTCGGGCGGCGTACGAGTTAACCAGCATTCAAGGCCCTTTTCCAAACCTCGGCTCCGGCTCAGGCTCCGGCGCTGTCATCCATATGCTGAAAATGTAGGTTGTGGATTTTTATTGTAGCTGAATCTCTTTTTTCTCGTTCAGAATAGAGTATCTACTTCCGAACCGTAGCCAAAAGCCTCTATTTTGATGCCCGTTATTTAAAAATGGATACTCAAAATGGAGCCGAAGCCGAAGCCTGAGGCCCCAGAACAACTTTGGATTAAAGTGGACGGCGAGGCCGAGGCTCGTCGATCGCCCGGGTTAGGGTCGCATGCACCCAAGTAAATAGAGTTAGTATTAATTTTCATTTCTCGGGGAGAACAAGATACAAGCACAAGAACAACAATTAACACTTTCAGTAGAACAGGACAAAACAAATACATAACTACAATCCAATTAGCTTCCGAAGGATTGCCCAAAAGGAATTATTCCTGCCAAAGGGGCTCTCCAGACTAATTGAATTAAATAAATATAAATTAAAAAAAATAATCATAAATTTCAAATAATTTAAAAAAGAAATAATTTAAATAAACTCACATAGACCCCATTAAGGTTAAATACCCATTAACTCCCATAACTCCCATTAAGGTTAAATCCTTACTTCAAAAATCATAAAAAAATATACACCTCTCACATCAGCTATTCGAGTTGCACAGAAAAAAATGATGATGATCATGTCACCTTTCATTTTCTTTTCATTTTATGGTGGGTTGACCATTGCATTTTTTTAAAAATATATACTCATTCTCAGCTGATCACCCCTAAAACAAGGTAAACGGGATCACTCCAGTCAAAGAAGCCATTTAAAAAAAAAACATCCCTCTGCAAAGCGGCTGAAGTATAGACCCACTTTCTCACCCAATTGCATCACAAATGGTCACAAATGGAAACCCAGAGTCCACTGGCAGGAGGTCTAGTACCATATTTCTTCAATCCATCATTTTTATAGCTCTCAGAACTCTCTTAATTAAGATATATTGAGGAGGAAACATAAGAGAAAGTTTAACTTTCCTGATTAATCCAGAAACATTACAACCCTGCAGGCAATGGAAAAGCCTGGAAATTGGAATAAACGCGCGCGTGATTGGCCATTAATAGTGTTTGGAAATACAAGTTTTACTTTCCCAACTCTGATTGGCTTATGAATGTGACGTCGTTTTAAGCTGTTCTTATGCCAGTGTGTATTGTATTTTTTCGGTAACCATAGGATATAATTCCCTAGCTTTTGCCTTTTGTACATTGAAATGAATTTTTTTGGCAGCTAAACTGAGCGAAGCTAATGATGAGACTGATGAACATCAGTGCACGAGAATTTATAAAGACAATATCAAGATTATATTAGGTTTGCCCCCCCCCCCCGATGTGGACGAGCACCACACACTCAGTGCTTGTTTATTTTGTTATTACAAACTACAATCTATGGCTGTGTCCCAATTCTCTGGCTGCGGCTACAAATTACGCATGAACCTATGGGAGCCACTAGCCAGTGACCGCAGCCGTTTCCATAGACTTGTGTGTTATTTGCGGTCAGCCAGAGAATTGAGACACGGCCTATTATGCTGCTGGCGTACGAGTTGGTCGGTCGGCGTACGAGTTGGTCGGCGTACGAGTCGGGCGGCGTACGAGTTAACCAGCATTCAAGGCCCTTTTCCAAACCTCGGCTCCGGCTCAGGCTCCGGCGCTGTCATCCATATGCTGAAAATGTAGGTTGTGGATTTTCATTGTAGCTGAATCTCTTTTTTCTCGTTCAGAATAGAGTATCTACTTCCGAACCGTAGCCAAAAGCCTCTATTTTGATGCCCGTTATTTAAAAATTGATACTCAAAATGGAGCAGAAGCCGAAGCCTGAGGCCCCAGAACAACTTTGGATTAAAGTGGACGGCGAGGCCGAGGCTCGTCGATCGCCCGGGTTAGGGTTGCATGCACCCAAGTAAATAGAGTTAGTATTAATTTTCATTTCTCGGGGAGAACAAGATACAAGCACAAGAACAACAATTAACACTTTCAGTAGAACAGGACAAAACAAATACATAACTACAATCCAATTAGCTTCCGAAGGATTGCCCAAAAGGAATTATTCCTGCCAAAGGGGCTCTCCAGACTAATTGAATTAAATAAATATAAATTAAAAAAAAATAATCATAAATTTCAAATAATTTAAAAAAGAAATAATTTAAATAAACTCACATAGACCCCATTAAGGTTAAATACCCATTAACTCCCATAACTCCCATTAAGGTTAAATCCTTACTTCAAAAATCATTAAAAAATATACACCTCTCACATCAGCTATTCGAGTTGCACAGAAAAAAATGATGATGATCATGTCACCTTTCATTTTCTTTTCATTTTATGGTGGGTTGACCATTGCATTTTTTTAAAATATATACTCATTCTCAGCTGCTCACCCCTAAAACAAGGTAAACGGGATCACTACAGTCAAAGAAGCCATTTTCAAAAAAAAAACATCCCTCTGCAAAGCGGCTGAAGTATAGACCCACTTTCTCACCCAATTGCATCACAAATGGTCACAAATGGAAACCCAGAGTCCACTGGCAGGAGGTCTAGTACCATATTTCTTCAATCCATCATTTTTATAGCTCTCAGAACTCTCTTAATTAAAATATATTGAGGAGGAAACATAAGAGAAAGTTTAACTTTCCTGATTAATCCAGAAACATTACAACCCTGCAGGCAATGGAAAAGCCTGGAAATTGGAATAAACGCGCGCGTGATTGGCCATTAATAGTGTTTGGAAATACAAGTTTTACTTTCCCAACTCTGATTGGCTTATGAATGTGACGTCGTTTTAAGCTGTTCTTATGCCAGTGTGTATTGTATTTTTTCGGTAACCATAGGATATAATTCCCTAGCTTTTGCCTTTTGTACATTGAAATGAATTGTTTTGGCAGCTAAACTGAGCGAAGCTAATGATGAGACTGATGAACATCAGTGCACGAGAATTTATAAAGACAATATCAAGATTATATTAGGTTTGCCCCCCCCCCCCCCGATGTGGACGAGCACCACACACTCAGTGCTTGTTTATTTTGTTATTACAAACTACAATCTATGGCTGTGTCCCAATTCTCTGGCTGCGGCTACAAATTATGCATGAACCTATGGGAGCCACTAGCCAGTGACCGCAGCCGTTTCCATAGACTTGTGTGTTATTTGCGGTCAGCCAGAGAATTGAGACACGGCCTATTATGCTGCTGGCGTACGAGTTGGTCGGTGTACGAGTTGGTCGACGTACGAGTCGGGCGGCGTACGAGTTAACCAGCATTCAAGGCCCTTTTCCAAACCTCGGCTCCGGCTCAGGCTCCGGCGCTGTCATCCATATGCTGAAAATGTAGGTTGTGGATTTTCATTGTAGCTGAATCTCTTTTTTCTCGTTCAGAATAGAGTATCTACTTCCGAACCGTAGCCAAAAGCCTCTATTTTGATGCCCGTTATTTAAAAATGGATACTCAAAATGGAGCCGAAGCCGAAGCCTGAGGCCCCAGAACAACTTTGGATTAAAGTGAACGGCGAGGCCGAGGCTCGTCGATCGCCCGGGTTAGGGTTGCATGCACCCAAGTAAATAGAGTTAGTATTAATTTTCATTTCTCGGGGAGAACAAGATACAAGCACAAGAACAACAATTAACACTTTCAGTAGAACAGGACAAAACAAATACATAACTACAATCCAATTAGCTTCCGAAGGATTGCCCAAAAGGAATTATTCCTGCCAAAGGGGCTCTCCAGACTAATTGAATTAAATAAATATAAATTAAAAAAAATAATCATAAATTTCAAATAATTTAAAAAAGAAATAATTTAAATAAACTCACATAGACCCCATTAAGGTTAAAAACCCATTAACTCCCATAACTCCCATTAAGGTTAAATCCTTACTTCAAAAATCATTATAAAATACACACCTCTCACATCAGCTATTCGAGTTGCACAGAAAAAAATGATGATGATCATGTCACCTTTCATTTTCTTTTCATTTTATGGTGGGTTGACCATTGCATTTTTTTTAAATATATACTCATTCTCAGCTGATCACCCCTAAAACAAGGTAAACGGGATCACTCCAGTCAAAGAAGCCATTTAAAAAAAAAACATCCCTCTGCAAAGCGGATGAAGTATAGACCCACTTTCTCACCCAATTGCATCACAAATGGTCACAAATGGAAACCCAGAGTCCACTGGCAGGAGGTCTAGTACCATATTTCTTCAATCCATCATTTTTATAGCTCTCAGAACTCTCTTAATTAAAATATATTGAGGAGGAAACATAAGAGAAAGTTTAACTTTCCTGATTAATCCAGAAACATTACAACCCTGCAGGCAATGGAAAAGCCTGGAAATTGGAATAAACGCGCGCGTGATTGGCCATTAATAGTGTTTGGAAATACAAGTTTTACTTTCCCAACTCTGATTGGCTTATGAATGTGACGTCGTTTTAAGCTGTTCTTATGCCAGTGTGTATTGTATTTTTTCGGTAACCATAGGATATAATTCCCTAGCTTTTGCCTTTTGTACATTGAAATGAATTGTTTTGGCAGCTAAACTGAGCGAAGCTAATGATGAGACTGATGAACATCAGTGCACGAGAATTTATAAAGACAATATCAAGATTATATTAGGTTTGCCCCCCCCCCCCCCGATGTGGACGAGCACCACACACTCAGTGCTTGTTTATTTTGTTATTACAAACTACAATCTATGGCTGTGTCCCAATTCTCTGGCTGCGGCTACAAATTACGCATGAACCTATGGGAGCCACTAGCCAGTGACCGCAGCCGTTTCCGTAGACTTGTGTGTTATTTGCGGTCAGCCAGAGAATTGAGACACGGCCTATTATGCTGCTGGCGTACGAGTTGGTCGGCGTACGAGTTGGTCGGCGTACGAGTCGGGCGGCGTACGAGTTAACCAGCATTCAAGGCCCTTTTCCAAACCTCGGCTCCGGCTCAGGCTCCGGCGCTGTCATCCATATGCTGAAAATGTAGGTTGTGGATTTTCATTGTAGCTGAATCTCTTTTTTCTCGTTCAGAATAGAGTATCTACTTCCGAACCGTAGCCAAAAGCCTCTATTTTGATGCCCGTTATTTAAAAATTGATACTCAAAATGGAGCAGAAGCCGAAGCCTGAGGCCCCAGAACAACTTTGGATTAAAGTGGACGGCGAGGCCGAGGCTCGTCGATCGCCCGGGTTAGGGTTGCATGCACCCAAGTAAATAGAGTTAGTATTAATTTTCATTTCTCGGGGAGAACAAGATACAAGCACAAGAACAACAATTAACACTTTCAGTAGAACAGGACAAAACAAATACATAACTACAATCCAATTAGCTTCCGAAGGATTGCCCAAAAGGAATTATTCCTGCCAAAGGGGCTCTCCAGACTAATTGAATTAAATAAATATAAATTAAAAAAAATAATCATAAATTTCAAATAATTTAAAAAAGAAATAATTTAAATAAACTCACATAGACCCCATTAAGGTTAAATACCCATTAACTCCCATAACTCCCATTAAGGTTAAATCCTTACTTCAAAAATCATTAAAAAATATACACCTCTCACATCAGCTATTCGAGTTGCACAGAAAAAAATGATGATGATCATGTCACCTTTCATTTTCTTTTCATTTTATGGTGGGTTGACCATTGCATTTTTTTAAAATATATACTCATTCTCAGCTGCTCACCCCTAAAACAAGGTAAACGGGATCACTACAGTCAAAGAAGCCATTTTCAAAAAAAAAACATCCCTCTGCAAAGCGGCTGAAGTATAGACCCACTTTCTCACCCAATTGCATCACAAATGGTCACAAATGGAAACCCAGAGTCCACTGGCAGGAGGTCTAGTACCATATTTCTTCAATCCATCATTTTTATAGCTCTCAGAACTCTCTTAATTAAAATATATTGAGGAGGAAACATAAGAGAAAGTTTAACTTTCCTGATTAATCCAGAAACATTACAACCCTGCAGGCAATGGAAAAGCCTGGAAATTGGAATAAACGCGCGCGTGATTGGCCATTAATAGTGTTTGGAAATACAAGTTTTACTTTCCCAACTCTGATTGGCTTATGAATGTGACGTCGTTTTAAGCTGTTCTTATGCCAGTGTGTATTGTATTTTTTCGGTAACCATAGGATATAATTCCCTAGCTTTTGCCTTTTGTACATTGAAATGAATTGTTTTGGCAGCTAAACTGAGCGAAGCTAATGATGAGACTGATGAACATCAGTGCACGAGAATTTATAAAGACAATATCAAGATTATATTAGGTTTGCCCCCCCCCCCCCCGATGTGGACGAGCACCACACACTCAGTGCTTGTTTATTTTGTTATTACAAACTACAATCTATGGCTGTGTCCCAATTCTCTGGCTGCGGCTACAAATTATGCATGAACCTATGGGAGCCACTAGCCAGTGACCGCAGCCGTTTCCATAGACTTGTGTGTTATTTGCGGTCAGCCAGAGAATTGAGACACGGCCTATTATGCTGCTGGCGTACGAGTTGGTCGGTGTACGAGTTGGTCGACGTACGAGTCGGGCGGCGTACGAGTTAACCAGCATTCAAGGCCCTTTTCCAAACCTCGGCTCCGGCTCAGGCTCCGGCGCTGTCATCCATATGCTGAAAATGTAGGTTGTGGATTTTCATTGTAGCTGAATCTCTTTTTTCTCGTTCAGAATAGAGTATCTACTTCCGAACCGTAGCCAAAAGCCTCTATTTTGATGCCCGTTATTTAAAAATGGATACTCAAAATGGAGCCGAAGCCGAAGCCTGAGGCCCCAGAACAACTTTGGATTAAAGTGAACGGCGAGGCCGAGGCTCGTCGATCGCCCGGGTTAGGGTTGCATGCACCCAAGTAAATAGAGTTAGTATTAATTTTCATTTCTCGGGGAGAACAAGATACAAGCACAAGAACAACAATTAACACTTTCAGTAGAACAGGACAAAACAAATACATAACTACAATCCAATTAGCTTCCGAAGGATTGCCCAAAAGGAATTATTCCTGCCAAAGGGGCTCTCCAGACTAATTGAATTAAATAAATATAAATTAAAAAAAATAATCATAAATTTCAAATAATTTAAAAAAGAAATAATTTAAATAAACTCACATAGACCCCATTAAGGTTAAAAACCCATTAACTCCCATAACTCCCATTAAGGTTAAATCCTTACTTCAAAAATCATTAAAAAATACACACCTCTCACATCAGCTATTCGAGTTGCACAGAAAAAAATGATGATGATCATGTCACCTTTCATTTTCTTTTCATTTTATGGTGGGTTGACCATTGCATTTTTTTTTAAATATATACTCATTCTCAGCTGATCACCCCTAAAACAAGGTAAACGGGATCACTCCAGTCAAAGAAGCCATTTAAAAAAAAAACATCCCTCTGCAAAGCGGATGAAGTATAGACCCACTTTCTCACCCAATTGCATCACAAATGGTCACAAATGGAAACCCAGAGTCCACTGGCAGGAGGTCTAGTACCATATTTCTTCAATCCATCATTTTTATAGCTCTCAGAACTCTCTTAATTAAAATATATTGAGGAGGAAACATAAGAGAAAGTTTAACTTTCCTGATTAATCCAGAAACATTACAACCCTGCAGGCAATGGAAAAGCCTGGAAATTGGAATAAACGCGCGCGTGATTGGCCATTAATAGTGTTTGGAAATACAAGTTTTACTTTCCCAACTCTGATTGGCTTATGAATGTGACGTCGTTTTAAGCTGTTCTTATGCCAGTGTGTATTGTATTTTTTCGGTAACCATAGGATATAATTCCCTAGCTTTTGCCTTTTGTACATTGAAATGAATTGTTTTGGCAGCTAAACTGAGCGAAGCTAATGATGAGACTGATGAACATCAGTGCACGAGAATTTATAAAGACAATATCAAGATTATATTAGGTTTGCCCCCCCCCCCCCCCCCCCCCGATGTGGACGAGCACCACACACTCAGTGCTTGTTTATTTTGTTATTACAAACTACAATCTATGGCTGTGTCCCAATTCTCTGGCTGCGGCTACAAATTACGCATGAACCTATGGGAGCCACTAGCCAGTGACCGCAGCCGTTTCCATAGACTTGTGTGTTATTTGCGGTCAGCCAGAGAATTGAGACACGGCCTGTTATGCTGCTGGCGTACGAGTTGGTCGGCGTACGAGTTGGTCGACGTACGAGTCGGGCGGCGTACGAGTTAACCAGCATTCAAGGCCCTTTTCCAAACCTCGGCTCCGGCTCAGGCTCCGGCGCTGTCATCCATATGCTGAAAATGTAGGTTGTGGATTTTCATTGTAGCTGAATCTCTTTTTTCTCGTTCAGAATAGAGTATCTACTTCCGAACCGTAGCCAAAAGCCTCTATTTTGATGCCCGTTATTTAAAAATGGATACTCAAAATGGAGCCGAAGCCGAAGCCTGAGGCCCCAGAACAACTTTGGATTAAAGTGAACGGCGAGGCCGAGGCTCGTCGATCGCCCGGGTTAGGGTTGCATGCACCCAAGTAAATAGAGTTAGTATTAATTTTCATTTCTCGGGGAGAACAAGATACAAGCACAAGAACAACAATTAACACTTTCAGTAGAACAGGACAAAACAAATACATAACTACAATCCAATTAGCTTCCGAAGGATTGCCCAAAAGGAATTATTCCTGCCAAAGGGGCTCTCCAGACTAATTGAATTAAATGAATATAAATTAATAACAATAATCATAAATTTCAAATATTTAAAAAAGAAATAATTTAAATAAACTCACATAGACCCCATTAAGGTTAAATACCCATTAACTCCCATAACTCCCATTAAGGTTAAATCCTTACTTCAAAAATCATAAAAAAATATACACCTCTCACATCAGCTATTCGAGTTGCACAGAAAAAAATGATGATGATCATGTCACCTTTCATTTTCTTTTCATTTTATGGTGGGTTGACCATTGCATTTTTTAAAAATATATACTCATTCTCAGCTGATCACCCCTAAAACAAGGTAAACGGGATCACTCCAGTCAAAGAAGCCATTTAAAAAAAAAACATCCCTCTGCAAAGCGGCTGAAGTATAGACCCACTTTCTCACCCAATTGCATCACAAATGGTCACAAATGGAAACCCAGAGTCCACTGGCAGGAGGTCTAGTACCATATTTCTTCAATTCATCATTTTTATAGCTCTCAGAACTCTCTTAATTAAAATATATTGAGGAGGAAACATAAGAGAAAGTTTAACTTTCCTGATTAATCCAGAAACATTACAACCCTGCAGGCAATGGAAAAGCCTGGAAATTGGAATAAACGCGCGCGTGATTGGCCATTAATAGTGTTTGGAAATACAAGTTTTACTTTCCCAACTCTGATTGGCTTATGAATGTGACGTCGTTTTAAGCTGTTCTTATGCCAGTGTGTATTGTATTTTTTCGGTAACCATAGGATATAATTCCCTAGCTTTTGCCTTTTGTACATTGAAATGAATTTGTTTGGCAGCTAAACTGAGCGAAGCTAATGATGAGACTGATGAACATCAGTGCACGAGAATTTATAAAGACAATATCAAGATTATATTAGGTTTGCCCCCCCCCCCCCCCCCCCCGATGTGGACGAGCACCACACACTCAGTGCTTGTTTATTTTGTTATTACAAACTACAATCTATGGCTGTGTCCCAATTCTCTGGCTGCGGCTACAAATTACGCATGAACCTATGGGAGCCACTAGCCAGTGACCGCAGCCGTTTCCATAGACTTGTGTGTTATTTGCGGTCAGCCAGAGAATTGAGACACGGCCTATTATGCTGCTGGCGTACGAGTTGGTCGGCGTACGAGTTGGTCGGCGTACGAGTCGGGCGGCGTACGAGTTAACCAGCATTCAAGGCCCTTTTCCAAACCTCGGCTCCGGCTCAGGCTCCGGCGCTGTCATCCATATGCTGAAAATGTAGGTTGTGGATTTTCATTGTAGCTGAATCTCTTTTTACTCGTTCAGAATAGAGTATCTACTTCCGAACCGTACCCAAAAGCCTCTATTTTGATGCCCGTTATTTAAAAATGGATACTCAAAATGGAGCCGAAGCCGAAGCCTGAGGCCCCAGAACAACTTTGGATTAAAGTGAACGGCGAGGCCGAGGCTCGTCGATCGCCCGGGTTAGGGTTGCATGCACCCAAGTAAATAGAGTTAGTATTAATTTTCATTTCTCGGGGAGAACAAGATACAAGCACAAGAACAACAATTAACACTTTCAGTAGAACAGGACAAAACAAATACATAACTACAATCCAATTAGCTTCCGAAGGATTGCCCAAAAGGAATTATTCCTGCCAAAGGGGCTCTCCAGACTAATTGAATTAAATAAATATAAATTAAAAACAATAATCATTAATTTCAAATAATTTAAAAAAGAAATAATTTAAATAAACTCACATAGACCCCATTAAGGTTAAATACCCATTAACTCCCATAACTCCCATTAAGGTTAAATCCTTACTTCAAAAATCATTAAAAAATATACACCTCTCACATCAGCTATTCGAGTTGCACAGAAAAAAATGATGATGATCATGTCACCTTTCATTTTCTTTTCATTTTATGGTGGGTTGACCATTGCATTTTTTTAAAATATATACTCATTCTCAGCTGATCACCCCTAAAACAAGGTAAACGGGATCACTCGAGTCAAAGAAGCCATTTTAAAAAAAAACATCCCTCTGCAAAGCGGCTGAAGTATAGACCCACTTTCTCACCCAATTGCATCACAAATGGTCACAAATGGAAACCCAGAGTCCACTGGCAGGAGGTCTAGTACCATATTTCTTCAATCCATCATTTTAATAGCTCTCAGAACTCTCTTAATTAAAATATATTGAGGAGGAAACATCAGAGAAAGTTTAACTTTCCTGATTAATCCAGAAACATTACAACCCTGCAGGCAATGGAAAAGCCTGGAAATTAGAATAAACGCGCGCGTGATTGGCCATTAATAGTGTTTGGAAATACAAGTTTTACTTTCCCAACTCTGATTGGCTTATGAATGTGACGTCGTTTTAAGCTGTTCTTATGCCAGTGTGTATTGTATTTTTTCGGTAACCATAGGATATAATTCCCTAGCTTTTGCCTTTTGTACATTGAAATGAATTTTTTTGGCAGCTAAACTGAGCGAAGCTAATGATGAGACTGATGAACATCAGTGCACGAGAATTTATAAAGACAATATCAAGATTATATTAGGTTTGCCCCCCCCCCCCCCCCCCCCCCGATGTGGACGAGCACCACACACTCAGTGCTTGTTTATTTTGTTATTACAAACTACAATCTATGGCTGTGTCCCAATTCTCTGGCTGCGGCTACAAATTACGCATGAACCTATGGGAGCCACTAGCCAGTGACCGCAGCCGTTTCCATAGACTTGTGTGTTATTTGCGGTCAGCCAGAGAATTGAGACACGGCCTATTATGCTGCTGGCGTACGAGTTGGTCGGCGTACGAGTTGGTCGGCGTACGAGTCGGGCGGCGTACGAGTTAACCAGCATTCAAGGCCCTTTTCCAAACCTCGGCTCCGGCTCAGGCTCCGGCGCTGTCATCCATATGCTGAAAATGTAGGTTGTGGATTTTCATTGTAGCTGAATCTCTTTTTACTCGTTCAGAATAGAGTATCTACTTCCGAACCGTAGCCAAAAGCCTCTATTTTGATGCCCGTTATTTAAAAATGGATACTCAAAATGGAGCCGAAGCCGAAGCCTGAGGCCCCAGAACAACTTTGGATTAAAGTGAACGGCGAGGCCAAGGCTCGTCGATCGCCCGGGTTAGGGTTGCATGCACCCAAGTAAATAGAGTTAGTATTAATTTTCATTTCTCGGGGAGAACAAGATACAAGCACAAGAACAACAATTAACACTTTCAGTAGAACTGGACAAAACAAATACATAACTACAATCCAATTAGCTTCCGAAGGATTGCCCAAAAGGAATTATTCCTGCCAAAGGGGCTCTCCAGACTAATTGAATTAAATAAATATAAATTAAAAACAATAATCATTAATTTCAAATAATTTAAAAAAGAAATAATTGAAATAAACTCACATAGACCCCATTAAGGTTAAATACCCATTAACTCCCATAACTCCCATTAAGGTTAAATCCTTACTTCAAAAATCATAAAAAAATATACACCTCTCACATCAGCTATTCGAGTTGCACAGAAAAAAATGATGATGATCATGTCACCTTTCATTTTCTTTTCATTTTATGGTGGGTTGACCATTGCATTTTTTAAAAATATATACTCATTCTCAGCTGATCACCCCTAAAACAAGGTAAACGGGATCACTCCAGTCAAAGAAGCCATTTTCAAAAAAAACATCCCTCTGCAAAGCGGCTGAAGTATAGACCCACTTTCTCACCCAATTGCATCACAAATGGTCACAAATGGAAACCCAGAGTCCACTGGCAGGAGGTCTAGTACCATATTTCTTCAATCCATCATTTTTATAGCTCTCAGAACTCTCTTAATTAAAATATATTGAGGAGGAAACATCAGAGAAAGTTTAACTTTCCTGATTAATCCAGAAACATTACAACCCTGCAGGCAATGGAAAAGCCTGGAAATTGAAATAAACGCGCGCGTGATTGGCCATTAATAGTGTTTGGAAATACAAGTTTTACTTTCCCAACTCTGATTGGCTTATGAATGTGACGTCGTTTTAAGCTGTTCTTATGCCAGTGTGTATTGTATTTTTTCGGTAACCATAGGATATAATTCCCTAGCTTTTGCCTTTTGTACATTGAAATGAATTTTTTTGGCAGCTAAACTGAGCGAAGCTAATGATGAGACTGATGAACATCAGTGCACGAGAATTTATAAAGACAATATCAAGATTATATTAGGTTTGCCCCCCCCCCCCCCCCCCCCCCCGATGTGGACGAGCACCACACAATCAGTGCTTGTTTATTTTGTTATTACAAACTACAATCTATGGCTGTGTCCCAATTCTCTGGCTGCGGCTACAAATTACGCATGAACCTATGGGAGCCACTAGCCAGTGACCGCAGCCGTTTCCATAGACTTGTGTGTTATTTGCGGTCAGCCAGAGAATTGAGACACGGCCTATTATGCTGCTGGCGTACGAGTTGGTCGGCGTACGAGTTGGTCGGCGTACGAGTCGGGCGGCGTACGAGTTAACCAGCATTCAAGGCCCTTTTCCAAACCTCGGCTCCGGCTCAGGCTCCGGCGCTGTCATCCATATGCTGAAAATGTAGGTTGTGGATTTTCATTGTAGCTGAATCTCTTTTTTCTCGTTCAGAATAGAGTATCTACTTCCGAACCGTAGCCAAAAGCCTCTATTTTGATGCCCGTTATTTAAAAATGGATACTCAAAATGGAGCCGAAGCCGAAGCCTGAGGCCCCAGAACAACTTTGGATTAAAGTGGACGGCGAGGCCGAGGCTCGTCGATCGCCCGGGTTAGGGTTGCATGCACCCAAGTAAATAGAGTTAGTATTAATTTTCATTTCTCGGGGAGAACAAGATACAAGCACAAGAACAACAATTAAAAATTTCAGTAGAACAGGACAAAACAAATACATAACTACAATCCAATTAGCTTCCGAAGGATTGCCCAAAAGGAATTATTCCTGCCAAAGGGGCTCTCCAGACTAATTGAATTAAATAAATATAAATTAATAACAATAATCATAAATTTCAAATATTTTAAAAAAGAAATAATTGAAATAAACTCACATAGACCCCATTAAGGTTAAATACCCATTACCTCCCATAACTCCCATTAAGGTTAAATCCTTACTTCAAAAATCATTAAAAAATATACACCTCTCACATCAGCTACTCGAGTTGCACAGAAAAAAATGATGATGATCATGTCACCTTTCATTTTCTTTTCATTTTATGGTGGGTTTTTCCATTGCATTTTTTTAAAATATATACTCATTCTCAGCTGATCACCCCTAAAACAAGGTAAACGGGATCACTCCAGTCAAAGAAGCCATTTTCAAAAAAAACATCCCTCTGCAAAGCGGCTGAAGTATAGACCCACTTTCTCACCCAATTGCATCACAAATGGTCACAAATGGAAACCCAGAGTCCACTGGCAGGAGGTCTAGTACCATATTTCTTCAATCCATCATTTTTATAGCTCTCAGAACTCTCTTAATTAAAATATATTGAGGAGGAAACATCAGAGAAAGTTTAACTTTCCTGATTAATCCAGAAACATTACAACCCTGCAGGCAATGGAAAAGCCTGGAAATTGGAATAAACGCGCGCGTGATTGGCCATTAATAGTGTTTGGAAATACAAGTTTTACTTTCCCAACTCTGATTGGCTTATGAATGTGACGTCGTTTTAAGCTGTTCTTATGCCAGTGTGTATTGTATTTTTTCGGTAACCATAGGATATAATTCCCTAGCTTTTGCCTTTTGTACATTGAAATGAATTTTTTGGCAGCTAAACTGAGCGAAGCTAATGATGAGACTGATGAACATCAGTGCACGAGAATTTATAAAGACAATATCAAGATAATATTAGGTTTGCCCCCCCCCCCCCCCCCCGATGTGGACGAGCACCACACACTCAGTGCTTGTTTATTTTGTTATTACAAACTACAATCTATGGCTGTGTCCCAATTCTCTGGCTGCGGCTACAAATTACGCATGAACCTATGGGAGCCACTAGCCAGTAACCGCAGCCGTTTCCATAGACTTGTGTGTTATTTGCGGTCAGCCAGAGAATTGAGACACGGCCTATTATGCTGCTGGCGTACGAGTTGGTCGGCGTACGAGTTGGTCGGCGTACGAGTCGGGCGGCGTACGAGTTAACCAGCATTCAAGGCCCTTTTCCAAACCTCGGCTCCGGCTCAGGCTCCGGCGCTGTCATCCATATGCTGAAAATGTAGGTTGTGGATTTTCATTGTAGCTGAATCTCTTTTTTCTCGTTCAGAATAGAGTATCTACTTCCGAACCGTAGCCAAAAGCCTCTATTTTGAAGCCCGTTATTTAAAAATGGATCACTCAAAATGGAGCCGAAGCCGAAGCCTGAGGCCCCAGAACAACTTTGGATTAAAGTGGACGGCGAGGCCGAGGCTCGTCGATCGCCCGGGTTAGGGTTGCATGCACCCAAGTAAATAGAGTTAGTATTAATTTTCATTTCTCGGGGAGAACAAGATACAAGCACAAGAACAACAATTAACACTTTCAGTAGAACAGGACAAAACAAATACATAACTACAATCCAATTAGCTTCCGAAGGATTGCCCAAAAGGAATTATTCCTGCCAAAGGGGCTCTCCAGACTAATTGAATTAAATAAATATAAATTAATAACAATAATCATAAATTTCAAATAATTTAAAAAAGAAATAATTTAAATAAACTCACATAGACCCCATTAAGGTTAAATACCCATTAACTCCCATAACTCCCATTAAGGTTAAATCCTTACTTCAAAAATCATTAAAAAATACACACCTCTCACATCAGCTATTCGAGTTGCACAGAAAAAAATGATGATGATCATGTCACCTTTCATTTTCTTTTCATTTTATGGTGGGTTGACCATTGCATTTTTTTTTAAATATATACTCATTCTCAGCTGATCACCCCTAAAACAAGGTAAACGGGATCACTCCAGTCAAAGAAGCCATTTAAAAAAAAAACATCCCTCTGCAAAGCGGATGAAGTATAGACCCACTTTCTCACCCAATTGCATCACAAATGGTCACAAATGGAAACCCAGAGTCCACTGGCAGGAGGTCTAGTACCATATTTCTTCAATCCATCATTTTTATAGCTCTCAGAACTCTCTTAATTAAAATATATTGAGGAGGAAACATAAGAGAAAGTTTAACTTTCCTGATTAATCCAGAAACATTACAACCCTGCAGGCAATGGAAAAGCCTGGAAATTGGAATAAACGCGCGCGTGATTGGCCATTAATAGTGTTTGGAAATACAAGTTTTACTTTCCCAACTCTGATTGGCTTATGAATGTGACGTCGTTTTAAGCTGTTCTTATGCCAGTGTGTATTGTATTTTTTCGGTAACCATAGGATATAATTCCCTAGCTTTTGCCTTTTGTACATTGAAATGAATTGTTTTGGCAGCTAAACTGAGCGAAGCTAATGATGAGACTGATGAACATCAGTGCACGAGAATTTATAAAGACAATATCAAGATTATATTAGGTTTGCCCCCCCCCCCCCCCCCCCCCCCCGATGTGGACGAGCACCACACACTCAGTGCTTGTTTATTTTGTTATTACAAACTACAATCTATGGCTGTGTCCCAATTCTCTGGCTGCGGCTACAAATTACGCATGAACCTATGGGAGCCACTAGCCAGTGACCGCAGCCGTTTCCGTAGACTTGTGTGTTATTTGCGGTCAGCCAGAGAATTGAGACACGGCCTATTATGCTGCTGGCGTACGAGTTGGTCGGCGTACGAGTTGGTCGGCGTACGAGTCGGGCGGCGTACGAGTTAACCAGCATTCAAGGCCCTTTTCCAAACCTCGGCTCCGGCTCAGGCTCCGGCGCTGTCATCCATATGCTGAAAATGTAGGTTGTGGATTTTCATTGTAGCTGAATCTCTTTTTTCTCGTTCAGAATAGAGTATCTACTTCCGAACCGTAGCCAAAAGCCTCTATTTTGATGCCCGTTATTTAAAAATGGATACTCAAAATGGAGCCGAAGCCGAAGCCTGAGGCCCCAGAACAACTTTGGATTAAAGTGAACGGCGAGGCCGAGGCTCGTCGATCGCCCGGGTTAGGGTTGCATGCACCCAAGTAAATAGAGTTAGTATTTATTTTCATTTCTCGGGGAGAACAAGATACAAGCACAAGAACAACAATTAACACTTTCAGTAGAACAGGACAAAACAAATACATAACTACAATCCAATTAGCTTCCGAAGGATTGCCCAAAAGGAATTATTCCTGCCAAAGGGGCTCTCCAGACTAATTGAATTAAAAAAATATAAATTAAAAAAAAATAATCATAAATTTTAAATAATTTAAAAAGAAATAATTTAAATAAACTCACATAGACCCCATTAAGGTTAAAAACCCATTAACTCCCATAACTCCCATTAAGGTTAAATCCTTACTTCAAAAATCATTAAAAAATACACACCTCTCACATCAGCTATTCGAGTTGCACAGAAAAAAATGATGATGATCATGTCACCTTTCATTTTCTGTTCATTTTATGGTGGGTTGACCATTGCATTTTTTTAAAATATATACTCATTCTCAGCTGATCACCCCTAAAACAAGGTAAACGGGATCACTACAGTCAAAGAAGCCATTTTCAAAAAAAAAACATCCCTCTGCAAAGCGGCTGAAGTATAGACCCACTTTCTCACCCAATTGCATCACAAATGGTCACAAATGGAAACCCAGAGTCCACTGGCAGGAGGTCTAGTACCATATTTTTTCAATCCATCATTTTTATAGCTCTCAGAAACTCTCTTAATTAAAATATATTGAGGAGGAAACATAAGAGAAAGTTTAACTTTCCTGATTAATCCAGAAACATTACAACCCTGCAGGCAATGGAAAAGCCTGGAAATTGGAATAAACGCGCGCGTGATTGGCCATTAATAGTGTTTGGAAATACAAGTTTTACTTTCCCAACTCTGATTGGCTTATGAATGTGACGTCGTTTTAAGCTGTTCTTATGCCAGTGTGTATTGTATTTTTTCGGTAACCATAGGATATAATTCCCTAGCTTTTGCCTTTTGTACATTGAAATGAATTGTTTTGGCAGCTAAACTGAGCGAAGCTAATGATGAGACTGATGAACATCAGTGCACGAGAATTTATAAAGACAATATCAAGATTATATTAGGTTTGCCCCCCCCCCCCCCCCCCCCCCGATGTGGACGAGCACCACACACTCAGTGCTTGTTTATTTTGTTATTACAAACTACAATCTATGGCTGTGTCCCAATTCTCTGGCTGCGGCTACAAATTATGCATGAACCTATGGGAGCCACTATCCAGTGACCGCAGCCGTTTCCATAGACTTGTGTGTTATTTGCGGTCAGCCAGAGAATTGAGACACGGCCTATTATGCTGCTGGCGTACGAGTTGGTCGGTGTACGAGTTGGTCGACGTACGAGTCGGGCGGCGTACGAGTTAACCAGCATTCAAGGCCCTTTTCCAAACCTCGGCTCCGGCTCAGGCTCCGGCGCTGTCATCCATATGCTGAAAATGTAGGTTGTGGATTTTCATTGTAGCTGAATCTCTTTTTTCTCGTTCAGAATAGAGTATCTACTTCCGAACCGTAGCCAAAAGCCTCTATTTTGATGCCCGTTATTTAAAAATGGATACTCAAAATGGAGCCGAAGCCGAAGCCTGAGGCCCCAGAACAACTTTGGATTAAAGTGAACGGCGAGGCCGAGGCTCGTCGATCGCCCGGGTTAGGGTTGCATGCACCCAAGTAAATAGAGTTAGTATTAATTTTCATTTCTCGGGGAGAACAAGATACAAGCACAAGAACAACAATTAACACTTTCAGTAGAACAGGACAAAACAAATGCATAACTACAATCCAATTAGCTTCCGAAGGATTGCCCAAAAGGAATTATTCCTGCCAAAGGGGCTCTCCAGACTAATTGAATTAAATAAATATAAATTAAAACAAAATAATCATAAATTTCAAATAATTTAAAAAGAAATAATTTAAATAAACTCACATAGACCCCATTAAGGTTAAAAACCCATTAACTCCCATAACTCCCATTAAGGTTAAATCCTTACTTCAAAAATCATTAAAAAATACACACCTCTCACATCAGCTATTCGAGTTGCACAGAAAAAAATGATGATGATCATGTCACCTTTCATTTTCTGTTCATTTTATGGTGGGTTGACCATTGCATTTTTTTAAAATATATACTCATTCTCAGCTGATCACCCCTAAAACAAGGTAAACAGGATCACTCCAGTCAAAGAAGCCATTTTCAAAAAAAAAACATCCCTCTGCAAAGCGGCTGAAGTATAGACCCACTTTCTCACCCAATTGCATCACAAATGGTCACAAATGGAAACCCAGAGTCCACTGGCAGGAGGTCTAGTACCATATTTCTTCAATCCATCATTTTTATAGCTCTCAGAACTCTCTTAATTAAAATATATTGAGGAGGAAACATAAGAGAAAGTTTAACTTTCCTGATTAATCAAGAAACATTACAACCCTGCAGGCAATGGAAAAGCCTGGAAATTGGAATAAACGCGCGCGTGATTGGCCATTAATAGTGTTTGGAAATACAAGTTTTACTTTCCCAACTCTGATTGGCTTATGAATGTGACGTCGTTTTAAGCTGTTCTTATGCCAGTGTGTATTGTATTTTTTCGGTAACCATAGGATATAATTCCCTAGCTTTTGCCTTTTGTACATTGAAATGAATTGTTTTGGCAGCTAAACTGAGCGAAGCTAATGATGAGACTGATGAACATCAGTGCACGAGAATTTATAAAGACAATATCAAGATTATATTAGGTTTGCCCCCCCCCCCCCCCCCCCCGATGTGGACGAGCACCACACACTCAGTGCTTGTTTATTTTGTTATTACAAACTACAATCTATGGCTGTGTCCCAATTCTCTGGCTGCGGCTACAAATTACGCATGAACCTATGGGAGCCACTAGCCAGTGACCGCAGCCGTTTCCATAGACTTGTGTGTTATTTGCGGTCAGCCAGAGAATTGAGACACGGCCTGTTATGCTGCTGGCGTACGAGTTGGTCGGCGTACGAGTTGGTCGACGTACGAGTCGGGCGGCGTACGAGTTAACCAGCATTCAAGGCCCTTTTCCAAACCTCGGCTCCGGCTCAGGCTCCGGCACTGTCATCCATATGCTGAAAATGTAGGTTGTGGATTTTCATTGTAGCTGAATCTCTTTTTTCTCGTTCAGAATAGAGTATCTACTTCCGAACCGTAGCCAAAAGCCTCTATTTTGATGCCCGTTATTTAAAAATGGATACTCAAAATGGAGCCGAAGCCGAAGCCTGAGGCCCCAGAACAACTTTGGATTAAAGTGAACGGCGAGGCCGAGGCTCGTCGATCGCCCGGGTTAGGGTTGCATGCACCCAAGTAAATAGAGTTAGTATTAATTTTCATTTCTCGGGGAGAACAAGATACAAGCACAAGAACAACAATTAACACTTTCAGTAGAACAGGACAAAACAAATACATAACTACAATCCAATTAGCTTCCGAAGGATTGCCCAAAAGGAATTATTCCTGCCAAAGGGGCTCTCCAGACTAATTGAATTAAATGAATATAAATTAATAACAATAATCATAAATTTCAAATATTTAAAAAAGAAATAATTTAAATAAACTCACATAGACCCCATTAAGGTTAAATACCCATTAACTCCCATAACTCCCATTAAGGTTAAATCCTTACTTCAAAAATCATAAAAAAATATACACCTCTCACATCAGCTATTCGAGTTGCACAGAAAAAAATGATGATGATCATGTCACCTTTCATTTTCTTTTCATTTTATGGTGGGTTGACCATTGCATTTTTTAAAAATATATACTCATTCTCAGCTGATCACCCCTAAAACAAGGTAAACGGGATCACTCCAGTCAAAGAAGCCATTTAAAAAAAAAACATCCCTCTGCAAAGCGGCTGAAGTATAGACCCACTTTCTCACCCAATTGCATCACAAATGGTCACAAATGGAAACCCAGAGTCCACTGGCAGGAGGTCTAGTACCATATTTCTTCAATTCATCATTTTTATAGCTCTCAGAACTCTCTTAATTAAAATATATTGAGGAGGAAACATAAGAGAAAGTTTAACTTTCCTGATTAATCCAGAAACATTACAACCCTGCAGGCAATGGAAAAGCCTGGAAATTGGAATAAACGCGCGCGTGATTGGCCATTAATAGTGTTTGGAAATACAAGTTTTACTTTCCCAACTCTGATTGGCTTATGAATGTGACGTCGTTTTAAGCTGTTCTTATGCCAGTGTGTATTGTATTTTTTCGGTAACCATAGGATATAATTCCCTAGCTTTTGCCTTTTGTACATTGAAATGAATTTGTTTGGCAGCTAAACTGAGCGAAGCTAATGATGAGACTGATGAACATCAGTGCACGAGAATTTATAAAGACAATATCAAGATTATATTAGGTTTGCCCCCCCCCCCCCCCCCCCCCGATGTGGACGAGCACCACACACTCAGTGCTTGTTTATTTTGTTATTACAAACTACAATCTATGGCTGTGTCCCAATTCTCTGGCTGCGGCTACAAATTACGCATGAACCTATGGGAGCCACTAGCCAGTGACCGCAGCCGTTTCCATAGACTTGTGTGTTATTTGCGGTCAGCCAGAGAATTGAGACACGGCCTATTATGCTGCTGGCGTACGAGTTGGTCGGCGTACGAGTTGGTCGGCGTACGAGTCGGGCGGCGTACGAGTTAACCAGCATTCAAGGCCCTTTTCCAAACCTCGGCTCCGGCTCAGGCTCCGGCGCTGTCATCCATATGCTGAAAATGTAGGTTGTGGATTTTCATTGTAGCTGAATCTCTTTTTACTCGTTCAGAATAGAGTATCTACTTCCGAACCGTACCCAAAAGCCTCTATTTTGATGCCCGTTATTTAAAAATGGATACTCAAAATGGAGCCGAAGCCGAAGCCTGAGGCCCCAGAACAACTTTGGATTAAAGTGAACGGCGAGGCCGAGGCTCGTCGATCGCCCGGGTTAGGGTTGCATGCACCCAAGTAAATAGAGTTAGTATTAATTTTCATTTCTCGGGGAGAACAAGATACAAGCACAAGAACAACAATTAACACTTTCAGTAGAACAGGACAAAACAAATACATAACTACAATCCAATTAGCTTCCGAAGGATTGCCCAAAAGGAATTATTCCTGCCAAAGGGGCTCTCCAGACTAATTGAATTAAATAAATATAAATTAAAAACAATAATCATTAATTTCAAATAATTTAAAAAAGAAATAATTTAAATAAACTCACATAGACCCCATTAAGGTTAAATACCCATTAACTCCCATAACTCCCATTAAGGTTAAATCCTTACTTCAAAAATCATAAAAAAATATACACCTCTCACATCAGCTATTCGAGTTGCACAGAAAAAAATGATGATGATCATGTCACCTTTCATTTTCTTTTCATTTTATGGTGGGTTGACCATTGCATTTTTTTAAAATATATACTCATTCTCAGCTGATCACCCCTAAAACAAGGTAAACGGGATCACTCGAGTCAAAGAAGCCATTTTAAAAAAAAACATCCCTCTGCAAAGCGGCTGAAGTATAGACCCACTTTCTCACCCAATTGCATCACAAATGGTCACAAATGGAAACCCAGAGTCCACTGGCAGGAGGTCTAGTACCATATTTCTTCAATCCATCATTTTAATAGCTCTCAGAACTCTCTTAATTAAAATATATTGAGGAGGAAACATCAGAGAAAGTTTAACTTTCCTGATTAATCCAGAAACATTACAACCCTGCAGGCAATGGAAAAGCCTGGAAATTAGAATAAACGCGCGCGTGATTGGCCATTAATAGTGTTTGGAAATACAAGTTTTACTTTCCCAACTCTGATTGGCTTATGAATGTGACGTCGTTTTAAGCTGTTCTTATGCCAGTGTGTATTGTATTTTTTCGGTAACCATAGGATATAATTCCCTAGCTTTTGCCTTTTGTACATTGAAATGAATTTTTTTGGCAGCTAAACTGAGCGAAGCTAATGATGAGACTGATGAACATCAGTGCACGAGAATTTATAAAGACAATATCAAGATTATATTAGGTTTGCCCCCCCCCCCCCCCCCCGATGTGGACGAGCACCACACACTCAGTGCTTGTTTATTTTGTTATTACAAACTACAATCTATGGCTGTGTCCCAATTCTCTGGCTGCGGCTACAAATTACGCATGAACCTATGGGAGCCACTAGCCAGTGACCGCAGCCGTTTCCATAGACTTGTGTGTTATTTGCGGTCAGCCAGAGAATTGAGACACGGCCTATTATGCTGCTGGCGTACGAGTTGGTCGGCGTACGAGTTGGTCGGCGTACGAGTCGGGCGGCGTACGAGTTAACCAGCATTCAAGGCCCTTTTCCAAACCTCGGCTCCGGCTCAGGCTCCGGCGCTGTCATCCATATGCTGAAAATGTAGGTTGTGGATTTTCATTGTAGCTGAATCTCTTTTTACTCGTTCAGAATAGAGTATCTACTTCCGAACCGTAGCCAAAAGCCTCTATTTTGATGCCCGTTATTTAAAAATGGATACTCAAAATGGAGCCGAAGCCGAAGCCTGAGGCCCCAGAACAACTTTGGATTAAAGTGAACGGCGAGGCCAAGGCTCGTCGATCGCCCGGGTTAGGGTTGCATGCACCCAAGTAAATAGAGTTAGTATTAATTTTCATTTCTCGGGGAGAACAAGATACAAGCACAAGAACAACAATTAACACTTTCAGTAGAACTGGACAAAACAAATACATAACTACAATCCAATTAGCTTCCGAAGGATTGCCCAAAAGGAATTATTCCTGCCAAAGGGGCTCTCCAGACTAATTGAATTAAATAAATATAAATTAAAAACAATAATCATTAATTTCAAATAATTTAAAAAAGAAATAATTGAAATAAACTCACATAGACCCCATTAAGGTTAAATACCCATTAACTCCCATAACTCCCATTAAGGTTAAATCCTTACTTCAAAAATCATAAAAAAATATACACCTCTCACATCAGCTATTCGAGTTGCACAGAAAAAAATGATGATGATCATGTCACCTTTCATTTTCTTTTCATTTTATGGTGGGTTGACCATTGCATTTTTTAAAAATATATACTCATTCTCAGCTGATCACCCCTAAAACAAGGTAAACGGGATCACTCCAGTCAAAGAAGCCATTTTCAAAAAAAACATCCCTCTGCAAAGCGGCTGAAGTATAGACCCACTTTCTCACCCAATTGCATCACAAATGGTCACAAATGGAAACCCAGAGTCCACTGGCAGGAGGTCTAGTACCATATTTCTTCAATCCATCATTTTTATAGCTCTCAGAACTCTCTTAATTAAAATATATTGAGGAGGAAACATCAGAGAAAGTTTAACTTTCCTGATTAATCCAGAAACATTACAACCCTGCAGGCAATGGAAAAGCCTGGAAATTGAAATAAACGCGCGCGTGATTGGCCATTAATAGTGTTTGGAAATACAAGTTTTACTTTCCCAACTCTGATTGGCTTATGAATGTGACGTCGTTTTAAGCTGTTCTTATGCCAGTGTGTATTGTATTTTTTCGGTAACCATAGGATATAATTCCCTAGCTTTTGCCTTTTGTACATTGAAATGAATTTTTTTGGCAGCTAAACTGAGCGAAGCTAATGATGAGACTGATGAACATCAGTGCACGAGAATTTATAAAGACAATATCAAGATTATATTAGGTTTGCCCCCCCCCCCCCCCCGATGTGGACGAGCACCACACAATCAGTGCTTGTTTATTTTGTTATTACAAACTACAATCTATGGCTGTGTCCCAATTCTCTGGCTGCGGCTACAAATTACGCATGAACCTATGGGAGCCACTAGCCAGTGACCGCAGCCGTTTCCATAGACTTGTGTGTTATTTGCGGTCAGCCAGAGAATTGAGACACGGCCTATTATGCTGCTGGCGTACGAGTTGGTCGGCGTACGAGTTGGTCGGCGTACGAGTCGGGCGGCGTACGAGTTAACCAGCATTCAAGGCCCTTTTCCAAACCTCGGCTCCGGCTCAGGCTCCGGCGCTGTCATCCATATGCTGAAAATGTAGGTTGTGGATTTTCATTGTAGCTGAATCTCTTTTTTCTCGTTCAGAATAGAGTATCTACTTCCGAACCGTAGCCAAAAGCCTCTATTTTGATGCCCGTTATTTAAAAATGGATACTCAAAATGGAGCCGAAGCCGAAGCCTGAGGCCCCAGAACAACTTTGGATTAAAGTGGACGGCGAGGCCGAGGCTCGTCGATCGCCCGGGTTAGGGTTGCATGCACCCAAGTAAATAGAGTTAGTATTAATTTTCATTTCTCGGGGAGAACAAGATACAAGCACAAGAACAACAATTAAAAATTTCAGTAGAACAGGACAAAACAAATACATAACTACAATCCAATTAGCTTCCGAAGGATTGCCCAAAAGGAATTATTCCTGCCAAAGGGGCTCTCCAGACTAATTGAATTAAATAAATATAAATTAATAACAATAATCATAAATTTCAAATATTTTAAAAAAGAAATAATTGAAATAAACTCACATAGACCCCATTAAGGTTAAATACCCATTACCTCCCATAACTCCCATTAAGGTTAAATCCTTACTTCAAAAATCATTAAAAAATATACACCTCTCACATCAGCTACTCGAGTTGCACAGAAAAAAATGATGATGATCATGTCACCTTTCATTTTCTTTTCATTTTATGGTGGGTTTTTCCATTGCATTTTTTTAAAATATATACTCATTCTCAGCTGATCACCCCTAAAACAAGGTAAACGGGATCACTCCAGTCAAAGAAGCCATTTTCAAAAAAAACATCCCTCTGCAAAGCGGCTGAAGTATAGACCCACTTTCTCACCCAATTGCATCACAAATGGTCACAAATGGAAACCCAGAGTCCACTGGCAGGAGGTCTAGTACCATATTTCTTCAATCCATCATTTTTATAGCTCTCAGAACTCTCTTAATTAAAATATATTGAGGAGGAAACATCAGAGAAAGTTTAACTTTCCTGATTAATCCAGAAACATTACAACCCTGCAGGCAATGGAAAAGCCTGGAAATTGGAATAAACGCGCGCGTGATTGGCCATTAATAGTGTTTGGAAATACAAGTTTTACTTTCCCAACTCTGATTGGCTTATGAATGTGACGTCGTTTTAAGCTGTTCTTATGCCAGTGTGTATTGTATTTTTTCGGTAACCATAGGATATAATTCCCTAGCTTTTGCCTTTTGTACATTGAAATGAATTTTTTTGGCAGCTAAACTGAGCGAAGCTAATGATGAGACTGATGAACATCAGTGCACGAGAATTTATAAAGACAATATCAAGATAATATTAGGTTTGCCCCCCCCCCCCCCCCCCCGATGTGGACGAGCACCACACACTCAGTGCTTGTTTATTTTGTTATTACAAACTACAATCTATGGCTGTGTCCCAATTCTTTGGCTGCGGCTACAAATTACGCATGAACCTATGGGAGCCACTAGCCAGTGACCGCAGCCGTTTCCATAGACTTGTGTGTTATTTGCGGTCAGCCAGAGAATTGAGACACGGCCTATTATGCTGCTGGCGTACGAGTTGGTCGGCGTACGAGTTGGTCGGCGTACGAGTCGGGCGGCGTACGAGTTAACCAGCATTCAAGGCCCTTTTCCAAACCTCGGCTCCGGCTCAGGCTCCGGCGCTGTCATCCATATGCTGAAAATGTAGGTTGTGGATTTTCATTGTAGCTGAATCTCTTTTTTCTCGTTCAGAATAGAGTATCTACTTCCGAACCGTAGCCAAAAGCCTCTATTTTGAAGCCCGTTATTTAAAAATGGATCACTCAAAATGGAGCCGAAGCCGAAGCCTGAGGCCCCAGAACAACTTTGGATTAAAGTGGACGGCGAGGCCGAGGCTCGTCGATCGCCCGGGTTAGGGTTGCATGCACCCAAGTAAATAGAGTTAGTATTAATTTTCATTTCTCGGGGAGAACAAGATACAAGCACAAGAACAACAATTAACACTTTCAGTAGAACAGGACAAAACAAATACATAACTACAATCCAATTAGCTTCCGAAGGATTGCCCAAAAGGAATTATTCCTGCCAAAGGGGCTCTCCAGACTAATTGAATTAAATAAATATAAATTAATAACAATAATCATAAATTTCAAATAATTTAAAAAAGAAAATAATTTAAATAAACTCACATAGACCCCATTAAGGTTAAATACCCATTAACTCCCATAACTCCCATTAAGGTTAAATCCTTACTTTCAAAAATCATAAAAAAATATACACCTCTCACATCAGCTATTCGAGTTGCACAGAAAAAAATGATGATGATCATGTCACCTTTCATTTTCTTTTCATTTTATGGTGGGTTGACCATTGCATTTTTTAAAATATATACTCATTCTCAGCTGATCACCCCTAAAACAAGGTAAACGGGATCACTCCAGTCAAAGAAGCCATTTAAAAAAAAAACATCCCTCTGCAAAGCGGCTGAAGTATAGACCCACTTTCTCACCCAATTGCATCACAAATGGTCACAAATGGAAACCCAGAGTCCACTGCAGGAGGTCTAGTACCATATTTCTTCAATTCATCATTTTTATAGCTCTCAGAACTCTCTTAATTAAAATATATTGAGGAGGAAACATAAGAGAAAGTTTAACTTTCCTGATTAATCCAGAAACATTACAACCCTGCAGGCAATGGAAAAGCCTGGAAATTGGAATAAACGCGCGCGTGATTGGCCATTAATAGTGTTTGGAAATACAAGTTTTACTTTCCCAACTCTGATTGGCTTATGAATGTGACGTCGTTTTAAGCTGTTCTTATGCCAGTGTGTATTGTATTTTTTCGGTAACCATAGGATATAATTCCCTAGCTTTTGCCTTTTGTACATTGAAATGAATTTGTTTTGGCAGCTAAACTGAGCGAAGCTAATGATGAGACTGATGAACATCAGTGCACGAGAATTTATAAAGACAATATCAAGATTATATTAGGTTTGCCCCCCCCCCCCCCCCCCGATGTGGACGAGCACCACACACTCAGTGCTTGTTTATTTTGTTATTACAAACTACAATCTATGGCTGTGTCCCAATTCTCTGGCTGCGGCTACAAATTACGCATGAACCTATGGGAGCCACTAGCCAGTGACCGCAGCCGTTTCCATAGACTTGTGTGTTATTTGCGGTCAGCCAGAGAATTGAGACACGGCCTATTATGCTGCTGGCGTACGAGTTGGTCGGCGTACGAGTTGGTCGGCGTACGAGTCGGGCGGCGTACGAGTTAACCAGCATTCAAGGCCCTTTTCCAAACCTCGGCTCCGGCTCAGGCTCCGGCGCTGTCATCCATATGCTGAAAATGTAGGTTGTGGATTTTCATTGTAGCTGAATCTCTTTTTACTCGTTCAGAATAGAGTATCTACTTCCGAACCGTACCCAAAAGCCTCTATTTTGATGCCCGTTATTTAAAAATGGATACTCAAAATGGAGCCGAAGCCGAAGCCTGAGGCCCCAGAACAACTTTGGATTAAAGTGAACGGCGAGGCCGAGGCTCGTCGATCGCCCGGGTTAGGGTTGCATGCACCCAAGTAAATAGAGTTAGTATTAATTTTCATTTCTCGGGGAGAACAAGATACAAGCACAAGAACAACAATTAACACTTTCAGTAGAACAGGACAAAACAAATACATAACTACAATCCAATTAGCTTCCGAAGGATTGCCCAAAAGGAATTATTCCTGCCAAAGGGGCTCTCCAGACTAATTGAATTAAATAAATATAAATTAAAAACAATAATCATTAATTTCAAATAATTTAAAAAAGAAATAATTTAAATAAACTCACATAGACCCCATTAAGGTTAAATACCCATTAACTCCCATAACTCCCATTAAGGTTAAATCCTTACTTCAAAAATCATAAAAAAATATACACCTCTCACATCAGCTATTCGAGTTGCACAGAAAAAAATGATGATGATCATGTCACCTTTCATTTTCTTTTCATTTTATGGTGGGTTGACCATTGCATTTTTTTAAAATATATACTCATTCTCAGCTGATCACCCCTAAAACAAGGTAAACGGGATCACTCGAGTCAAAGAAGCCATTTTAAAAAAAAACATCCCTCTGCAAAGCGGCTGAAGTATAGACCCACTTTCTCACCCAATTGCATCACAAATGGTCACAAATGGAAACCCAGAGTCCACTGGCAGGAGGTCTAGTACCATATTTCTTCAATCCATCATTTTAATAGCTCTCAGAACTCTCTTAATTAAAATATATTGAGGAGGAAACATCAGAGAAAGTTTAACTTTCCTGATTAATCCAGAAACATTACAACCCTGCAGGCAATGGAAAAGCCTGGAAATTAGAATAAACGCGCGCGTGATTGGCCATTAATAGTGTTTGGAAATACAAGTTTTACTTTCCCAACTCTGATTGGCTTATGAATGTGACGTCGTTTTAAGCTGTTCTTATGCCAGTGTGTATTGTATTTTTTCGGTAACCATAGGATATAATTCCCTAGCTTTTGCCTTTTGTACATTGAAATGAATTTTTTTGGCAGCTAAACTGAGCGAAGCTAATGATGAGACTGATGAACATCAGTGCACGAGAATTTATAAAGACAATATCAAGATTATATTAGGTTTGCCCCCCCCCCCCCCCCCCCCGATGTGGACGAGCACCACACACTCAGTGCTTGTTTATTTTGTTATTACAAACTACAATCTATGGCTGTGTCCCAATTCTCTGGCTGCGGCTACAAATTACGCATGAACCTATGGGAGCCACTAGCCAGTGACCGCAGCCGTTTCCATAGACTTGTGTGTTATTTGCGGTCAGCCAGAGAATTGAGACACGGCCTATTATGCTGCTGGCGTACGAGTTGGTCGGCGTACGAGTTGGTCGGCGTACGAGTCGGGCGGCGTACGAGTTAACCAGCATTCAAGGCCCTTTTCCAAACCTCGGCTCCGGCTCAGGCTCCGGCGCTGTCATCCATATGCTGAAAATGTAGGTTGTGGATTTTCATTGTAGCTGAATCTCTTTTTACTCGTTCAGAATAGAGTATCTACTTCCGAACCGTAGCCAAAAGCCTCTATTTTGATGCCCGTTATTTAAAAATGGATACTCAAAATGGAGCCGAAGCCGAAGCCTGAGGCCCCAGAACAACTTTGGATTAAAGTGAACGGCGAGGCCAAGGCTCGTCGATCGCCCGGGTTAGGGTTGCATGCACCCAAGTAAATAGAGTTAGTATTAATTTTCATTTCTCGGGGAGAACAAGATACAAGCACAAGAACAACAATTAACACTTTCAGTAGAACTGGACAAAACAAATACATAACTACAATCCAATTAGCTTCCGAAGGATTGCCCAAAAGGAATTATTCCTGCCAAAGGGGCTCTCCAGACTAATTGAATTAAATAAATATAAATTAAAAACAATAATCATTAATTTCAAATAATTTAAAAAAGAAATAATTGAAATAAACTCACATAGACCCCATTAAGGTTAAATACCCATTAACTCCCATAACTCCCATTAAGGTTAAATCCTTACTTCAAAAATCATAAAAAAATATACACCTCTCACATCAGCTATTCGAGTTGCACAGAAAAAAATGATGATGATCATGTCACCTTTCATTTTCTTTTCATTTTATGGTGGGTTGACCATTGCATTTTTTAAAAATATATACTCATTCTCAGCTGATCACCCCTAAAACAAGGTAAACGGGATCACTCCAGTCAAAGAAGCCATTTTCAAAAAAAACATCCCTCTGCAAAGCGGCTGAAGTATAGACCCACTTTCTCACCCAATTGCATCACAAATGGTCACAAATGGAAACCCAGAGTCCACTGGCAGGAGGTCTAGTACCATATTTCTTCAATCCATCATTTTTATAGCTCTCAGAACTCTCTTAATTAAAATATATTGAGGAGGAAACATCAGAGAAAGTTTAACTTTCCTGATTAATCCAGAAACATTACAACCCTGCAGGCAATGGAAAAGCCTGGAAATTGAAATAAACGCGCGCGTGATTGGCCATTAATAGTGTTTGGAAATACAAGTTTTACTTTCCCAACTCTGATTGGCTTATGAATGTGACGTCGTTTTAAGCTGTTCTTATGCCAGTGTGTATTGTATTTTTTCGGTAACCATAGGATATAATTCCCTAGCTTTTGCCTTTTGTACATTGAAATGAATTTTTTTGGCAGCTAAACTGAGCGAAGCTAATGATGAGACTGATGAACATCAGTGCACGAGAATTTATAAAGACAATATCAAGATTATATTAGGTTTGCCCCCCCCCCCCCCCCCCCCGATGTGGACGAGCACCACACAATCAGTGCTTGTTTATTTTGTTATTACAAACTACAATCTATGGCTGTGTCCCAATTCTCTGGCTGCGGCTACAAATTACGCATGAACCTATGGGAGCCACTAGCCAGTGACCGCAGCCGTTTCCATAGACTTGTGTGTTATTTGCGGTCAGCCAGAGAATTGAGACACGGCCTATTATGCTGCTGGCGTACGAGTTGGTCGGCGTACGAGTTGGTCGGCGTACGAGTCGGGCGGCGTACGAGTTAACCAGCATTCAAGGCCCTTTTCCAAACCTCGGCTCCGGCTCAGGCTCCGGCGCTGTCATCCATATGCTGAAAATGTAGGTTGTGGATTTTCATTGTAGCTGAATCTCTTTTTTCTCGTTCAGAATAGAGTATCTACTTCCGAACCGTAGCCAAAAGCCTCTATTTTGATGCCCGTTATTTAAAAATGGATACTCAAAATGGAGCCGAAGCCGAAGCCTGAGGCCCCAGAACAACTTTGGATTAAAGTGGACGGCGAGGCCGAGGCTCGTCGATCGCCCGGGTTAGGGTTGCATGCACCCAAGTAAATAGAGTTAGTATTAATTTTCATTTCTCGGGGAGAACAAGATACAAGCACAAGAACAACAATTAAAAATTTCAGTAGAACAGGACAAAACAAATACATAACTACAATCCAATTAGCTTCCGAAGGATTGCCCAAAAGGAATTATTCCTGCCAAAGGGGCTCTCCAGACTAATTGAATTAAATAAATATAAATTAATAACAATAATCATAAATTTCAAATATTTTAAAAAAGAAATAATTGAAATAAACTCACATAGACCCCATTAAGGTTAAATACCCATTACCTCCCATAACTCCCATTAAGGTTAAATCCTTACTTCAAAAATCATTAAAAAATATACACCTCTCACATCAGCTACTCGAGTTGCACAGAAAAAAATGATGATGATCATGTCACCTTTCATTTTCTTTTCATTTTATGGTGGGTTTTTCCATTGCATTTTTTTAAAATATATACTCATTCTCAGCTGATCACCCCTAAAACAAGGTAAACGGGATCACTCCAGTCAAAGAAGCCATTTTCAAAAAAAACATCCCTCTGCAAAGCGGCTGAAGTATAGACCCACTTTCTCACCCAATTGCATCACAAATGGTCACAAATGGAAACCCAGAGTCCACTGGCAGGAGGTCTAGTACCATATTTCTTCAATCCATCATTTTTATAGCTCTCAGAACTCTCTTAATTAAAATATATTGAGGAGGAAACATCAGAGAAAGTTTAACTTTCCTGATTAATCCAGAAACATTACAACCCTGCAGGCAATGGAAAAGCCTGGAAATTGGAATAAACGCGCGCGTGATTGGCCATTAATAGTGTTTGGAAATACAAGTTTTACTTTCCCAACTCTGATTGGCTTATGAATGTGACGTCGTTTTAAGCTGTTCTTATGCCAGTGTGTATTGTATTTTTTCGGTAACCATAGGATATAATTCCCTAGCTTTTGCCTTTTGTACATTGAAATGAATTTTTTTGGCAGCTAAACTGAGCGAAGCTAATGATGAGACTGATGAACATCAGTGCACGAGAATTTATAAAGACAATATCAAGATAATATTAGGTTTGCCCCCCCCCCCCCCCCCCCCCGATGTGGACGAGCACCACACACTCAGTGCTTGTTTATTTTGTTATTACAAACTACAATCTATGGCTGTGTCCCAATTCTTTGGCTGCGGCTACAAATTACGCATGAACCTATGGGAGCCACTAGCCAGTGACCGCAGCCGTTTCCATAGACTTGTGTGTTATTTGCGGTCAGCCAGAGAATTGAGACACGGCCTATTATGCTGCTGGCGTACGAGTTGGTCGGCGTACGAGTTGGTCGGCGTACGAGTCGGGCGGCGTACGAGTTAACCAGCATTCAAGGCCCTTTTCCAAACCTCGGCTCCGGCTCAGGCTCCGGCGCTGTCATCCATATGCTGAAAATGTAGGTTGTGGATTTTCATTGTAGCTGAATCTCTTTTTTCTCGTTCAGAATAGAGTATCTACTTCCGAACCGTAGCCAAAAGCCTCTATTTTGAAGCCCGTTATTTAAAAATGGATCACTCAAAATGGAGCCGAAGCCGAAGCCTGAGGCCCCAGAACAACTTTGGATTAAAGTGGACGGCGAGGCCGAGGCTCGTCGATCGCCCGGGTTAGGGTTGCATGCACCCAAGTAAATAGAGTTAGTATTAATTTTCATTTCTCGGGGAGAACAAGATACAAGCACAAGAACAACAATTAACACTTTCAGTAGAACAGGACAAAACAAATACATAACTACAATCCAATTAGCTTCCGAAGGATTGCCCAAAAGGAATTATTCCTGCCAAAGGGGCTCTCCAGACTAATTGAATTAAATAAATATAAATTAATAACAATAATCATAAATTTCAAATAATTTAAAAAAGAAATAATTTAAATAAACTCACATAGACCCCATTAAGGTTAAATACCCATTAACTCCCATAACTCCCATTAAGGTTAAATCCTTACTTCAAAAATCATTAAAAAATATACACCTCTCACATCAGCTATTCGAGTTGCACAGAAAAAAATGATGATGATCATGTCACCTTTCATTTTCTTTTCATTTTATGGTGGGTTGACCATTGCATTTTTTAAAAATATATACTCATTCTCAGCTGATCACCCCTAAAACAAGGTAAACGGGATCACTCCAGTCAAAGAAGCCATTTTCAAAAAAAACATCCCTCTGCAAAGCGGCTGAAGTATAGACCCACTTTCTCACCCAATTGCATCACAAATGGTCACAAATGGAAACCCAGAGTCCACTGGCAGGAGGTCTAGTACCATATTTCTTCAATCCATCATTTTTATAGCTCTCAGAACTCTCTTAATTAAAATATATTGAGGAGGAAACATCAGAGAAAGTTTAACTTTCCTGATTAATCCAGAAACATTACAACCCTGCAGGCAATGGAAAAGCCTGGAAATTGGAATAAACGCGCGCGTGATTGGCCATTAATAGTGTTTGGAAATACAAGTTTTACTTTCCCAACTCTGATTGGCTTACGAATGTGACGTCGTTTTAAGCTGTTCTTATGCCAGTGTGTATTGTATTTTTTCGGTAACCATAGGATATAATTCCCTAGCTTTTGCCTTTTGTACATTGAAATGAATTTTTTTGGCAGCTAAACTGAGCGAAGCTAATGATGAGACTGATGAACATCAGTGCACGAGAATTTATAAAGACAATATCAAGATTATATTAGGTTTGCCCCCCCCCCCCCCGATGTGGACGAGCACCACACACTCAGTGCTTGTTTATTTTGTTATTACAAACTACAATCTATGGCTGTGTCCCAATTCTCTGGCTGCGGCTACAAATTACGCATGAACCTATGGGAGCCACTAGCCAGTGACCGCAGCCGTTTCCATAGACTTGTGTGTTATTTGCGGTCAGCCAGAGAATTGAGACACGGCCTATTATGCTGCTGGCGTACGAGTTGGTCGGCGTACGAGTTGGTCGGCGTACGAGTCGGGCGGCGTACGAGTTAACCAGCATTCAAGGCCCTTTTCCAAACCTCGGCTCCGGCTCAGGCTCCGGCGCTGTCATCCATATGCTGAAAATGTAGGTTGTGGATTTTCATTGTAGCTGAATCTCTTTTTTCTCGTTCAGAATAGAGTATCTACTTCCGAACCGTAGCCAAAAGCCTCTATTTTGATGCCCGTTATTTAAAAATGGATACTCAAAATGGAGCCGAAGCCGAAGCCTGAGGCCCCAGAACAACTTTGGATTAAAGTGGACGGCGAGGCCGAGGCTCGTCGATCGCCCGGGTTAGGGTTGCATGCACCCAAGTAAATAGAGTTAGTATTAATTTTCATTTCTCGGGGAGAACAAGATACAAGCACAAGAACAACAATTAACACTTTCAGTAGAACAGGACAAAACAAATAAATAACTACAATCCAATTAGCTTCCGAAGGATTGCCCAAAAGGAATTATTCCTGCCAAAGGGGCTCTCCAGACTAATTGAATTAAATAAATATAAATTAAAAAAAATAATCATAAATTTCAAATAATTTAAAAAAGAAATAATTTAAATAAACTCACATAGACCCCATTAAGGTTAAATACCCATTAACTCCCATAACTCCCATTAAGGTTAAATCCTTACTTCAAAAATCATTAAAAAATATACACCTCTCACATCAGCTATTCGAGTTGCACAGAACAAAATGATGATGATCATGTCACCTTTCATTTTCTTTTCATTTTATGGTGGGTTGACCATTGCATTTTTTTAAAATATATACTCATTCTCAGCTGCTCACCCCTAAAACAAGGTAAACGGGATCACTCCAGTCAAAGAAGCCATTTAAAAAAAAAACATCCCTCTGCAAAGCGGCTGAAGTATAGACCCACTTTCTCACCCAATTGCATCACAAATGGTCACAAATGGAAACCCAGAGTCCACTGGCAGGAGGTCTAGTACCATATTTCTTCAATCCATCATTTTTATAGCTCTCAGAACTCTCTTAATTAAAATATATTGAGGAGGAAACATAAGAGAAAGTTTAACTTTCCTGGTTAATCCAGAAACATTACAACCCTGCAGGCAATGGAAAAGCCTGGAAATTGGAATAAACGCGCGCGAGATTGGCCATTAATAGTGTTTGGAAATACAAGTTTTACTTTCCCAACTCTGATTGGCTTATGAATGTGACGTCGTTTTAAGCTGTTCTTATGCCAGTGTGTATTGTATTTTTTCGGTAACCATAGGATATAATTCCCTAGCTTTTGCCTTTTGTACATTGAAATGAATTTGTTTGGCAGCTAAACTGAGCGAAGCTAATGATGAGACTGATGAACATCAGTGCACGAGAATTTATAAAGACAATATCAAGATTATATTAGGTTTGCCCCCCCCCCCCCGGATGTGGACGAGCACCACACACTCAGTGCTTGTTTATTTTGTTATTACAAACTACAATCTATGGCTGTGTCCCAATTCTCTGGCTGCGGCTACAAATTACGCATGAACCTATGGGAGCCACTAGCCAGTGACCGCAGCCGTTTCCATAGACTTGTGTGTTATTTGCGGTCAGCCAGAGAATTGAGACACGGCCTATTATGCTGCTGGCGTACGAGTTGGTCGGCGTACGAGTTGGTCGGCGTACGAGTCGGGCGGCGTACGAGTTAACCAGCATTCAAGGCCCTTTTCCAAACCTCGGCTCCGGCTCAGGCTCCGGCGCTGTCATCCATATGCTGAAAATGTAGGTTGAGGATTTTCATTGTAGCTGAATCTCTTTTTTCTCGTTCAGAATAGAGTATCTACTTCCGAACCGTAGCCAAAAGCCTCTATTTTGATGCCCGTTATTTAAAAATGGATACTCAAAATGGAGCCGAAGCCGAAGCCTGAGGCCCCAGAACAACTTTGGATTAAAGTGGACGGCGAGGCCGAGGCTCGTCGATCGCCCGGGTTAGGGTTGCATGCACCCAAGTAAATAGAGTTAGTATTAATTTTCATTTCTCGGGGAGAACAAGATACAAGCACAAGAACAACAATTAACACTTTCAGTAGAACAGGACAAAACAAATACATAACTACAATCCAATTAGCTTCCGAAGGATTGCCCAAAAGGAATTATTCCTGCCAAAGGGGCTCTCCAGACTAATTGAATTAAATAAATATAAATTAAAAAAAATAATCATAAATTTCAAATAATTTAAAAAAGAAATAATTTAAATAAACTCACATAGACCCCATTAAGGTTAAATACCCATTAACTCCCATAACTCCCATTAAGGTTAAATCCTTACTTCAAAAATCATTAAAAAATATACACCTCTCACATCAGCTATTCGAGTTGCACAGAACAAAATGATGATGATCATGTCACCTTTCATTTTCTTTTCATTTTATGGTGGGTTGACCATTGCATTTTTTTTAAATATATACTCATTCTCAGCTGATCACCCCTAAAACAAGGTAAACGGGATCACTCCAGTCAAAGAAGCCATTTAAAAAAAAAACATCCCTCTGCAAAGCGGCTGAAGTATAGACCCACTTTCTCACCCAATTGCATCACAAATGGTCACAAATGGAAACCCAGAGTCCACTGGCAGGAGGTCTAGTACCATATTTCTTCAATCCATCATTTTTATAGCTCTCAGAACTCTCTTAATTAAAATATATTGAGGAGGAAACATAAGAGAAAGTTTAACTTTCCTGGTTAATCCAGAAACATTACAACCCTGCAGGCAATGGAAAAGCCTGGAAATTGGAATAAACGCGCGCGAGATTGGCCATTAATAGTGTTTGGAAATACAAGTTTTACTTTCCCAACTCTGATTGGCTTATGAATGTGACGTCGTTTTAAGCTGTTCTTATGCCAGTGTGTATTGTATTTTTTCGGTAACCATAGGATATAATTCCCTAGCTTTTGCCTTTTGTACATTGAAATGAATTTGTTTGGCAGCTAAACTGAGCGAAGCTAATGATGAGACTGATGAACATCAGTGCACGAGAATTTATAAAGACAATATCAAGATTATATTAGGTTTGCCCCCCCCCCCGGATGTGGACGAGCACCACACACTCAGTGCTTGTTTATTTTGTTATTACAAACTACAATCTATGGCTGTGTCCCAATTCTCTGGCTGCGGCTACAAATTACGCATGAACCTATGGGAGCCACTAGCCAGTGACCGCAGCCGTTTCCATAGACTTGTGTGTTATTTGCGGTCAGCCAGAGAATTGAGACACGGCCTATTATGCTGCTGGCGTACGAGTTGGTCGGCGTACGAGTTGGTCGGCGTACGAGTCGGGCGGCGTACGAGTTAACCAGCATTCAAGGCCCTTTTCCAAACCTCGGCTCCGGCTCAGGCTCCGGCGCTGTCATCCATATGCTGAAAATGTAGGTTGTGGATTTTCATTGTAGCTTAATCTCTTTTTTCTCGTTCAGAATAGAGTATCTACTTCCGAACCGTAGCCAAAAGCCTCTATTTTGATGCCCGTTATTTAAAAATTGATACTCACAATGGAGCCGAAGCCGAAGCCTGAGGCCCCAGAACAACTTTGGATTAAAGTGGACGGCGAGGCCGAGGCTCGTCGATCGCCCGGGTTAGGGTTGCATGCACCCAAGTAAATAGAGTTAGTATTAATTTTCATTTCTCGGGGAGAACAAGATACAAGCACAAGAACAACAATTAACACTTTCAGTAGAACAGGACAAAACAAATACATAACTACAATCCAATTAGCTTCCGAAGGATTGCCCAAAAGGAATTATTCCTGCCAAAGGGGCTCTCCAGACTAATTGAATTAAATAAATATAAATTAAAAAAAATAATCATAAATTTCAAATAATTTAAAAAAGAAATAATTTAAATAAACTCACATAGACCCCATTAAGGTTAAATACCCATTAACTCCCATAACTCCCATTAAGGTTAAATCCTTACTTCAAAAATCATTAAAAAATATACACCTCTCACATCAGCTATTCGAGTTGCACAGAAAAAAATGATGATGATCATGTCACCTTTCATTTTCTTTTCATTTTATGGTGGGTTGACCATTGCATTTTTTTTAAAATATATACTCATTCTCAGCTGATCACCCCTAAAACAAGGTAAACGGGATCACTCCAGTCAAAGAAGCCATTTAAAAAAAAAACATCCCTCTGCAAAGCGGCTGAAGTATAGACCCACTTTCTCACCCAATTGCATCACAAATGGTCACAAATGGAAACCCAGAGTCCACTGGCAGGAGGTCTAGTACCATATTTCTTCAATCCATCATTTTTATAGCTCTCAGAACTCTCTTAATTAAAATATATTGAGGAGGAAACATAAGAGAAAGTTTAACTTTCCTGATTAATCCAGAAACATTACAACCCTGCAGGCAATGGAAAAGCCTGGAAATTGGAATAAACGCGCGCGTGATTGGCCATTAATAGTGTTTGGAAATACAAGTTTTACTTTCCCAACTCTGATTGGCTTATGAATGTGACGTCGTTTTAAGCTGTTCTTATGCCAGTGTGTATTGTATTTTTTCGATAACCATAGGATATAATTCCCTAGCTTTTGCCTTTTGTACATTGAAATGAATTTTTTTGGCAGCTAAACTGAGCGAAGCTAATGATGAGACTGATGAACATCAGTGCACGAGAATTTATAAAGACAATATCAAGATTATATTAGGTTTGCCCCCCCCCCCCCCCCCCCGATGTGGACGAGCACCACACACTCAGTGCTTGTTTATTTTGTTATTACAAACTACAATCTATGGCTGTGTCCCAATTCTCTGGCTGCGGCTACAAATTACGCATGAACCTATGGGAGCCACTAGCCAGTGACCGCAGCCGTTTCCATAGACTTGTGTGTTATTTGCGGTCAGCCAGAGAATTGAGACACGGCCTATTATGCTGCTGGCGTACGAGTTGGTCGGCGTACGAGTTGGTCGGCGTACGAGTCGGGCGGCGTACGAGTTAACCAGCATTCAAGGCCCTTTTCCAAACCTCGGCTCCGGCTCAGGCTCCGGCGCTGTCATCCATATGCTGAAAATGTAGGTTGTGGATTTTCATTGTAGCTTAATCTCTTTTTTCTCGTTCAGAATAGAGTATCTACTTCCGAACCGTAGCCAAAAGCCTCTATTTTGATGCCCGTTATTTAAAAATTGATACTCACAATGGAGCCGAAGCCGAAGCCTGAGGCCCCAGAACAACTTTGGATTAAAGTGGACGGCGAGGCCGAGGCTCGTCGATCGCCCGGGTTAGGGTTGCATGCACCCAAGTAAATAGAGTTAGTATTAATTTTCATTTCTCGGGGAGAACAAGATACAAGCACAAGAACAACAATTAACACTTTCAGTAGAACAGGACAAAACAAATACATAACTACAATCCAATTAGCTTCCGAAGGATTGCCCAAAAGGAATTATTCCTGCCAAAGGGGCTCTCCAGACTAATTGAATTAAATAAATATAAATTAAAAAAAATAATCATAAATTTCAAATAATTTAAAAAAGAAATAATTTAAATAAACTCACATAGACCCCATTAAGGTTAAATACCCATTAACTCCCATAACTCCCATTAAGGTTAAATCCTTACTTCAAAAATCATTAAAAAATATACACCTCTCACATCAGCTATTCGAGTTGCACAGAAAAAAATGATGATGATCATGTCACCTTTCATTTTCTTTTCATTTTATGGTGGGTTGACCATTGCATTTTTTTTTAAATATATACTCATTCTCAGCTGATCACCCCTAAAACAAGGTAAACGGGATCACTCCAGTCAAAGAAGCCATTTAAAAAAAAAACATCCCTCTGCAAAGCGGCTGAAGTATAGACCCACTTTCTCACCCAATTGCATCACAAATGGTCACAAATGGAAACCCAGAGTCCACTGGCAGGAGGTCTAGTACCATATTTCTTCAATCCATCATTTTTATAGCTCTCAGAACTCTCTTAATTAAAATATATTGAGGAGGAAACATAAGAGAAAGTTTAACTTTCCTGATTAATCCAGAAACATTACAACCCTGCAGGCAATGGAAAAGCCTGGAAATTGGAATAAACGCGCGCGTGATTGGCCATTAATAGTGTTTGGAAATACAAGTTTTACTTTCCCAACTCTGATTGGCTTATGAATGTGACGTCGTTTTAAGCTGTTCTTATGCCAGTGTGTATTGTATTTTTTCGATAACCATAGGATATAATTCCCTAGCTTTTGCCTTTTGTACATTGAAATGAATTTTTTTGGCAGCTAAACTGAGCGAAGCTAATGATGAGACTGATGAACATCAGTGCACGAGAATTTATAAAGACAATATCAAGATTATATTAGGTTTGCCCCCCCCCCCCCCCCCCCCGATGTGGACGAGCACCACACACTCAGTGCTTGTTTATTTTGTTATTACAAACTACAATCTATGGCTGTGTCCCAATTCTCTGGCTGCGGCTACAAATTACGCATGAACCTATGGGAGCCACTAGCCAGTGACCGCAGCCGTTTCCATAGACTTGTGTGTCATTTGCGGTCAGCCAGAGAATTGAGACACGGCCTATTATGCTGCTGGCGTACGAGTTGGTCGGCGTACGAGTTGGTCGGCGTACGATTCGGGCGGCGTACGAGTTAACCAGCATTCAAGGCCCTTTTCCAAACCTCGGCTCCGGCTCAGGCTCCGGCGCTGTCATCCATATGCTGAAATTGTAGGTTGTGGATTTTCATTGTAGCTGAATCTCTTTTTTCTCGTTCAGAATAGAGTATCTACTTCCGAACCGTAGCCAAAAGCCTCTATTTTGATGCCCGTTATTTAAAAATGGATACTCAAAATGGAGCCGAAGCCGAAGCCTGAGGCCCCAGAACAACTTTGGATTAAAGTGGACGGCGAGGCCGAGGCTCGTCGATCGCCCGGGTTAGGGTTGCATGCACCCAAGTAAATAGAGTTAGTATTAATTTTCATTTCTCGGGGAGAACAAGATACAAGCACAAGAACAACAATTAACACTTTCAGTAGAACAGGACAAAACAAATACATAACTACAATCCAATTAGCTTCCGAAGGATTGCCCAAAAGGAATTATTCCTGCCAAAGGGGCTCTCCAGACTAATTGAATTAAATAAATATAAATTAAAAAAAATAATCATAAATTTCAAATAATTTAAAAAAGAAATAATTTAAATAAACTCACATAGACCCCATTAAGGTTAAATACCCATTAACTCCCATAACTCCCATTAAGGTTAAATCCTTACTTCAAAAATCATTAAAAAATATACACCTCTCACATCAGCTATTCGAGTTGCACAGAAAAAAATGATGATGATCATGTCACCTTTCATTTTCTTTTCATTTTATGGTGGGTTGACCATTGCATTTTTTTTAAAATATATACTCATTCTCAGCTGATCACCCCTAAAACAAGGTAAACGGGATCACTCCAGTCAAAGAAGCCATTTAAAAAAAAAAACATCCCTCTGCAAAGCGGCTGAAGTATAGACCCACTTTCTCACCCAATTGCATCACAAATGGTCACAAATGGAAACCCAGAGTCCACTGGCAGGAGGTCTAGTACCATATTTCTTCAATCCATCATTTTTATAGCTCTCAGAACTCTCTTAATTCAAATATATTGAGGAGGAAACATAAGAGAAAGTTTTTATTTTTCCTGATTAATCCAGAAACATTACAACCCTGCAGGCAATGGAAAAGCCTGGAAATTGGAATAAACGCGCGCGAGATTGGCCATTAATAGTGTTTGGAAATACAAGTTTTACTTTCCCAACTCTGATTGGCTTATGAATGTGACGTCGTTTTAAGCTGTTCTTATGCCAGTGTGTATTGTATTTTTTCGGTTACCATAGGATATAATTCCCTAGCTTTTGCCTTTTGTACATTGAAATGAATTTGTTTGGCAGCTAAACTGAGCGAAGCTAATGATGAGACTGATGAACATCAGTGCACGAGAATTTATAAAGACAATATCAAGATTATATTAGGTTTGCCCCCCCCCCCCCCCCCCCCCCGATGTGGACGAGCACCACACACTCAGTGCTTGTTTATTTTGTTATTACAAACTACAATCTATGGCTGTGTCCCAATTCTCCGGCTGCGGCTACAAATTACGCATGAACCTATGGGAGCCACTAGCCAGTGACCGCAGCCGTTTCCATAGACTTGTGTGTTATTTGCGGTCAGCCAGAGAATTGAGACACGGCCTATTATGCTGCTGGCGTACGAGTTGGTCGGCGTACGAGTTGGTCGGCGTACGAGTCGGGCGGCGTACGAGTTAACCAGCATTCAAGGCCCTTTTCCAAACCTCGGCTCCGGCTCAGGCTCCGGCGCTGTCATCCATATGCTGAAAATGTAGGTTGTGGATTTTCATTGTAGCTTAATCTCTTTTTTCTCGTTCAGAATAGAGTATCTACTTCCGAACCGTAGCCAAAAGCCTCTATTTTGATGCCCGTTATTTAAAAATTGATACTCACAATGGAGCCGAAGCCGAAGCCTGAGGCCCCAGAACAACTTTGGATTAAAGTGGACGGCGAGGCCGAGGCTCGTCGATCGCCCGGGTTAGGGTTGCATGCACCCAAGTAAATAGAGTTAGTATTAATTTTCATTTCTCGGGGAGAACAAGATACAAGCACAAGAACAACAATTAACACTTTCAGTAGAACAGGACAAAACAAATACATAACTACAATCCAATTAGCTTCCGAAGGATTGCCCAAAAGGAATTATTCCTGCCAAAGGGGCTCTCCAGACTAATTGAATTAAATAAATATAAATTAAAAAAAATAATCATAAATTTCAAATAATTTAAAAAAGAAATAATTTAAATAAACTCACATAGACCCCATTAAGGTTAAATACCCATTAACTCCCATAACTCCCATTAAGGTTAAATCCTTACTTCAAAAATCATTAAAAAATATACACCTCTCACATCAGCTATTCGAGTTGCACAGAAAAAAATGATGATGATCATGTCACCTTTCATTTTCTTTTCATTTTATGGTGGGTTGACCATTGCATTTTTTTAAAAATATATACTCATTCTCAGCTGATCACCCCTAAAACAAGGTAAACGGGATCACTCCAGTCAAAGAAGCCATTTAAAAAAAAAACATCCCTCTGCAAAGCGGCTGAAGTATAGACCCACTTTCTCACCCAATTGCATCACAAATGGTCACAAATGGAAACCCAGAGTCCACTGGCAGGAGGTCTAGTACCATATTTCTTCAATCCATCATTTTTATAGCTCTCAGAACTCTCTTAATTAAAATATATTGAGGAGGAAACATAAGAGAAAGTTTAACTTTCCTGATTAATCCAGAAACATTACAACCCTGCAGGCAATGGAAAAGCCTGGAAATTGGAATAAACGCGCGCGTGATTGGCCATTAATAGTGTTTGGAAATACAAGTTTTACTTTCCCAACTCTGATTGGCTTATGAATGTGACGTCGTTTTAAGCTGTTCTTATGCCAGTGTGTATTGTATTTTTTCGATAACCATAGGATATAATTCCCTAGCTTTTGCCTTTTGTACATTGAAATGAATTTTTTTGGCAGCTAAACTGAGCGAAGCTAATGATGAGACTGATGAACATCAGTGCACGAGAATTTATAAAGACAATATCAAGATTATATTAGGTTTGCCCCCCCCCCCCCGATGTGGACGAGCACCACACACTCAGTGCTTGTTTATTTTGTTATTACAAACTACAATCTATGGCTGTGTCCCAATTCTCCGGCTGCGGCTACAAATTACGCATGAACCTATGGGAGCCACTAGCCAGTGACCGCAGCCGTTTCCATAGACTTGTGTGTTATTTGCGGTCAGCCAGAGAATTGAGACACGGCCTATTATGCTGCTGGCGTACGAGTTGGTCGGCGTACGAGTTGGTCGGCGTACGAGTCGGGCGGCGTACGAGTTAACCAGCATTCAAGGCCCTTTTCCAAACCTCGGCTCCGGCTCAGGCTCCGGCGCTGTCATCCATATGCTGAAAATGTAGGTTGTGGATTTTCATTGTAGCTTAATCTCTTTTTTCTCGTTCAGAATAGAGTATCTACTTCCGAACCGTAGCCAAAAGCCTCTATTTTGATGCCCGTTATTTAAAAATTGATACTCACAATGGAGCCGAAGCCGAAGCCTGAGGCCCCAGAACAACTTTGGATTAAAGTGGACGGCGAGGCCGAGGCTCGTCGATCGCCCGGGTTAGGGTTGCATGCACCCAAGTAAATAGAGTTAGTATTAATTTTCATTTCTCGGGGAGAACAAGATACAAGCACAAGAACAACAATTAACACTTTCAGTAGAACAGGACAAAACAAATACATAACTACAATCCAATTAGCTTCCGAAGGATTGCCCAAAAGGAATTATTCCTGCCAAAGGGGCTCTCCAGACTAATTGAATTAAATAAATATAAATTAAAAAAAATAATCATAAATTTCAAATAATTTAAAAAAGAAATAATTTAAATAAACTCACATAGACCCCATTAAGGTTAAATACCCATTAACTCCCATAACTCCCATTAAGGTTAAATCCTTACTTCAAAAATCATTAAAAAATATACACCTCTCACATCAGCTATTCGAGTTGCACAGAAAAAAATGATGATGATCATGTCACCTTTCATTTTCTTTTCATTTTATGGTGGGTTGACCATTGCATTTTTTTAAAAATATATACTCATTCTCAGCTGATCACCCCTAAAACAAGGTAAACGGGATCACTCCAGTCAAAGAAGCCATTTAAAAAAAAAACATCCCTCTGCAAAGCGGCTGAAGTATAGACCCACTTTCTCACCCAATTGCATCACAAATGGTCACAAATGGAAACCCAGAGTCCACTGGCAGGAGGTCTAGTACCATATTTCTTCAATCCATCATTTTTATAGCTCTCAGAACTCTCTTAATTAAAATATATTGAGGAGGAAACATAAGAGAAAGTTTAACTTTCCTGATTAATCCAGAAACATTACAACCCTGCAGGCAATGGAAAAGCCTGGAAATTGGAATAAACGCGCGCGTGATTGGCCATTAATAGTGTTTGGAAATACAAGTTTTACTTTCCCAACTCTGATTGGCTTATGAATGTGACGTCGTTTTAAGCTGTTCTTATGCCAGTGTGTATTGTATTTTTTCGATAACCATAGGATATAATTCCCTAGCTTTTGCCTTTTGTACATTGAAATGAATTTTTTTGGCAGCTAAACTGAGCGAAGCTAATGATGAGACTGATGAACATCAGTGCACGAGAATTTATAAAGACAATATCAAGATTATATTAGGTTTGCCCCCCCCCCCCCCGATGTGGACGAGCACCACACACTCAGTGCTTGTTTATTTTGTTATTACAAACTACAATCTATGGCTGTGTCCCAATTCTCTGGCTGCGGCTACAAATTACGCATGAACCTATGGGAGCCACTAGCCAGTGACCGCAGCCGTTTCCATAGACTTGTGTGTCATTTGCGGTCAGCCAGAGAATTGAGACACGGCCTATTATGCTGCTGGCGTACGAGTTGGTCGGCGTACGAGTTGGTCGGCGTACGATTCGGGCGGCGTACGAGTTAACCAGCATTCAAGGCCCTTTTCCAAACCTCGGCTCCGGCTCAGGCTCCGGCGCTGTCATCCATATGCTGAAATTGTAGGTTGTGGATTTTCATTGTAGCTGAATCTCTTTTTTCTCGTTCAGAATAGAGTATCTACTTCCGAACCGTAGCCAAAAGCCTCTATTTTGATGCCCGTTATTTAAAAATGGATACTCAAAATGGAGCCGAAGCCGAAGCCTGAGGCCCCAGAACAACTTTGGATTAAAGGGGACGGCGAGGCCGAGGCTCGTCGATCGCCCGGGTTAGGGTTGCATGCACCCAAGTAAATAGAGTTAGTATTAATTTTCATTTCTCGGGGAGAACAAGATACAAGCACAAGAACAACAATTAACACTTTCAGTAGAACAGGACAAAACAAATACATAACTACAATCCAATTAGCTTCCGAAGGATTGCCCAAAAGGAATTATTCCTGCCAAAGGGGCTCTCCAGACTAATTGAATTAAATAAATATAAATTAAAAAAAATAATCATAAATTTCAAATAATTTAAAAAAAGGAAGAATTTAAATAAACTCACATAGACCCCATTAAGGTTAAATACCCATTAACTCCCATAACTCCCATTAAGGTTCAATCCTTACTTCAAAAATCATTAAAAAATATACACCTCTCACATCAGCTATTCGAGTTGCACAGAAAAAAATGATGATGATCATGTCACCTTTCATTTTCTTTTCATTTTATGGTGGGTTGACCATTGCATTTTTTTAAAAATATATACTCATTCTCAGCTGATCACCCCTAAAACAAGGTAAACGGGATCACTCCAGTCAAAGAAGCCATTTTCAAAAAAAACATCCCTCTGCAAAGCGGCTGAAGTATAGACCCACTTTCTCACCCAATTGCATCACAAATGGTCACAAATGGAAACCCAGAGTCCACTGGCAGGAGGTCTAGTACCATATTTCTTCAATCCATCATTTTTATAGCTCTCAGAACTCTCTTAATTCAAATATATTGAGGAGGAAACATAAGAGAAAGTTTAACTTTCCTGATTAATCCAGAAACATTACAACCCTGCAGGCAATGGAAAAGCCTGGAAATTGGAATAAACGCGCGCGTGATTGGCCATTAATAGTGTTTGGAAATACAAGTTTTACTTTCCCAACTCTGATTGGCTTATGAATGTGACGTCGTTTTAAGCTGTTCTTATGCCAGTGTGTATTGTATTTTTTCGGTTACCATAGGATATAATTCCCTAGCTTTTGCCTTTTGTACATTGAAATGCATTTTTTTGGCAGCTAAACTGAGCGAAGCTAATGATGAGACTGATGAACATCAGTGCACGAGAATTTATAAAGACAATATCAAGATTATATTAGGTTTGCCCCCCCCCCCCCCCCGCCGATGTGGACGAGCACCACACACTCAGTGCTTGTTTATTTTGTTATTACAAACTACAATCTATGGCTGTGTCCCAATTCTCTGGCTGCGGCTACAAATTACGCATGAACCTATGGGAGCCACTAGCCAGTGACCGCAGCCGTTTCCATAGACTTGTGTGTTATTTGCGGTCAGCCAGAGAATTGAGACACGGCCTATTATGCTGCTGGCGTACGAGTTGGTCGGCGTACGAGTCGGGCGGCGTACGAGTTAACCAGCATTCAAGGCCCTTTTCCAAACCTCGGCTCCGGCTCAGGCTCCGGCGCTGTCATCCATATGCTGAAAATGTAGGTTGTGGATTTTCATTGTAGCTGAATCTCTTTTTTCTCGTTCAGAATAGAGTATCTACTTCCGAACCGTAGCCAAAAGCCTCTATTTTGATGCCCGTTATTTAAAAATGGATACTCAAAATGGAGCCGAAGCCGAAGCCTGAGGCCCCAGAACAACTTTGGATTAAAGTGGACGGCGAGGCCGAGGCTCGTCGATCGCCCGGGTTAGGGTTGCATGCACCCAAGTAAATAGAGTTAGTATTAATTTTCATTTCTCGGGGAGAACAAGATACAAGCACAAGAACAACAATTAACACTTTCAGTAGAACAGGACAAAACAAATACATAACTACAATCCAATTAGCTTCCGAAGGATTGCCCAAAAGGAATTATTCCTGCCAAAGGGGCTCTCCAGACTAATTGAATTAAATAAATTTAAATTAAAAAAAATAATCATAAATTTCAAATAATTTAAAAAAGAAATAATTTAAATAAACTCACATAGACCCCATTAAGGTTAAATACACATTAACTCCCATAACTCCCATTAAGGTTAAATCCTTACTTCAAAAATCATTAAAAAATATACACCTCTCACATCAGCTATTCGAGTTGCACAGAAAAAAATGATGATGATCATGTCACCTTTCATTTTCTTTTCATTTTATGGTGGGTTGACCATTGCATTTTTTTTAAAATATATACTCATTCTCAGCTGATCACCCCTAAAACAAGGTAAACGGGATCACTCCAGTCAAAGAAGCCATTTTCAAAAAAAACATCCCTCTGCAAAGCGGCTGAAGTATAGACCCACTTTCTCACCCAATTGCATCACAAATGGTCACAAATGGAAACCCAGAGTCCACTGGCAGGAGGTCTAGTACCATATTTCTTCAATCCATCATTTTTATAGCTCTCAGAACTCTCTTAATTAAAATATATTGAGGAGGAAACATAAGAGAAAGTTTAACTTTCCTGATTAATCCAGAAACATTACAACCCTGCAGGCAATGGAAAAGCCTGGAAATTGGAATAAACGCGCGCGTGATTGGCCATTAATAGTGTTTGGAAATACAAGTTTTACTTTCCCAACTCTGATTGGCTTATGAATGTGACGTCGTTTTAAGCTGTTCTTATGCCAGTGTGTATTGTATTTTTTCGGTAACCATAGGATATAATTCCCTAGCTTTTGCCTTTTGTACATTGAAATGAATTTTTTTGGCAGCTAAACTGAGCGAAGCTAATGATGAGACTGATGAACATCAGTGCACGAGAATTTATAAAGACAATATCAAGATTATATTAGGTTTGCCCCCCCCCCCCCCCCCGATGTGGACGAGCACCACACACTCAGTGCTTGTTTATTTTGTTATTACAAACTACAATCTATGGCTGTGTCCCAATTCTCTGGCTGCGGCTACAAATTACGCATGAACCTATGGGAGCCACTAGCCAGTGACCGCAGCCGTTTCCATAGACTTGTGTGTTATTTGCGGTCAGCCAGAGAATTGAGACACGGCCTATTATGCTGCTGGCGTACGAGTTGGTCGGCGTACGAGTTGGTCGGCGTACGAGTCGGGCGGCGTACGAGTTAACCAGCATTCAAGGCCCTTTTCCAAACCTCGGCTCCGGCTCAGGCTCCGGCGCTGTCACCCATATGCTGAAAATGTAGGTTGTGGATTTTCATTGTAGCTGAATCTCTTTTTTCTCGTTCAGAATAGAGTATCTACTTCCGAACCGTAGCCAAAAGCCTCTATTTTGATGCCCGTTATTTAAAAATGGATACTCAAAATGGAGCCGAAGCCGAAGCCTGAGGCCCCAGAACAACTTTGGATTAAAGTGGACGGCGAGGCCGAGGCTCGTCGATCGCCCGGGTTAGGGTTGCATGCACCCAAGTAAATAGAGTTAGTATTAATTTTCATTTCTCGGGGAGAACAAGATACAAGCACAAGAACAACAATTAACACTTTCAGTAGAACAGGACAAAACAAATACATAACTACAATCCAATTAGCTTCCGAAGGATTGCCCAAAAGGAATTATTCCTGCCAAAGGGGCTCTCCAGACTAATTGAATTAAATAAATATAAATTAAAAAAAATAATCATAAATTTCAAATAATTTAAAAGAGAAATAATTTAAATAAACTCACATAGACCCCATTAAGGTTAAATACCCATTAACTCCCATAACTCCCATTAAGGTTAAATCCTTACTTCAAAAATCATTAAAAAATATACACCTCTCACATCAGCTATTCGAGTTGCACAGAAAAAAATGATGATGATCATGTCACCTTTCATTTTCTTTTCATTTTATGGTGGGTTGACCATTGCATTTTTTTTTAAATATATACTCATTCTCAGCTGATCACCCCTAAAACAAGGTAAACGGGATCACTCCAGTCAAAGAAGCCATTTTCAAAAAAAACATCCCTCTGCAAAGCGGCTGAAGTATAGACCCACTTTCTCACCCAATTGCATCACACATGGTCACAAATGGAAACCCAGAGTCCACTGGCATGAGGTCTAGTACCATATTTCTTCAATCCATCATTTTTATAGCTCTCAGAACTCTCTTAATCAAAATATATTGAGGAGGAAACATAAGAGAAAGTTTAACTTTCCTGATTAATCCAGAAACATTACAACCCTGCAGGCAATGGAAAAGCCTGGAAATTGGAATAAACGCGCGCGTGATTGGCCATTAATAGTGTTTGGAAATACAAGTTTTACTTTCCCAACTCTGATTGGCTTATGAATGTGACGTCGTTTTAAGCTGTTCTTATGCCAGTGTGTATTGTATTTTTTCGGTAACCATAGGATATAATTCCCTAGCTTTTGCCTTTTGTACATTGAAATGAATTTTTTTGGCAGCTAAACTGAGCGAAGCTAATGATGAGACTGATGAACATCAGTGCACGAGAATTTATAAAGACAATATCAAGATTATATTAGGTTTGCCCCCCCCCCCCCCCCCCCCCCCCCCGATGTGGACGAGCACCACACACTCAGTGCTTGTTTATTTTGTTATTACAAACTACAATCTATGGCTGTGTCCCAATTCTCTGGCTGCGGCTACAAATTACGCATGAACCTATGGGAGCCACTAGCCAGTGACCGCAGCCGTTTCCATAGACTTGTGTGTTATTTGCGGTCAGCCAGAGAATTGAGACACGGCCTATTATGCTGCTGGCGTACGAGTTGGTCGGCGTACGAGTTGGTCGGCGTACGAGTCGGGCGGCGTACGAGTTAACCAGCATTCAAGGCCCTTTTCCAAACCTCGGCTCCGGCTCAGGCTCCGGCGCTGTCATCCATATGCTGAAAATGTAGGTTGTGGATTTTCATTGTAGCTGAATCTCTTTTTTCTCGTTCAGAATAGAGTATCTACTTCCGAACCGTAGCCAAAAGCCTCTATTTTGATGCCCGTTATTTAAAAATGGATACTCAAAATGGAGCCGAAGCCGAAGCCTGAGGCCCCAGAACAACTTTGGATTAAAGTGGACGGCGAGGCCGAGGCTCGTCGATCGCCCGGGTTAGGGTTGCATGCACCCAAGTAAATAGAGTTTGTATTAATTTTCATTTCTCGGGGAGAACAAGATACAAGCACAAGAACAACAATTAACACTTTCAGTAGAACAGGACAAAACAAATACATAACTACAATCCAATTAGCTTCCGAAGGATTGCCCAAAAGGAATTATTCCTGCCAAAGGGGCTCTCCAGACTAATTGAATTAAATAAATATAAATTAAAAAAAATAATCATAAATTTCAAATAATTTAAAAAAGAAATAATTTAAATAAACTCACATAGACCCCATTAAGGTTAAATACCCATTAACTCCCATAACTCCCATTAAGGTTAAATCCTTACTTCAAAAATCATTAAAAAATATACACCTCTCACATCAGCTATTCGAGTTGCACAGAAAAAAATGATGCTGATCATGTCACCTTTCATTTTCTTTTCATTTTATGGTGGTTTGACCATTGCATTTTTTTTTAAATATATACTCATTCTCAGCTGATCACCCCTAAAACAAGGTAAACGGGATCACTCCAGTCAAAGAAGCCATTTTCAAAAAAAACATCCCTCTGCAAAGCGGCTTAAGTATAGACCCACTTTCTCACCCAATTGCATCACAAATGGTCACAAATGGAAACCCAGAGTCCACTGGCAGGAGGTCTAGTACCATATTTCTTCAATCCATCATTTTTATAGCTCTCAGAACTCTCTTAATTAAAATATATTGAGGAGGAAACATAAGAGAAAGTTTAACTTTCCTGATTAATCCAGAAGCATTACAACCCTGCAGGCAATGGAAAAGCCTGGAAATTGGAATAAACGCGCGCGTGATTGGCCATTAATAGTGTTTGGAAATACAAGTTTTAATAATAATAATAATAATAATGGATATTTATAAAGCGCACGTTCCGTCTTACGACGCTCACGGCGCATGAAGGAGGTACACTATGTAATCACAAATACAAGAAAGATAACAAAAACTGTACAAGATAGATAACAAATATACAAGATAGATAAATAACATCGAAACAAATACAAGATACCAGTAGATGCAATTAGCTCAAAAACAGACAGAAATACACGTAACAAATACTGTTAGTTATTCATGAGATACGTTTTAAGCATGGATTTGAACTTGTCTGCGCTTTCTGCTACTCGTATTGTGAGAGGTAACTGGTTCCAAAGTGTTGGTCCAATATATGAGAATGACCTACTTCCCCATGATTGTTTGATTCTGGGTACTTGAAATGTTTGTGATGTAGATGAACGTAGACTGCGTACATGGGTGTAAATCGAAATGCTATTTTGAAGGTAGGTTGGGGATGATTTATGAATTACATGGTAAACAAGTAGAAGGATCTTAAATGTAATACGTTTATCAACAGGGAGCCAGTGTAATGAGTGGAGAATAGGCGTTATGTGTTCAGTTTTCCTAGTGTATGTGAGAAGTCTTGCGGCAGAGTTCTGTAGTAACTGGAGTCTATGTATTTCTTTCTGTGGTAGGTTAGCGAATAGTGAATTTGCAAAGTCAAGGCGGGATGAAATAAGGGCATGTATGAGTGTTTCAGCTGCAGACTTATTGAGATATTTTCGAATGAATCCAATATGCCTTAACTGAAATCTAACAGATTTAGATATGGAAGATATATGATTAACCAAGGACACATTATGATCAAAAATTACCCCCAAATTTCGGACTGTTTGAGATGGCTTAACATGGCAGTTACCAATCCTTATCTTTACCTCATTATGGTTTACTTTCTTTAACATTTGTTGAGATCCTAATAACAAGAACTCTGTTTTAGAGTCATTCAGCTTCAGACCACTCCTCTCCATCCACAACCTCACATCATCTAGGCACATTTCAAGTTTGTGAAGTGTGCTGGATAGATTAATAGCAGAAGGTTTGAATGAGATATATATCTGAATATCATCGGCATAGCAGTGATAGGTGACGCCATGCTTTTGAAAAATCTCTTTGATTGGTTGGAGGTATAGTGAGAATAGGAGTGGTCCACCTACTGACCCCTGGGGGACTCCACATGTCAGGATGGTGGAGTCTGATACAGCATCATTAACCTTCACTACCTGAGAACGATCACTCAAATATGATTTTACTTTCCCAACTCTGATTGGCTTATGAATGTGACGTCGTTTTAAGCTGTTCTTATGCCAGTGTGTATTGTATTTTTTCGGTAACCATAGGATATAATTCCGTAGCTTTTGCCTTTTGTACATTGAAATGAATTTGTTTGGCAGCTAAACTGAGCGAAGCTAATGATGAGACTGATGAACATCAGTGCACGAGAATTTATAAAGACAATATCAAGATTATATTAGGTTTGCCCCCCCCCCCCCCCCGATGTGGACGAGCACCACACACTCAGTGCTTGTTTATTTTGTTATTACAAACTACAATCTATGGCTGTGTCCCAATTCTCTGGCTGCGGCTACAAATTACGCATGAACCTATGGGAGCCACTAGCCAGTGACCGCAGCCGTTTCCATAGACTTGTGTGTTATTTGCGGTCAGCCAGAGAATTGAGACACGGCCTATTATGCTGCTGGCGTACGAGTTGGTCGGCGTACGAGTTGGTCGGCGTACGAGTCGGGCGGCGTACGAGTTAACCAGCATTCAAGGCCCTTTTCCAAACCTCGGCTCCGGCTCAGGCTCCGGCGCTGTCATCCATATGCTGAAAATGTAGGTTTTGGATTTTCATTGTAGCTGAATCTCTTTTTTTCTCGTTCAGAATAGAGTATCTACTTCCGAACCGTAGCCAAAAGCCTCTATTTTGATGCCCGTTATTTAAAAATGGATACTCAAAATGGAGCCGAAGCCGAAGCCTGAGGCCCCAGAACAACTTTGGATTAAAGTGGACGGCGAGGCCGAGGCTCGTCGATCGCCCGGGTTAGGGTTGCATGCACCCAAGTAAATAGAGTTAGTATTAATTTTCATTTCTCGGGGAGAACAAGATACAAGCACAAGAACAACAATTAACACTTTCAGTAGAACAGGACAAAACAAATACATAACTACAATCCAATTAGCTTCCGAAGGATTGCCCAAAAGGAATTATTCCTGCCAAAGGGGCTCTCCAGACTAATTGAATTAAATAAATATAAATTAAAAAAAATAATCATAAATTTCAAATAATTTAAAAAAGAAATAATTTAAATAAACTCACATAGACCCCATTAAGGTTAAATACCCATTAACTCCCATAACTCCCATTAAGGTTAAATCCTTACTTCAAAAATCATTAAAAAATATACACCTCTCACATCAGCTATTCGAGTTGCACAGAAAAAAATGATGATGATCATGTCAGCTTTCATTTTCTTTTCATTTTATGGTGGGTTGACCATTGCATTTTTTTTAAATATATGCTCATTCTCATGCAGCTGATCACCCCTAAAACAAGGTAAACGGGATCACTCCAGTCAAAGAAGCCATTTAAAAAAAAAACATCCCTCTGCAAAGCGGCTGAAGTATGGTTCATGCCCCCCCCCCCTGTACGCATGGCGTACGCATCGGTAACAACCCCCCCCCCCCTCCCCCCCTTTGTGCGTACGTACTTTAGGCCATAAAAAAAATTGTTGTATTGGCTTAACCCGCCCGACCCAAAAATATGCCCCCACCGTAAACATTTTAAACCAACAAAAATAAAAATAAAAATAAATAAATAAAAATCGGGGGGAAAAAAATCAAAAAAAAGAATCGCAAATTTCTATGCAGATTAAAAGCTTAAAAGGAGCAAAAGATGGAAACCAGACTGGTTAAAGTTGTATTGTAATTTCTTGTCTTTATTGACACGTCAAATACTGTGATAAACAGGGGAAAAAGCATTTAATACCCCAAGAAAAATTAAATAAAAAAAATTAAAAATCCGCCCGCCCTACCCTATTTTCCAAACCTCCGTTACGCCAATACAACAATTTTTTTTATGGCCTTATTATGGACGGCCCCTTATTCTGGGAACACCCTCCATAGGGCTGTGAGTTTAAGTTTGAAAGGTGGAACAGCCAAAACGACATTTTGCGTGACGTATTTTGGTCGAGATGGCACACTGCGCGCTATTCAAAATGGCCGATTGACGGCGAACGGAGGGAATCCTAGACACCTTCGGTAAGTTTTGTGTCATTTTTTCTGCAGAAAATGATCTTTCGATATTCAAAGTGGTTTTATATGACTCATTGATAAGTACCAATCACATCCATATAGTCAGATTTTTTGTGAGGATTTTGGAAAGTGGAAAATTAAGGACAATTGTATTTCACAAGTTGGCCAAAAAGTGTTTCGATCGGTTTTTATTAAAAGTGTCGTAACCCCGGTCCCTGTCCCCATGTCAGACCTAGGGTTACGATCATCGCAACTATGGAAAGATGAGATACTAAGGAACATTTGTGTATGTAGAAAGTGAGTGTAAATGTGATGACAAGAGGGTGCGCACCAGAGCCGAACATATCCCCCGTATATCGGGCGGTTGGACGTGTGGCTAAGGATGGAGCGGCTTGAGCGAAAATTCGTGCCACACAAGTAGTGGGGCTAAGGCTATGCATGCTTCCCCACACAAAAAAAGGTGATCAAAAGGCCTTTTGATCACCTTTAAAGCCAGGTGATCTTAACTCAATAATACACCGATCTGTGATGCCGATAAACACGTTTCGCTGGGTGTAATTCTTTCACAACTAGAAAACTTACGTATGTATTATTCCATTACAAATAAATAGATCATTTAGATGTTTCCTGGAAGCTTCAGAAATCTTTGTCGAAGAATATCGCCGCCAGACGGGTGCACCACACTAAATAGCTCAAAAATCAATGCGCCGAGCTGATTATCATATTAAATGTGTGTACCCTCAAATGTTTTGATCGTAGGGCTAAATCGACCTATGTACTCAGAAGAAAAAAATGACGGCATGTAGCAAGGCAATTATTCGAAGGCCGGCCCTTATTATAATTTATCATACCAGCAAAAGTGTGAGAACTTACTTCATTTTGAAGCTCAGGCTAATTACAGGTTTTCGAAACTGATACTCAGTCGGTCGTCTTTTGAAAATATACGGATGTTGTCATAAAACAAATTGTGAAGAAAAAAATGGTGACCTGAAATACTTGTACTTTTGAAGTGTAACCTGAAATTAATTTGCTATGAACTTGCCTAGTCAGCAGCTTCGTAATTTTGTTTTACTATTTTGTTTACAGTACCGTTACAGACAATTAATGTCACAGACTCTTGTGCAATTATTTTCTAAGCTCCACTTTATGTTTTGTTTTCTTTAAAATAATCTGAAATTCATTTTAGAAGAGTGTCCGATTTTATTCAGAGATAAAACACCGTTATTATACATTGATAATAAGAATTATTATGTTAGTGGGTATCAATTTTGTTTTGTCAAGTTATTGGAATTATAATTAAGGATGATATTTTGGTATTAAATGAGAGGATGATTATAAGTAGTTTAATATGATAGAAAAAATAGAACAAGTGATAAAGGACCTATTAGATCATTGGGGAAATAAAGAATTGAAGAAACTGACTGGAATGATTTTGATCCATTGTTTCCGGGGTCGCGGGTTCGAATCCCGCTCACACGATCAATTGTTCTTGCCCCGTTCTCGACCAAGCAATGATGACAGGATACAGCAGAAAAATCATGTCTTCAGCCTATTCAAATTTTCACAAAATCCTGGATCCGGCCGTGTAGATCCTAATTAGCATTTCAGCCCTGAGTTTTTGTGGCAACCGTAATGCTTAAAGGTAGTATCATACTCTAGGTTTTATCAAAGTATACAGATTCATGGGCAAAAAATATCAAAACAGCTACAGTAACAGTCATCTGTGAAAAATTCAGTACCATACGGTGCCCACCGTGAAAAGCATCCACAGTATTTCTTAAGCCTTTTCTCTTTTATTTTTGATCTTCTAAGAGATCAAAAAGATTTTCGGTCGTTTGTTTTACTCTTTTCTGGATAAATACAGCATTTCAGGCGGAGCAATCTTAACGGTATGTTTTTACCACCACCACCATCTTCATAGCCTGTAAGTTATACGTACTGAATATGTGAACATTTCTCTTAATGGGAGACTTTGGAGCATCGGTCTTCAAGTCAACAGCGCACGCGCACGCACGCGCACAACAACGCACGCATGCTCATTATTGCGCGCGCATGCTCAGAGATAGCAAAACTTCAGTCGACGTCTCAAAAGTCTCCCATTACCAAAGAATGATACTACCTTTTGCGACTCCGTCCAGCTCAATAAAATTATGCTTATGCTGGTAATATCAATTGCTTTGTAGCTGGTCACAGATGGAATGCCAATATAGGTTTTTCCGGCCAAATTCAGCAAAAGAACGTTCATTTTCGTGAAAACGCATTCAGATTCGGACAGATTTTTCAACTCTGTGCAAACTCAGCTTTCTTTTTCCTCATTATTACATTCTATTTCGTGTTCGTGCATTCAGGATTTGTTTCTTATCATTCAGATTCGCGTTGGTGCGTTCTATTTCGTTTATAGACATTCAAGACCACACTTCCACCATTCCAAAATAGGATCTTTTCTGTCTGTTGACGATTGGAGCAATCAAATTAAAAGCCAGGAACGCGAGAAGGCTATTTTGTCTGCGCGTGCTTTTCTTTTTCGTTTTCAGACACTCTATTTAGCACTTTAAATGTTCGATTTAGATATCACCAGGCGCAGTTAATATAGAGCCAATATTTTTGGGGCTACAAGAGCAAATTATATATATATATATATTTTTTATATATTTTTTTTTTAAATATATGCATAGCGCATAAGGGCAATAGCCGCAATAGTATAGTATGAATACACACAGTAGCTGAAATTGACGTCATTTTAATTGATCATTTGGTAATTAATTAGTCGGCCGAATTAGCCTTAATTATCCAAAATTAAGTGTGCCCATAGGTATGTTCTAAAGGATTATGGAATAAAACTGGTCAATAATTAAGTAAAACATGGGTGGTACACTTTTGTTTTATAAAGGTGCATAGCGCATATTAAGGGCAATAGCCGCAATAGTATATTATGAATACACACAGTATGTGAAATTGACGTCACTTTAATTGATCATTTGGTAATTAATTAGTCGGCCGAATGAGCCTTATCCAAAATTAAGTGTGCCCATATGTATGTTCTAACAGATTAGGGAATAAAATTGGACAAAAAATAAAACATGAGTGGTACACTTTTGTTTAAAGGTGCATAGCGCATAAGGGCAATAGCCACAATATAATGCACACAGTATGTGAAATTGACGTCACTTTAATTGATCATTTGGTAATTACTAGTCGGCCGAATAGGCCTTATCCAACTGAATTAAGTGTGCCCATGGGTATGTTCTAAAGGATTATGGAATAAAACTGGTCAATAAGTAAAAAGTAAGTTAATACAGGAAAAATGGATTTGAAAGAAATCAATAAGTTATGATCATATGGAATAAAATTGGACAAAAAATAAAACATGAGTGGTACACTTTTGTTTAAAGGTGTATAGCACATAAGGTCAATAGCCGCAATAATGCACACAGTATGTGAAATTGACGTCACTTGGTCATTTGGTAATTAATTAGTGAGCCGAATTAGCCTTATCCAACATTAAGTGTGCCCATAGGTATGTTCTGTAAGATTATGGAATAAAATTGGTCAATAAGTAAAACATGAGTGGTACACTTTTGTTTAAAGGTGTATAGCGCAAGCGCACTAGCCGCAATAGTACAGTATGCATATGCACACAGTATGTGAAATTGACGTCACTTTAATTGCTCATTTGGTAATTAATTAGTGAACTGAATTAGCCTTATCCAATATGATGTGTTGCCGTATGTCTGTTCTGTAAAATTCTGGAATAAAAATGTACAATAAGTAAAACATTTGACTTTTAGGCGTAATTTGTAAATCGTAACAGAGTAACTGTGAAAAATTTGCAGCTCCCTGTACTGCATGGATTCTAGGTTTTCCGAGTTTGCGGCCCAGTTTGCGGCTGAGTTTGAGGATGAGTTTGCGGCTACCTTCAGTTTGGTGCAGTAGTCAGTACTGTACTTGATCGTGTATATGGATATGTGTACAATACAATAGCGTTTTAACTTGCATTCAGGAAGTGACTTTGTCCGGTGTGTCTGGGGTCCATTTATATGCAGAGACCATGGCTGGCTGAACTACCTCAATGATTTGCAAGGACAATGAGAAAGAGGAGGGTTGAACGTCACGCTAGTAAGTAGGCCGTAGGCCAAGTAAACTGCGATCGCCTTTATTCAAACCCCTAAAAAAATAATCGCAAGCCATACGGTTTGGTCAGTTGGTTCAACACGCCCTACACATGTACTCAGTACTCAGTAGGCTAGGAGTAACGTTAGACCTACGCAAACACTAGTAACTTAGTAGGCTAACAGTTATATTACACTTGCTGTGATTGTAACTAGGAGACGGCGATAAGCTTATCAAACTTAGCAAGACTTGGCAAACTAAGATCGCACCCAAAATTCCAATGAGTAACCATCATCAGATGAGGTAAGACCAAGTCAGATTTGAAACATTTGGCATTAGCATTAATGGAGTTTTTTGAGAAGAAATTGACTTGTTGTAGAAAGTGATTTCTGCAATTCTGAAAAACATATTGTGAAACTTTTTATAGCCCAGGCTGTACGAGGTGTTATTAATTATTACCAGACTACCAGTAATGGTTTATCAGAGATGCAGATTTTCAGATTTTAATCTGAAATCAGATTTTTTCCTCTCTATTTTTCACTGCAATTAAGATTTGTTCCCCCTTCAAATGTTTTAAATTATACAATTCATTTTCAAGTCACCTTTGATGATATTCACTTTTACCTCTCGCGACACTACCTTGGGTCGTGCTAGCTGTGTCTGCAAGCAGTGCGTAAATGACTATCTAGCTATAAGTACAAAATTTGAAACATCATGTCACTTTGTCAGCACACAAACTGAAGAGATTGACTGATAATATTACACAGGGCTGAAGGTCGATACAGTACACGCACAGTGAAGCAGTTGAGGCAGGATGTGGCATTCTTCCCATTTTAACGTCTGATTTACTGCCAAATTTTCATGCCAAACTCTGTATGATTTTTGTCCGCAGAATTTTGAACACCACCAGAAACATGAACACCGCAGCTAAACGCCACCTTGTTCCCCTCGTGGGCAACCACGGACATATCCATGATTACCACTCCCTTGACGGCCATTCCCATGACAACCATTGCCATGACAACCACTCCCCTGTCGACTGTTCCCGAGAAAATGCCCGCACCGACACCATTCAGGATGATGACAGCATGAGGCGAGACTCCAGTCAATATGACAGGGATGGTTACCACTACAGCCCTCCTCCGCTGGTGGAGGAGAAGATGCGACGAGAGCTGAAATTCTTTTTCATGAACCCGTACGAGAAGTACAAAGCCAAGGGACGCAAACCCTGGAAGTTGGGAGTGCAGATTGTGAAGATCGTCTTGGTGACACTGCAGGTACATAGTACATCTCTAGTGGTTTCACACTTGGTGTAGCCATCTAGAGTTAAATAGAGTACGCGCTTCGTATTCAATGTACGTGCTCTTGGCACTCTGCACTCAGGCATGGACGCGCAGCTGCCATTTTAGTTGGGATGACTGAGCAACCGCAGTAGAGTCCAAATACGGTACCCGGATGTTACTCGATAAACTGCGCGGACTGTGCGTGACGCGACGTGTATTTTATGCACAGTGCTGTTTGCACGACCCGGAGTTAGAATATGTGCGCACAATTTGTAACGGGACGCGCGCGTTTGCCCTTGTTTGGTTTTTCTTAGGCAATGGCACTGGCCATGGTTCGAGCATCACACGCAGAATGCACACTCTAGTTTTATTTAACTTTATGGGTGTAGCTGAGTTATTTATACTTTATTATAATCATATAATCACAAAGGAAACTGACTTGATTTCAAGTCATTGGAAAGTGAACAGAGAAAAATTGACTGGAGTGGGAGCGGGAGCTATCCAGGTCGATAGGTGGTGTCCCTAATACCAGCAACGAATCCCGCTCCAGTTAATTTTTCTTTGTTCACCTTTCAATGTCTTTAATGCTGCGTTCGAGCGAGCTCTATTCCTGAGCACTCGAACGGCTGGAGTATGACACTCGGGTCAGCGAGAGTATACTCTCTAGATATGGGGAGTATACTCCTGCACCGGAGAGTATTGCGCACGCATCCTACTCGTGTTACCTGGAGTAACCGCTCGAATGCAGCCTAAAATTCAATTCAAAGTTTCCCTTGTGGTTATTTGATGATTTTATTATTATTAGCATGGCATCTTTGGCCCTGTAACTTGTAAGTCACAAACATGGACGAGGAAGTGGGGAAAACATGCAGTCAGACTCAGTGTGTATGCAACTTGAAGGGCCACGTCAAGTGAATGATGGATAGACTCGTAGTAAATTTCTGTTTTCTGTCGTTGCAGTTGGTCCAGTTTGGCATGAGTCAATTCCGACAAGCTACATTCTTCGAGGACAACGAAAAAGCATTCAACAACCTGTTCCTGATGAATTGGGATCCTGCTTATGACTCATTTGCATATCCCAAGACCAGGCAACTCTATGCTCTGTACCAGAAGGACGAGTTCTATGATCACTTGGATCATGCTGTGTACAGGGTAAGGCTGCTGCTGGTTACGTATTCTTGATTCAGGGCTGGGCAACTACATGGTAGTGCCAATGAGTCTCCAGAGTGATGATGGTTCAAAATTTCAAACGTTTCAAATGTTGTACTTTATCATAGGCCCTATACTTTAGTTTTTGTCAAAGAAATGCAGATTCATGGGCACAAAATATTAAGAAAGATACAGTAACAGTCATCCGTCGTCTGATACGTACGGTGCGCACTTTTCGAGAAAACAGTGAAAATTGCCCACCATATTTTTAAGCATTTGACCATTATTTTTTTATCTTTGACAGATCAAAAAAATTTGTGTGGTCATGTTGGTTTTCTGGATAGATACAGCATTTCAGGCAGAAAAATTGCATGTTTCTTCCATCACCATCTTTATACTCTTTAAGTTATATAGGTAAATCTGTGGAGATTTCTGTTTCGGGGTGCTTAGGAAGATGCTTAACCATAATTGTGTTTCTGCTCTCGGGAGAAAATGTTAACATTCCTGTGGAAAGTTTGAGGTTCTGTTTTTTAGTATGGATCTTGCAACATCTGGGAATGGTCATGGGAGAATACACACCAATCGCTATAGATGTAAAGTGAGAAACGAAGTGAAATATTCAAAGTGCAGTATGAACCATCGCGTGTGTTCAATGTAAGATCATCCATTGAAAACTGCAGAAACGAAAATGAAACAATTTAAACTTAAAATAATAGAAAATAGAACTAAAAGTTCCCTTGTCCTTGAAGCATTTTACAATGCATTCTAAATAAACTTGCACTTTTTAGTACAATAAGTAGCTCATTATGGCACTTTCAGTAGTACTGAGAACAAAATGTAAAGCAGGTCTTATGGTTTCAGTCTTTACTTTAAAATTGTGACCTCAACTTTTTATAAAAAGGTTTTTCATATGATTTAGAGGAAATTAAAAAGAACAAACAATGCGCATATTTATTTTGTGTTAAAGGTACAGTACAGGATTGGTTACATACCCAAACAGAAATGTTCAAAGATTTACGTATAACTTTTAGGGTATAAGGATGGTGCTGGTAGAAACATACCATTAAAATATTTCCGCCTGAAATGGTGTATTTATCCAGAAATTAGTAAAACAAAGACCAAAAACAGTTTTGATCTCGGGGTATAAAGATCAAATCCATTCTCTATGTTTTATAAGATAAATTGAGTCAGGTTTTTGCTATTTTCTCGTGACTCAGATGTCCGACTGAGCTCAAAGTTTCACAGTTTTATTTTTTCATGTACATGTTGGATCAGACAAAGTGTGAGTGCTGTTCTATGACTTTTACCAATCATGTGTTACACCTTTAAAACTTGTTTTCTGAACTTTGCAGTATTCGCAGCTGGAAAAAATTGCCGTCGGGACGTATGAGTTTGAGACGAATGCCTCCGCAGACATTCATCACATGAAGATCTGCAGCAAACATTACTCCCTCATCAATGTTACTCGCGGTAGATTTGACATCAGTCTCCGCACGATAACCGGTAAGTGGGCATGGAATTTGCCAGAATTATTCCCTGACTTAGACTGTGAAAATCTAACATGAAAGACAAGGAAACTGTTTAGGGATACCCTCGGTGAAGAAATGAAGAAATGTTGTAAAGATAACTCTACTGGTAAAATAATAACAGCACTATAAAATAGCATGTACCGGTATCAGTGTTATAGCTAGCCCATTGTGAGTACCGGCTAAACTTACTTATTGTGAAGCGTAGCAAGCGGAGCTCTCCTCCTTCACGGCCGGGGTCCAGGAGATAAAACATGGTAGCTAAATGCAAGTACGTACGTACGTGAGCGTATCAGGAATGTTCTGTTTTGTTATTGGGGATCTGGTCAATTTATCTTTACAAATTTGTCTCCAAGTCAAAATTTATGTTGTGTCTTGTGCATTTTCTGTGATTTTCAAGAGTGCCGGATATCCCCGACCGGTGTAGACCGGCTTGGCTAGAACACTGACCAGGACATGTGTATGCAATGGTCTTGCCATTATAACTTCAGAACTCTTACCTGACAAAGTTTGTAATGACCTCAGAGCGAGGTCATGACCTTTTGACCCTGTTGTCATATCTCTCCACCCCAAATTTGGTTGGACGTTCTTCAACTTCTTTCACGTGAGCACTTCTTCCATCCTCAGATTGTCTTGACTTTGAGGTGTCACTAGTCAACAACATCACCATGAAAGAATTTCTCGAACAGAAAAACTTCAAGATCAGCTTTGACAGGTGATTATTATCGGCCATTACGTTATCTTACACTTCCAGAGTAAAGTAGTTGGACTAGATCCCATTGGATAGTTGCTAATTTTGAATTAAACCCCCCCCCCTTGCTTTTTCGTACTTCACCAACTTCTCCCTCTTTCCTAATCCTCCAATTTCCTTCATTGTTAATCCCAGTTCCCCCATCCTCTTTCTTCTCCACGCATTTGTTTGTGTCCAGTAACTGTCCACCTTTGATCTTCCCCCCTCTCCCATTACCCCTTTTTGTCCCCCCTTTTGTCCTCTCATCCATTTATAAATGTCATTTATAAATCTTTACTTGCATTATCTTGTACTCTTGTCATTTGGCCTGTCAGAAAGATCCTGCTAGGATCAAAACACATCAGGCCCTCCTAACTCCAAGAATTTTAAATTTTATAAATTAGGTATTACAACATTTTATCTTTGCCATAAGAGTGATAATATTTCTCTTCAAATGTCTTAGTTGAGAGCTTGAAAACTATAGGAATCATGTAAAATGTTTCCGTTTTTAATTAAAAAGAACAAAATGTCTATTGGATTGAAAGTAGCCATACCGGTAAATATGTAATGAGTGTTTGTGTTTCTTTCATTTTCAGTCTGATTGAGCTGAGGTTAACTTTCTCTATTCGAAGTCTGCATATTAAAGATATGGAAATCTTTGCTGTACCGGATTGTGTCAGATTTAATATCACAGTAAGTAAAGTAAACTTTGTGTCCAAAATAGCAAACAGGTTGTCTAAAATAGCAAACTGTGTGTCCAAAACAGTAAAGAGGATGTACAAAATAGCAAACCGTGTGTCCAAAACAGTAAAGTTGGTGTACAAAATAGCAAAATGTGTGTCCAAAACAGTACATTGAGGGTGTACAAAATAGCAAAATGTGTGTCCAAAACAGTAAAAAGGTTTTAAAATAGCAAACTGTGTATCCAAAACAGTAACTTGAGGGTGTACAAAATAGCAAACTGTGTGTCCAAAACAGTAACTTGACGGTGTACAAAATAGCAAACTGTGTGTCCAAAACAGTAACTTGACGGTGTACAAAATAGCAAACAGGGTGTCCAAAACAGTAACTTGAGGGTGTACAAAATAGCAAACAGGGTGTCCAAAACAGTTACTTGGCGGTGTACAAAATAGCAAACTGTGTGTCCAAAACAGTAACTTGACGGTGTACAAAATAGCAAACAGGGTGTCCAAAACAGTAACTTGACGGTGTACAAAATAGCAAACTGTGTGTCCAAAACAGTAACTTGAGGGTGTACAAAATAGCAAATTGTGTGTCCAAAACAGCACACAGGGTGTCCAAAACAACAAGTACGATGTACAAAACTGCAAACAGTTAATGAAGATGAAAACCTTACCAGAAAACACAGCAGATTTGAACACTGTGCAACTGTAACTTTTGTTTCTCCAGATTCTGTACGACTACAACATTCACGGTGGACGCATTGCTGTGTCTTTATTTGAGGAGCATTCTATCTTCCACTGCTCGGATAACGTAACTGGAGGTAAAGTATCAAATAGCAGGCTATGTTCACTGCCTGGGGCCAATGTCATGGAGCTGCTAAAGCACAAAATTTGCTCAAGCATGAAAAGTTTTCCTTGATCAAACAGCATTACCGACCAAATTTTCATGTGATGTTTACTGCTTTTGACTTGTATTCGGGTCATTGTTTGCTGACCATAACATTCACAAGGAGTTTTGGCTGGCATAATGATGATTTTATTAATCAAGGTTTTTGGTGCTTAAACAGATTTTGCTGCTTAAGCAGCTCTATGAAAATGGCTCCTGGAGCTGTTAAGCATTGTCTTTAAGGCCATGTCATACGAGGCAATTTTTACAGGCAACTTGGAGGAAACCAACTACACTGCATACACAAGGAAAGTTTCAGTACCATAAGAGTCAGTTTCCTGGCAGTTTCTTGCTATCCCCTATAAAATTATACAAATATTTTGAGAGGAATGTTATTTCTTCTTGGAGATTGCCTGGGAACTGATTGCCTGTTAATTGACTCGTGTGACATGGGCCTTAGTCTCCAGAATTAAATCAGGTTTGAAACAAATGGAAGAAGACGACGATATACTTATAATTTCTGTATTTTTGTTTGTGGCTGATTATTTTCTGTACAGAGACTGATTCTGCAATCATCAGCTATCTGGTAGTTGGTTATGATGTCTTTATCATGCTGCTGTGTTCGGCCTCTCTAATGCTGTGTTGCAGATCCCTACAGAGAGGAAGGAGATTAAAAAAGGTATCAAGGCAAATATGAATCGTCATCTATGTTTCAGCCTAAAACTTTTCAAAAAAATCTTAGACAGTGAATTTTGAATGTACTATCAAACTTTATTTTTTTGTCAAAGAAATGTAGATTGATGTGAAAAATATCAAGGAAGATACAGTTATAGCCATCTGTGAAATGTTCAATCCCATACGGTGCCCACATTTTTAGAAAACAGTGAAAACGTTCTCAGAATTTTTTAAAAATCTCTTCACTTTTATTTTTTATCTTTAATAGATCAAAATTGTCTTTGGTTATTGGTTTTTAACCCTTTCCAGATAAAATATAGCGTTTGAGGCTGAATTTTTTTTTACGGTATGCTTCTACCAACAGCATCTTGTTTTTTTTTTCCTTGCAGAAAGCGGAGAGGTTTTTCCTGCGGTATTACAAACGGAAGTTGACACGGACGGAAAAGTTAGAGTTTTTGAACTTGTGGTACATTATGATCATCATTAGCGACCTCATGACCATATCTGGGTCAATCTTCAAGGTTCTTCTGGAGTTTAAGGTCAGCTTAGTCTGTTTACTTTACAGTTTAGTCTGGTTCCCTGCCCAAAAATTTCCTGACGACTCTTATTAAAAAATCTTAGGTCTGGTATCGGCTACGGTTAAAATAGACCATGACACAACTGTCATGCCTGTGCAGGCGCAGAAGCTGGCTAGTTTCCATATTAGCATTCATTTTTATATTTTTGTAAGCACATGCAATTTTACCCAGGCAAAGTAAGAGTTCAAAGACTAGGAAAACTATACAACAAACTCCTCAAAAGTGCATACAGGAAGAGTGCTCTGTTGTATGTGGACAATAATTATGCTCTATTTTGGCTAACTGTAGCATGAGATCAAACATATTTACATGATGTGACTTTTTCTGTGTATGACCTCACGTAACCTGTCGGAAATAGCCGACAATCAACTTGACTATCCGAAGTTGGACGAAAATGAGTTCATAATGTTTCAGATTTTTCCGTAAAGAAACAAAATTTGGCTTTTTTTGGTCACGTGCCAATCCAGTACCTCAAGTCGATACGGGACCCTAGAATTGACAGACAATAGTCGGTGATTCTTGGTCTGGGAACCAGACTATTAGTCCGTGTCTGTATCTGAGTGAAATGTTGATTGTTCATTTTTGTCTGTGACCTTTTGAGTTGTGTTATTAATAGCAAATTTTTTTTTATTGTTCATGAATATCTCAGGTGACTGCAGATTTTGACATGTGTAGCTTGTTGCTAGGGACGGGATGCTTCCTGGTCTGGCTGGGTATCCTGAGATATCTTGGATTCTTCCCCAAGTACAATGTGAGTATCAATCAGTGCCGTATAAATCTAGGGGGTGGGGGATGCGTCCGAACGGGTGATACTTCGACTAGGTTATGGGTCAAATATTTGACCTTTTGAATCGCAGGTTTTTCCCTAGTCTTCTTGGGAGCTGGGTTGGTCTTATCAAGGAATGCCATCAGTATCCAGTGAATAAGACGTATAACAGGGATGAGATTTCTCAGATTAAAATCTGATTTCAGATTTGTTTGTTTTAATAGGTTTTAGATTTTTTTTCCCTTACATGCTGTGGAGAAAAAGAATAAGAGATTTTCAGATTTCAGACTTGTTATGCTCCCTGTCAGCTGTTTGCAGACACTTTTTATCATTGGTCAATCTCATCCCTGGTATAATGATGTTAAAGTGTATTGATTATTATCTTAGTGTGATATATGGGCTTTGCAAATTCAAATGATTCGTATTCATATGTCATTTCTCTTCTCATTTCCTTAAAATGTGACCATATTAGGCTGCATATTTAGTTGATATCATTTTGTTACTTGTCACCAAATATATCATGAATTCACGTTACCACATTCTTATTTATATTTCAGATACCTATCATCACCTTGAAGAATGCCATGCCTAATTGCATGCGATTCATCGTGTGTGGTCTTATCCTGTATATGGCCTATGGGTTTTGTGGCTGGATAGTCCTTGGTCCGTACCACCACAAGGTAAGAACTTCAGAATTTAAGAAATGTAAGAGAGGAAGATTTGCGGAGACATAAACTCTTTTCTCCAAGTGCGGTTCTGAAAAGAACCTGTGAGAAGTTGTCTTGACGTTTTGACCAGTGTACTCTGGCTTTCCTCAGGAGAGAGTGTGGGTGTCTCCGCAAACTTATTTGCTTGTGATCATAGAGATACATACTAATAAACTAGAGGGTGGATGCACAATACTCCCCTGTACTGTGGCGCTGTGATCGCATGGGCCCGTGTCGCCATTACTATTATGGGCACGAATTACGTATACGCATGCGTACCAGGGAATGCTGTGCTGACGGAGCACTTGCGTAAACTACATTACAAAGGCCTACGCCGTACGTTCACAGCAAAGATAGTAAAGCGCCGGCGCAGTGCCCATTTCAGTAATGGCGGATCGATCCCCATGTTGTCACAGAAATTTCGCCGAGCCCGCCCTCTAGTTTATTATTGTGTATCTCTATGGTTCATATTGATCTGTGCTGGATTAGACAATGAGTGCTGTTCTGTGACCTTTACCGATCATGTATTATACTTGTGATTAAATCCATTCGTGTGACAGGATTTTCACCACTTGCTCTAGATACTTATGAAGTATTTCTTTCTGTTTTTTCGTCTCTAGTTTCGCAGTTTGAACGTGGCCATCGAGTGCATGTACAGTCTTATCAATGGAGATGACATGTTTGCAACATTTGATGAGATGTCGGATAAGAGCACAGTGGTTTGGATCTACAGTCGTGTCTACTTGTACTCCTTCATAAGTCTCTTTATCTACGTCATTCTCAGCTTGTTCATTGCGTTGATCATGGACACCTACGAAACTGTCAAGGTAAATACAGGCCATTATTCCTCAATAATTTTTCTTCGGCTAGATGGAAGATGTGTTTTTTGTCATTTTTGTCACTAGTCTTAAAAATAATGCCAATCTGTCTAGTATAAAAGATAATCAACAAATAACCACAAGGGAAACTGACTGAATTTAAAGTCATTGAAAAGTGAACTGGATTCAGTCGGTAGAATTGGGACGCGCTGTTTGGCCCTCAATAGACGATTTGAATCCATGTTTACAAGCATAAGTCGGCCACCAACAACGAATTCACCTTAATTTGTGGCTTGATATTCGTGACGTTGCAGTCAAAGCCAGACAATTGACCGTTCCGGCTTTGCTCTTAAGTGTGTGTCTTACGTACTGCATGTGACTGAGTTTGATCAAGGCTTTCGTGATCACCTGATTAAAAGGTGTCCTTCAATTGGTCAATGAGCACAGTTTCATTGACAGGGCCGGAAAGGTCAATTGGGACGTGGCAACAAAATGGCCGCTCTGCTGAATGCAACAGCCACAGCCACAGCCAGTCGATTGAGACGCAGCCAAACACTCCGACTTTCATGACAGGTGTTCTTGAATGCACCAAACCATTAGTAGACTGATTTTAAACTCAAGATCTCTTTGCTAATTGATGCAGGCTTGTAACGGTAGACACCGCAACTACACAAACCTAGAGGCATTCATCGACCAATGTGACGACCAGCCGGAATCGGGCTGCTATAGGAGGAAGAAGAAGAAGAAGCGTAAGAAGACGTGGAAGACCATATGTACCTGTCAAAGGTAATCCAAAGGAATCTGGGTACCGTAGCCTAGTGGTCTGGTGCATCATATTGTGTGTTCAAATGCAGCCATGAATTATAGTAGTAAATGTGATAGATGCATTCGCCATACAGCGAGCGAGTGTCTATCACATGTGTGCAGATTTCTTGAATAATTATGCAAACCATCCCAGCACTGACTGACCTCTCTTAGTTTTGACCAATCAAGGAGCATCTACTATCGTACCATATTGCGAGTGCGTCTATCTTTTCTCTGACCTTTACGAATCATGTATTTTACCTTTAAGTTCTCATGTAAAAAAAGTATTCACAGTCTGATTTTCATGTACTAAACCATTTGACCAACTATCAATTACTATCCATTAATATCGCTATTAGTATCAGTATCTATATCAATGATTAATCGATATTCACATGTGTTGTCTGTTATTCAATTACAGAACCAGTTCCTCAAGTGATGAAGATACCCCTCTGTTGCAGTAATCATGATGAGGCTGCGCGATGTTGCAGTGGTTTCCGATCCTGTCAATGCAGAGGAATACTCACTTTAATTGTAGCGCATTATTTACACAGTAAGTATTAGAAGGGGATGGTTGTAAATTTCTGGGGACCAGTTTTACAGAGCTTCTAAGTTTGACAATTTTTTAAGAACAAATATTTTGCCAAAAAGGGACATTTCAATAAAGGTGTATCTCATGAATGGGAATTTCAGTTCATTAAATTTTTCTTTTTGTTCACTTTTTAATGACTTGAAATTCAGTCAGTTTCCTCTTGTGGTTATTTGATGATTAAAAAGTAATAACTCAGAATAAGCCTTTTCAGTTTTGCACATTAAATTTGAATAAGTATCTGGTACACAGACTTCTTTCATTGCACATAAACACCCAGTTTGAATTTCCCAGACTAAAGACACTGTTGTTATAGCACATGATGTGGTGCAAGCTTTTGCTTGGTTACATAACAGACGTCTGGCACCAATACACAGTTCACAATGGATAAGAATGGCACAAAGGAACCAGACCACTCCAGAGATTGGTATCACTATGCAAAAGCTTGCCCCGAATCATGTGATATAGCAACAGAGTCTTAGTCTGGGAATTTCAAACCGGGGTGTTTATAATGCAATGAAAGAAGTCTGTGTACCAGGTACTATTCAGATTTAATGTGCAAAGGGCTTATTTTGTTACACTTACACAAATTTAAGCGCATTTATATAACTCAGGTCATGTGTGTAAAAAGAACCAACGAAAAGCACAAAAATGGAATACAAAAGTGAGTTTGATTATTTTGCAGTACCGGCTCCGTGATAACTTAAAGGTTCACTGTAATAAATTTTGGAAAAGGGATGAAAGTGCTTTGAAATTGTTACTTTATACATAATTAATGACTATATAAATTTTTATTTTTATGTAAGTGCTTAATTTCGACCAAAAAGTTTAAAATCAGTACACGTATTCCCCCTTTGAACCTATCCACGCAACAATAGCGAATGACGCCACCTACAGAACTAGTATAGGTTCGCACCCCATTACAGTCTGTACACTGCGTGTCAGTCTGCAATGAAGTAAGCAAGGTTTTTCGTCACGAAACATGGGGTGCTAAATCATGGGTCCAAAAATGCCTCCTTTTTCTGTAAACAATATTTTTAGCACAAACAATGATAGACAGGTTGAGTTTTATATCAATACAGATGTATTTAACTTCAATTGACTTTTGATCTCGGTAAACCTTTAAGGTAAATACTTCAAGCATTCGGGGCCTAGATTTTAAACAGTCATTCATGAATGACTAGGAATTAAAATCAGTGGAAGTGACTGGTTTTAATTTAAACTTAAATAATTCTCTTATTGCAACAAAATCATGCATTTAAATGCCAGCCATCAGCATTAGGCAGTTTTATTTATGACAGTATTATATTAAACTTGTCGTTATTAAATATGGTACTTTTTTAAAATCTTTGTTTCATGGATATAATCTTGTACATAGATACTGAATAGATTACTGTGAAAAGGCTTTTTAAGAATTATTTAACAAATGTTTTGGTTCAATTTTTCTAGATTACTTATTGCTATATTGTGCACCGTATACTGCAAGTTATTGTACTGAGAACACTCAATCCATTTTCATATTATAATTTTATTATTTAAAGTAATTTTGTTTTAATTATGAACGTCATACTTTTGTACACAGTTGTGATACCAATTAATGATACTACTACAGTGTATAAGCAAGAAGTCAGGGCACTAGACTACGGAAAGCTCTTCATTCCATTCATGTTACTCCCTTTCTCTGCATGTATTTTGGCATTATTTCTAATCGATGTACTAAATGGGCCACTATAGTTTGGGAGATTATAAAGAACGAAAATTTTCATTTTCGGTAACTATTTATGTTATTTTATTTCTACTGTAAGTGTGAATCATTGCTGTGAGGATGGAAACTGGAAAGAGCGAACAAACTTGCCTAAATAAGAATTTCTTTCTTGACAATCGAGAGAATAACTCTTTGAAAACCAGTTTATTGCCAGTAAAAGATAATAACTATATATCATATGGAATTGTGACTGGTAGTTTTGCTGGCCGCAAACGCATAATTAATTTGGGCTTAGAAAATGTCTTTTCTTAGGATGGAATCGGTACGAGACTTTTGAAAAATGTAGAAACCTGTGTACATATAATTTAAAACAGATTTATATACATTTGTAATTGGACAGTAAAGATGCAATTAAACTGACGTTCCTGTATAATGCTTTACAAAAAAAATCACTTTGTCTCATCGTTTTGTTTAAAGGTATAATTGATAAAGGTCACAGAACAGCACTCACACTTTGGCCACTTTGGCTGTTCCAGCATGAACATGAAATCATAATACTGTACTGTGAAAATTTGAGCTCAATCGTACATATTTATGAGTCACGAGAAAGTAGCGAAAACCCGACTCGGCTTTCCTTATAAAACATAAAGAATGGTTTTCATCTTACCCTGAGATCAAAACTGTTTTCGGTCTTTGTTTTACTAATATCTGGATAGATTTCAGGCGGAACATGTAAGGGTGGCAGGTTACTTTTCTTCGGCGACTTCTATCCAGCCCAATGTCGGGTGGCGTCCCTAATAGTCAATTATCTTTGTTCGGTTTGGCAGTCAGAAGGCCATGAAACCAGTACTGCTGGATAGCTCAATTGGTAGGGCGCCTGTACGGCAGGCGCGGTTCTAGAGCCCAAATTTTTTTTTTTTTTGGGGGGGGGGGGGGGGGGGCTAGAAGAGCCATTCTTTTTTTTTGCGGGGGGGGGGGGGGGGGGGCTAGAAGACCCAATATTTTGGGTTCTTCTAACACTCGCTTCTGCTATGTCTTATAAGTGGTCGAAAAACATGCACATTATAGCCCACACAACGCGTTTTTTATGTAATTTGCGCTTAATAACTGCAAAAATCCAGTATTTTCAAGAATTTTTTTTTTCACTTGCATTTTTTTTGGGGGGGGGGGGCAGCCCCCCCGTAGAAGGTCGCGGGTTCGAATCCCGCTCCAGTCAATGTTTCTTTGTTCACTTTTTAATTCAGTCTCACCATTGACATTTTCAGGAAGTCACGGATGATAGGCTTGAAAACTGACCCTCCAAGCTCTTCTCTCAAACCACGCCCACCACCTACATTTTGCTTAAATCAAAACCCCACATGTAGACTGTATGCAGTGGAGACAGTGTTACGATCATTGTGTGAAAGATTATCACCCGTGTGTGTCAGAGTTGAAATATTACAATCATAATCTGATTTCATTGCGGTCCGGTCTCGTTGCCTCCATGGGCGCCGAGTACCATGGATGTCTTTATGATACGGACATTAACACGGCTATTAAAAGGTGACCATCATTCATACAGAGGTCAATGCAATAAAAGATAAATTACAGCATCTTCTGGTACAGTGACGTAGGCCTAACCGACTTGGCAGATTTCGGTTGAGCTCTGCACGAACATAAACTTTCCGTTTCGATGGTTTTCAACATTGTTGGCTTATGACTTAATCATGCGGCCCAATTCATGAAGCTGCTAAGCACACAAAAAAACATGCTTAGCACAAAAATGTCTTGCCCAATAAAACAAAACACCATTAAAAATGTAATTTGATATTCATGGTCACTACGAACAACAGCCAAAGAACAGTCACAAGTGATACACAATGCATAGACATTTTGTTGTTCATCCTGTTTTTATAATGACAGAAATTTCATGGTTAGCCTTTTTTGTGCTAAGCAGGGCCGTGAAATTGGCCCCTGGTGTTTCACAGTGGCTTATTAATATAATTAGAATTGATTAAGAGCCATATTGAGTATTAGGGCGTTTACGAAACGGAGGTTTAGGCTCAGGCTCAGGCTCAGGCTCAGTGACTCCATGCTGAAAATATATGTTGTGGTTTTTCATTGAAGCTGAAGCTCTGTCTTCCTTTTCAAACCATTTTGATTTTGATACCCGTTATTTCAGAATATAATTACGAAATGGAGCCGGATCCCGAGACGGAGCCTGAGCCGTTTCGTAAATGCCCTTAGTATATTAAAGAATTAATTAATTAATGAATTATATGTTATTGCGAGATGATGCATTGTGCGAAGACATAACATCAGCCATCAAATAATTATTAATTACTGTGTAGTGTTCGATAACAATAACTATTGTTAGACAGAGGTGGGAAGAGTTTTACCAAATCGTTCGAAACATAGCCGAGCTGATTCCAGTAATGATTATTATATAGCAAGTTGACGAGACAGACGAACTCACGGTATTTTGGCTGTAAAATATGACCCGGGGGATTTGGCGATTATGAATGGAAAAATACAGGCCGAGGCCTAGACAGTTGTTCACACAAAACAAAACACCAAAAACGACTATGGACGAATTTGTTAAAGAAAAAAATGGTTCTGTGAGTGTATTTTGTTTATGCAAATCTCCAGTGCATGAAAATAGGTTCAGATTGATTTTTTTCTTTTTAGATTTGGCCATATTTCCCCCAGTTATAGTATATTGTTCCTGTTGAATTGACATTAAATGCAGACAACAACCAGATAGTGTACATACCTAATTTAATACGCACTCAGAACTTCAGAGGGATTTTATTGTCGTGTTTACCACATTTTCACCGGGTCCAAACACATGGTTGAATCATCTTGAGCCATTTGCAGAAAATCTTGTCACTCATTCAGCTCATCTGCCTCTGTGCCTGATTTGTTGTCCGGTGTTTCGTGTTGGTCCAGGCCCAGTCAACGGGGAACCACACCGCAGACAGTCCATATTTCACCCACTGACTGTCCTGCGAATTACGCTATGCCGTAAATTCACGGCCGTGGGTCCGATGGTGCCAAACTCAATGCTAACAGGTGATCTGTTCGCTGTCTTCCGACTGGAGATGTCAGTGGGTTTTTTGTGTTTTATTATACCTTTGCGGAGTTGGTTGTTTCGATAAAATATTGGAGCACATCGACTTGTACATCTTCAAATCGCGCCAGATACCGGGTTAAGGTGTTAATCCGGTTCTTCTTCTTCAACGATGTTTATTATTGTATTTTTGTTATTTTGTAAGCTCAATGTTAATGTAAGCTAAATTTTATTAAAACTCTTTTGATTGGTATATTTTCCTATTTACTCGATTTTGTTTTGGTTAATTGTTTTGGGAAATAACGTTTTTCTTCGAAAAGGTTTCTTTCCTTCGAAAAGTCAAAAAAGTCTTCTTCTTTTGGTAGGCCTACATTGTTTTAGAGCCACGCAACTCGAAAACGAAAACAGCATATTATAGGCATATAGCGTGTTATACCGTAAACTCTTTTTTTTTCATCTGCCTTTTAATGTGATGATTCGCTCACTTTTCATTCATTGAAGTTGAAAGGAAAAATTTGACATCTGAGTCTTGCTTCGTCCCTCTCTGGTGTATATTCGTGTGATTCGTTACAGATTCGTATAATCATGATTCGTGACTACACGAATCCTACCACGATCAGTCGCGATGTCCAAGAATGCCCAACGATCATTGTTACGACTACGATTTGGCGGGAAATCGTGGCCGAAACTTTGAACAGCTCAAAACATTTGCCACGAATCCGATCGCCGATCGAGAATTAAAAGAACTGAATACGAATAAAAACGAAACAGTTACCATAGCTTCACTGAGAACTGGTTATACGATTCTGATACGAGTGCTAAGTTATCAATTCTTGGCATTTCGTGGGATCCGTAGCCTGTATGGGTATCAGAATGTCCCTTTTGGCTCTATAACCAACCGGAAGTCAAGTCATCGCGATGATATGTTACTAATGCGTATAACTGTTTGTTTACCCACATAATAGCCTCACAAGCACCGAATAGGAAGCCAGACTAATTTTCCTATAATATTACAGCTCCCTAGGGCAGGGGGGATTTGCTGGTCTTTATATTAAAGAGAGCCAGCTGCAATGTGACATTAATGACTTGTTCGTGTCACACAGCGCCTAATAGGCTGCTTGCCAGGATTACTGTTATTCTGCCGAGTTGTATAATAGCCTTGAGAAGAAAAAACGACTTTCGGTTGACCTCGTGACCTGATACTTTTGTATAGGGGACATCCACATTGAGTCTTAAAAGAGAGAACACAATAATGATTATCGAACTAATTAAAGGTAGTTTCATACTTTGTTTTTTTTTGTCAAAGAAATACAGATTCATGAGCAGAAATATCAAGAAAGATATAACAACTTCATCTGTGAAATTCCAGTCTCAAATTCGGTGCCCCAGATGAGAAAACGAAGAAAACGCTTACGACGTTTTAAAATCTAATGAGCTTTGATCTTCCAAAAATGAAAATTGTTGGGTTTTTTTGTTCGTTTTTACTCTTTTCTGGATAAATACAACACTATTTTCAGGCAGAACAATTTTAACGGTATGTTTCTAGCATCACCATCTTTATACCCTGTAAGTTATTGGTAAATCTGTGAAGATATCTGTTTCGGTATGCTTCCAAAGTATGATAATACCTTTAGAGGGAGCATATAGGATTTGCAAAAAGGCCTTGTAAATTCTGCATACGCTGCCTTTAAAGAAGAATGAGTCTGTTCCATAATTTGAAAAAACAACAACACATGCTTTGTTTTCTTGGTCAGAAACAGACCATACCAGCCCCAAAGTCCAAGCAACCTCGAAGACGTGACGGTCTCTGTATCCCTGGCGCCAAATTCTCGCCAAAACCAGATTTCCCTCCAAATCAAGGTTGTAATTTAATCATCATATGCATGCTCAAATTATGAACAATGCAATACAGCTATATACCAGATTATTGCATTATGCAATGGCGGCATTATAATCCAAGGTAATACGGATGGATTTTTGAATGTGCCGTTGGTTTTGGTAAAATTGGCAATGACAGACGACCAAAGAAACCGCGCCTGGATTTGCGAACATTTTGCCGACGGGAGAGACCGGGTGAGTCTCGCCTGGCTTCCCCGGCTACACTCACCCACAATGCGGCCGGTTCGGTTTGATGCATTGCACGGCAACTTAGCCCTGTCAGTTACTGAGAGGAAACTGTAAGAGCGGAAAGCATTTTATTTTCGGTTTGATCGCGTCACACAAGGGGTTGATCAGTTTAACATACCTGGGAATAAATGGTTGGGTTAAGGTTAGGAGGGGGACGGGGCTGCATTGATAAACACATGCGCCCCATTTCTTAAAGGTATAATACATGATTGGTAAAGGTCACAGAAGACTACCAACACTTTGTCTAATCCAACATTTACGTACAATACCCAACCTGTGAAAATTTGAGCTCAATCGGACTTCTGAGTCACGAGAAATTAACGAAAACCCGACTAAATTTTTCTTACAAAATATAAAGAACAGTTTTGATCTTACCCCGAGTTCAAAACTGTTGTTGGTCTTTGTTTTACTAATTTCTTGATAAATACACCATTTCAGGCGTTATGGGTACGGATGGTAGAAACATACCGTTAAAGTTTAACGGTATGTTTCTACCATATTATGCCCTGAAAGTCATATAGGCCTACGTAAATCTATGAACATTTCTGTTTGGGTACCGGTATCATACCAATCATGTGGTGTGTACCTTTAAAAAGACAATTTCTGGGCAACCTCCATCACAAACTTCTCCTTTTGGGGGAGCGAGGATGTTTCGATGTGTGCTTATCTATATTTTGATTTTAGTGATATATGTCTTTTTATCATGCTCATACTCACTTCATAGAAATCTCAACAACCAAATAAAGCTCTGAAAAATATCTGTCAATATAATATTACATCCACGTGACGATACCTATTAGCAACCCCTTTTCATTGTTACACGTTGCACGTCACTGACATGCGCAGAAAGTGATTTCTGATTGGCTGACAAAAGGTACAGATTCCTCCAATCACGACTCGTGTATCAATACCGCATCATGTTTCATAGTCCCGCGTGTCGAATGCACATGATACATGTATCAACTCAGGATATGATGTAAAATGTCTTAACAATCTATCCCATTTGCCACTGAGAAGTCTACCGTGTACAATAGACAGATAACCCTAGTTACTCACCGGACATCGTCTGCTGCGAACAAGGGCTGGATGTTTCAAATTCACGGCGCAGAGAGGAAAGGCATCGCGTACAAATTTCACCGCTGTACTTTCTGCTAGTGCGACCACCCTAATTGCTTCGCCACATAAGGTATGTACAGTGTTATGATCAAATTTTGATCGTTTGAAATGGATTATTAACCCATTTTCTCAATCACCGGGGAATAAGAAAGCATTTCGGTATACGAAAACTCCTTAGTGGTTTCATATAACTTCACATGCAGTATTATATAAACAGCAAACTGAGTTACAGGTATACAGTACGGGATTGGTAACATACCCAAACAGAAATGTTCACAGATTCAGGTATGACTTTCAGTGTATGAAGATGGTGCTGATACCGTGAACATATTTTCGGCTTAAATGGTGCATTTATATCCAGAAGTTAGTCTAATAAAACAAAGACCGAAAACAGTTTTGATCTCAGGTTAAGATCAAAACCATTTTTTATGCTTTATAGAAAAATGGAGTCGGATTTTCGCTGTTACCGGTACTGTATCTCGTGACTCAGATGTCCGATTGACAGGTTTATCATTTCATGTAGGCCTACATGTACATTTTTAATCAGACAAAGTGTGGGTGCTGATCTGTGACCTTTATCAATCATGTTTAAGGTCTTAATATTGAAATGATTTTGTTGTATCTGATATCTCTCATAAAAACGGTTTCATTCCCTAAATCGTTAATATTTCAACTAGTTTTTTCAAAACACAGTCAATTGCATCCGTAATCGTATAAACCGATTTATTCCAATTGAGATAATAATTGTCAATGCATAAATATATAACGATTGGGTTTGATACAATTTATTGAAACAAATATCCTACCTAGTTTGATGTGGCTCAGGATATTTCATGTTCGCGTATACGGTCAGTCACTATTGCCATAATGCTCCACGATTGCCATGCTATAACACCTTGGGACAAAATGATCAAATTCAACGAATGAGAGGGACATTTTACGAGATGACAGTGTCCCAGGGGAAATAACCTTATCACCTGAAAGCAAACCGGGACTTATCAGTAGCCTAACTAAGTGTTTTAACAACATAATTTACTGCCAATTAAAATATGGAGGATTTAAAACTACACGAACATAATCAATTCTTGATTGGCAATGTTAGTCAAGAAAACTGAAACTCTGGAAATTTCTCTGAAAGTGAAACGATATTATTTTAGAGGTTGTACTAAAGGTAGGAAAATGTTTTCATATTTTGGTCCAGTGATCCTAGAACTTGCAGAAGCCGAAGAATATTTTAGCTCACCCTTCAGTAAACAAAAATCGTAAAAAGAAATGGAAGTTCAAACCATGCACAATACATCAAGTCAGCGCAATTCTACAAGTTAATTTGATACAGTAACCCTAACAGTCATCTGTGAAATTTTAAGTTCCACACGGTGCCCACTTTTTGAGAAAAAAAAACAGTGGAAAAAACGCCCACAGTATGTTTTAAAATCTTGTCACCGTTATTTTTATCGTTAAAATATGAACATTTTGGTAATTGGTTTTTACTCTTTTCTAGATAAAAACAGCATTTCGGGCAGACTAATTTTAACGGTATGCCTATGTTTCTAACATCACCATCTTTATACACTGTAATTAAATTCTGTGAAGATTTCTGTTTCGGTATGCAGTTTCCTGAAAGTGAAACTGTGTTTTTTGGGACATTTTACCACTCTCAGATGCAAGTGATCCGAATCCGCTTGTATATGATAAAATACTAATGTACTCCGATCCGTATAATAAAAACGTGGCCCGGATTATCAGGATAGTATTAATACACGAACATCGGTGCTAAAGAGTTGGTTGTGGTTGGAGCATGGAGGTAGAAATTGATGTGTTTATACATTTTGATGGATGTTATAGCCTTGCTCAGACACGATGCAGTCGATCCCATGTACCGGATATTGGCAGGTGCTAAAATCTTCACTCTGGATTTGTTCCGATTACACGGTGACAAAGACCAGGCTAAAAAGGTCTAAAGTTACCATGTTGATTTGTTTTATTATCATCACCGTCTCTGCGTGTGTGTTGTGTGGTGAACTCAGTACTCGTATGTCGGTAGAAATAAATGGCGATAAATCCTGGGATTATGCAATTTGGTGATAAATCCTTCTGTGCGACCTTGTGGGCAATGTTTCTGGGAGTTCTATATCATATATGGCTTAAAAAGAAGCCATTGTTTTGAGGTGACGATAAGTAACCAAACTGAGGTGAACAGCAAACTCAATTCCCTCAGTTCCCATTAGAGGGAGCATATAGGATTTGCAAAGATGTGCGTTTTGGCTGAATTTCGTACGTATTAAATCAGAAGTGAAGGTCTTAAACTTCCTGCCAGACATTGACAGACGTTGTTTCATGTACCTTTTTACGCTTTGTTCATCTGGATATCAGAAATACGGCAGAAATCATCTTGTCCCCCTCCCCTCCGACTCCTTCATGGTTACACCACGCTTTCGAAATGCTACTATTTACTAAATCGTTCGGACGAACGATCTTTTTAAAAGACACTAAATCTTCATTTCTTTGAAAAACCCAGCATCTTATGAACCAAGATTTCCCATGGTGACTGTTTGCACTGTTTACAAACTGTTGAGTCCATTTTCTGTCTCAAACTCAATAATTGTTTATGGGGAGGCCTTGTAAATCCTATATGCTGCCTTTAATGGCCTCATTTCTCGGTTTTGGTTTTGAATTTGTGTCCACATGATTTTCCCACATCATTATGCGTTTTATAATTATCTCACCAATTCTCCGCGTATATACTGGACCTCAACGATGGATTGTAATTCAATTATAACCATTCTCGATTTTAAGAAAGTGGCAGATCTCCTTCTTTCTTTTTTGAAACAGTTCTGATTTATGACTGGTAAGACATTGCCAGGTAGCCTTGCCTTAATTAAATGCCACGACTGCATGGCGCACAATTAGAGGTAAAACAAATTAAAACCCTCACTTTGGATTTTCTTTTATCTTTTAGGTAAGAAAGTATGTTTGGAAGTGAAATTCATACCTTTTTAAGGTAATGGTATTTTTTAAAGACTTGCTTCAAAGTTTCGGCTGGGCTGCGTTCCTATGGTTTTTATGTGTGTCGATGTTAAAACGAAAAATTGGAAACATGCCCTTAATTGTCCACCTATGACTTGTAGTTGTACATCACTAAGTTAAAACCACTATTTTCCTCTTGTTGTGTACATATAATGCTGACTTCATTAAATGAAGTTCATTTCAATTTGATCATCAACTGCGAACTTAATGTAGGTTATACTTGACGAAGTGACAAATACCAGTATAGGCTATGTAATGTTTCCCAGTCGGCTTGATGTTAGTGACAGAAAGCTATTTTGGTTCCAGACGGACAAAAGACTCTTTCCAAACATTTGAATCAGTCACCGGTGACGGAACCGAGGGGCCAATTTCTTAGAGCTGCTTAAGCACCAACATTTGCTTAAGCAGCAAAACAAATCGGTAAATGAAATCAGTATGCCCTATGCCAGCCAGAACTCCTTGTGAATGTTATGCTTAGTAAAAGCCAAAAGCAGTTAACATCGCATGGAAATTTGGTTGGTGATCTTATTAATTATGTTGGTTGATCAAGGAATTAAGACTTTTCATGCTTAAGCAAATTTGTGCTTAAGCAGGTCTATACAATTGGCTCTATAGATCATACTTTAAATTCGGTTTTACGACAGGCGACTTAAAACAGACTCCTTGTACATGTGGTGGACAAGCACTCGCTCATAAACGAATTTGACTGGGTGCGTGCTGGGTGGGAGGCATGCTCAACTGTGCAGATGTATATCTATTAGGCTATTACTTATCAACATGTAGTGCATGGTTTCCCAGAGATTGACGTGCATTCGGTCATTATACCAATCTTCTTCCGTAGGTACATATCGACGGGTAAATATCAAGTGATTTAAGGCATTTCAAGTGGCAGGGATCTTGCAGCCGACTGAGTCTATTATACTTTCCAGGGATTGTTTAGCCGTGAATCACACCGAGGCAGTATAGCAACGATGAATGCAAGTAAAGTCACCTACCGTCTGTTTCTGGTCATCGTTATTGGCTTATCGAGCGGTGAGTCTATTTTTTGGCAAATTTATCTTTCTTTTCGCAAGATTAAGATCATTTAGCCACGATTGGAGCGTTTTTAAAGAAGAAACTTCTCAGGTGCAGTTAAACTTCTGATAAGCCGCCAAGTTGTGGTCTATAAGTATTTTAATTTAGACACTCGTAACAAGACGGAATAATAATATTGTAATGTGCTTTTGTCTACATCTGCTGTGATGTTTGTTTGTTTGTTTGTTCATCCCATTCCTTGTATAGCCTCTTTGACGGAAGCTGGAGACGGGGCGTGGCTCAGTGGGGACTGGGGACTAAAACACTGGCTGACAGAACTGTGCCACTGGGCAGGTAGGTCATTATAGTACTACATCAATTCATTATTGTTCAATTATTGTTTTGAATTGTTTGTTGATTGGCTCACCTTTTAAGATCTTTTGAATGTGTAGGTCATCATGCATCTATATGGATGACTGCAGGGCTATGATCAGTGGACCTATTTTGTGCTACATATTTCGGTTGCTTTGGCTGTCTTCTGAAACGTTTTCTGTAAAAAGCCAAAGCAACACATTTTAGTCGGCCGAAAGTGTGGTACCGTTCGTCTTTTTTAATCAACTCGAGACATTTGGATAGTTTTGTCCATTGATGTACAGTATTCTAATTTCCTTTATGAAGAACTCGTCAAAGTGCAGTTGGTTCCACGTATATACCATGGGCCAATTTCATGGAGCATGCTAAACACAAAAATTTGCTTAGCACAAAAATGTCTTGCCCAATAAAATAAAGCACCATTAAAAATTTCATTTGATATTCATGGTCAGTGAACAACAGCAAAAGAACAATCACAAGCGATGCGCAACACATGGAAATTTGGTTGTTAACCACGCTCAGTAGCAAGACAGAAATGTAATGCTTAGCAATTTTGTGTGCTAAGCAGCACCGTTAAATTGGCCCAATAGCACAAGGTTCGGTCTTAATTCTCCTTTTTTTTTCATCCCAAGGACTTTGTGAATCCGTTTGCTTTGGGGATCTGGGCTGTTTCTCCGACGAGTTACCGTGTCACAAGGACTTCTTCCCGCCGATGTCTCCGGGCGAGATAAGCACGCGATTCACGCTGCACACCAGGAATCTCCGTACTTCACCGGTACCGTTGAATCGGACCGACGAAGAGGGACGCTGGCGGTCAGAATTCAACGGTGAACGGAGGAGCATTTTCATCATACACGGCTGGGGGGAAATGGACAGCAAGGCCTGGGTGGTGGAACTTAAAGACGCGCTGCTGGACAAGGTAATTTAATACTGAAATGAACTTATGGCTTGCCCTAATCACAGACTGCAGCCATGACGGTCAACGAGTAATCAGTTCTGCGGTGATTTTAGACAAGTGGGGCCCAACACTTTAAAGGAAATGAAAAGCACATTTTTGGAAAGAAACTTACCTAAATAGACGTTCGTGGTGTCCTCTTCATAACTACTAGCATTTAGCAAGGTGAAATTTGTGGAAAGAGGGCAGGACTTTGGTTTTTAAGGGAAATTCTGGGGCAGTGAAAACGGCAACGAAGATGCGACTTTTTTACGGCCGCATGCATGCATGGACGGCTGCAGACGAGATATTGTCTGGTTGCCGCTCTCATTTTGAGGACTCTTGATTTGTTGGATCAGGGTACCAGACTAATCTAGCCAGACCAGACAAAATGGCAGACGGGCTGTTTTTTCGCAACAAGTGTTCGCAACAAGCGCGTAGAAAAATTTAGGGGGGAGGGGTTTACACTAAAAATAATGTTGCACAGATGTCTTCAATCTAGGGTTTTAAGGACTCGGGAACATTAATTTGCTGCAAATATCATTCAGTTGGAGCAGCATAAGCTATAATAAGTTGTTTTCTTTTCCCTGGAGTTAGGAGGGCGTTTCGATCCTAGCAGGATCTTTATCGAAGGCTAAAATCATTTTAGGATCGAAACGCATCAGGCCCTCCTAACAAATTTCAGATCATTATTTTGGCTGATGAACAGTTTTCAGCAGTTTATTACTTGTATTGTTTTCTTTTCCTAATAATTTTAGGGCCTCACTTGTCCACAATCACAAGTTTTGTGATGATTTTTTAACAAATGCCATTTTTTTAACCTAAAATGATGCAGGACGATGTGAATGTTATCACCGTAGACTGGGAGGAAGGTGCTGATGAATTGAACTATATGAAGTCAGTGCAGAACATCCGTGTAGTAGGCCGGGAGGTTGCCCGTACCGTGCAGCATCTTAGCATCGTGAAGGACGTGCACCCTGGGATGGTTCATCTCATCGGTTATAGTCTGGGTGCACACGCTGCCGGCTACGCAGGCAAAGACACGCCCGGTATTGGACGCATCACGGGTAAGTTAGTAGTCCTCACCAAACTCATCGTAACTTACTATCAATCGTAGGACTTATGGTGCATTGCAGCCCTACATGGGGCGTTTACGAAACTGAGGCTTAGGCTCAGGCTCAGCCTATTTCTTACATCCATTTTAAAGTGACAGGTAGTATACAATTTGAGGTTTTGGGTACGGTTTCGAAGTACATACTCTGTTTCGTATACAAGAGAACAGAACTTTAACCTCAGGGAAAATTCACAACCTGTATTTTCAGCGTTTATGACGGAGCCTAAGCCCAAGCCCAAGTCTAATCCATCGTTTTGTAAAGGGCCATAGGATAAGATGGGTATCCTTCGTAACTCGACTTACGATCGGTCATAGGGCTTCGAGAAATCGACCCTTGGTCACACGGGGTAACCCATCTAGGCAACTGTAGGGTACGTCATAAAAACGGAAAACTTCAAAAGTGACAGTCAAAGAAAGTTATGTGAACATTTAAGGTTAAATGTACTACATGTATCATACTTTGGTAGCAAAAGTGAATCCTTTGCCGAAATGCTGTATTTATACTGTATCTTCCTTGATATTTTTGCCCATGAATCTGCATTTCTTTGACAATGAAACAAAGTATCATATTACCTTTAAATGTTCCAGAAGATTGACTGGAAACGATTGCTGGCAAATTAATATTACTTCGCATGCCATTGCCAAAATATAAAACATCAGTTCAGCGCAAAAGTCACTCACCAAGTTCCAAGAGCAATAATGGCACTCATGGCACGACTGATCCGTTTTAATTCACCACGGTTGTTGAATTCTCTGTAACTTGCACAACTTTCGTTCATTGTTTTGCGAACATGGTTACTGATTACAGGATTGGACGCAGCAGGACCTGGATTTGAAAACACTGACGCGGCCTGCCGATTGGACCACAGCGACGCCATGTTTGTTGACGTCATACACACTAGTTCCAACCGACTGATAGAGGGCGGTGCTGGCATTGAACAACAGGTGAGTATAAGGGCCTCTCTCAAAGCTCAATTCAGGCTCAGGCTCCGGCTCGGGCTACATTTCGTGTATTTTAAAATTACGGGTATAACAAAATAGAGACTTTTGGCTGCGGTTTGGAAGTAGATTCACAAGTGTGAAAAAGATAGCAGAGCTTCGGCTTCAATGAAAAATCACAACCTATATTTTCAGCATGTGCAGAGACGAAGCCGCAGCCGTGATCCGGTGCCGAGCTTTGATGAAGCCCCCTCGGCTCAAGGTTGAGGCTCCGGCTCTGTCGTTCATAATGTTGCAAATTATAGGTTGGGGGTTTTTCATTGAAGCTGAAACTGTTTTCTTGTTCAAACCAGAGAATCTCAAGTGCTTTCAAACCGCAGCCAAAAGCCTCTACTTTGATACCCGTTATCTTAATGGATTCACGAAATGGAGCCTGAGCCTGAGCCACGGTTTTGTAAACCCCAAAATTGTGACGTGTAGCCATCAGTAGGCCTACTTGAATGACCGGTTGATGTGAGCAAAAATCCGCTGAAATTGAGAAAAACTTCTAATAACATGTTTATGAATTGGTTCATGACTGCAGGTGGGCGACATGGACTTCTATCCTAACGGAGGCCGTGAACAACCCGGTTGCAAGTGGTGGATGCTAGGCTGCAGTCACGCCAGATCCCATGCCTTCTTCATCCAGAGTGTACGAGATGACTGCCAGTACCCCTCCGTGCCCTGCCAGACCCTAGCTGACTATCAAGCCGGTAGGTGCCGGTCATGCGGCCCCACAGGCTGCCCCTCCATGGGCTACGAGGCCGTCAACAACCAGCGGGAATCGGGAGGGAGCTTCTACCTAAAAACGATGCGTAAGAGCCCGTACTGCATCCCCAAGAAATACCGCTTACGAGACAAGTTTCTGAAGCAGGCTTCCCAAAATGACATCATCCATGTGCGTAAAGGAAATACATATAAGACGAGGAAGAATATTCGTAAGCTTAATCGTGGATGAGAGATTTTTCAACCTCTTCCAACATATTTTTTGCAGTTTATTTGCAAAATTGTAAAAAAAAAAAAAAAAAAACGAGTTCGGGTTACAATTACTTGGACTTACGCAAGGTTATTTATATGTCTTCTCAAAATCATATTGACTGCATTAACTTTAAAAATAAAAATTATAAAAGTAATGGCTACAGTGGGAGGGCGCCTTTCCTTATGGCAGGCGCGGTTCTAGAGCCAATATGTTTGGGGGCTGAATTTTTATCTTTTTTTTGGGGGGGGGCTAGAAGAGCCACCGTAGTGGGCTAGACTAGACCCTCCTTCTAACACTCGCTTCTGTTATCTCTTATTAGGAGTTAGCATGCATTTGTAACCTACCCAACACGTAGTCATGTAATCGGCGCGTAATAACTGAAAAGATCCAGTATTATTCAGGTTTTTTTTTTTTCAGTTGCATTTTTTTTGGGGGGGGGGGGGGTGCTAGACACAATTTTTGCCTGGCCAATTCAGAGCCCAGCTTTATTGAAAAGAGGAGTATTAATATAGTCTGAACGCGTTGCTAAAGTACTGCAATTATTTCCTCTTTGAATTTCAAGGTTGAAAATAAAAAACTACCCAAAAAAATCACTTTCAAACAAGAGTTGCTGAAAGGTATACACTGAATCAGGCCTATTTTTTCTGAATAGCGATTGATGATCACAACAAAATGACGAATCGACGTAAAAAATAATAATGCCGGTCCACTTGACAGACTTATTATGATAACAATTCAAAATAAACCACACATGAAAACACGCCCAAATTGTTTCTCTGAGTTGCTCCGAACAAAAGCCTAAATATACACACAATTTGTCCTTTTCCAAAATAATAATGACGGTCCACGTAACAGACTTATTATGATAACAATTCAAAATAAAACACAAACGAAAACACGCCCAAATTATTTCTTCGAGTTGCTCCGAACAAAAGCCTAAATATACACAAAATCTGTACCTCCGGTTGATGTTAATTATTCAAGCTTGACCGAGGCTTGAAAATCAAGGTTAGATGAATATTTATAACTGAGTGTGTATTTAGGAATACAAACTGCTGACACGGTTGTTGGAATGGGTACAACAGAAAAAAAGGCCCAGCCTTTTGTCCTTAATTTTATTCACGATAACTTTCATTTTGCAGGAAGGCAAAATGAATTACCACTGACTTTCAACGGCTAGCTTACCTAAGGCTCCATTTACAACAAAAAAATTGTTTAATTACTGGTATAATGAACTCAAATTAACTACAAGTACTTTATAATCACACGTGATGCATATTATTACGATTTACACGTGTAGCCCACAGGAAACCTGTATACAAGGACAACTCTGCAAATGATTAATAATGCGTTTCAAATGAAGCAGTATGCCAACCATTCCTATTTTTGGAGGAATCATTCCTTTTTGGGTATAAATTTCTCACTTTTTATAAGCTCTTGACAACAGATTCCGATTTTTGGCTTAAAAAACACATGTATTCCTATGTAGTTTGTTCTGTGATTCCTCTTTTTTAGCAGAAGTTGGCAGCTTTGAAAAATCTGACAGATAGGCTGTGTGACATTGCAGGTTGTCATATTAACTATGGGCCTTTACGAAACCAGGCTTGATGCTAGGCTTGGGACTTACTCGTTACCGCCATTTGAGGCCCACAAAACGAAACGTAGGCATTTGGCCACATGACGAAGCGGAAGAAAGGCTCCAGCTTCGCCATGTATCTCAAGCCCTTCTATTAATTTAGGACACAAAATAGCTGTAGCAAAATCAATCCCAAGCCTAGACTCGAGCCTCATTTAGTAAAGGCCCTATAATCACTATGTATGTCATGGTACTTGGCTTTCCTTTTTGAAGAAGAAATGCAAATTTATTATTCTTTGAAATCAAACCTTACCTAAAGGCTGTTTCATAATTTACATGATTTTTACATCGGCTCTATACATTTTCACTATGAGATTGTTTTAAACCTTATTTTTGTGTTAATACAAAAACAATATCTAAATGTTCTGTGGCCGATTTCTCGAAGCACTGACAATGATCTTATAAGTGTGAGATCAATCTCAATTGCTAAGCAAAGTGTGATGTCACAATACAAATCACTACGGTGATACTGACAGCTCATCTTAAGATTAATCTTAGTGTTTGATGAAATCCAACCCTTTTGCACTAAAAACATTATAAATCTTTAAATAACACGTTCTCTAGTAAACGTTTCATTGGTATTTGTTTATATTATTGCGTAATGACCTAAATGTGCTATACCTGGATATTTCTTACAAAGTTTCTTAGATTATTAAAAGTAGAAAATTAAAAACTATAGTTGATGTTTGAGACATTTCTTAATTTATTTACTAAACAAAGTTTGCATTGTTATGTGAAGACTATAGAGTAATTTGATATTGCTCTATGGGGAAGACCGATCTGAGATCAGCAGTAACTGAGCTAGTACCACGGGGAGCCAGCCAGAAACAGAGTACCAACCACACCCAGTATTATGCTAACTGGAGACGCCACAGCACCTGTCATGAAACACAAACATGTTTTGTTAGCATCGCAAACAGTGAGCATGGGTTTTTCTTTTACTTAAAAAATCAAACAGGACAGATTTTGGTCTCATGGCCTCGAGAGGCATAAATTTCACGGGAAATTTACTGCACACTTGAGGTAAGTGCTGAGCAAAATGGTCGCGAGAGATAGCTCTCGTGTGCGGCGGCCTTAAAGTTAATATCATACTTTGGTTTTTGTCAAAGAAATACAGATTCATGGTCGAAAATATCAAGGAGGATATAATACAATAACAGTCATCTGTGAAAATTTCAGTCCCATACGGTACCCACTTTTTGAGAAAACAGTGGAAAACGGCCACAGTATTTCTTAAGTCTTTTCTGTTTCATTTTTTATCTTTAAAAGATCAAAATAAAATATTCTGAGGATAAATACAGCATTTCAGGCAGAAAAGTGCCAACGGTATGTTTCTATTATCACCATCTTTATAAGTTATAAGTTATAGGTAAATCTGTGAAGATTTCTGTTTTGGTATGTTACCAAAGTATGATAGCCTAGTACCTTTAAGGGTGTCCTACCAGGCTGTATTTAAGGAATTTTAGAGAATTGAAAAAACCTTTCAATGGGTACGAAATGGATGACAGTTATTCATATTAATGGAAACATATACATGTATAAACCAATGCCCATTTGTTCGTAAGATACTGACCAAAAGCTCCTTTGGAAGGTGGTGTAGTTCTGCGTGGTCTGCCAGTTGGTGGTGGTTTGTTGCAGTCTGTACTGTTGGCACCCGTGAAATTGATCTGGGCAGACAAAACGCCAGTCCAGTACAACTCCTTGGGCCCCTTAACAATGGTTGCCCTATTGGGAGAATGGTAACGATGATCATTTTAAAATAGATAAGATTTACAAAACGTCTGCAAAGAAGGTTTAGTTTTGCCTACAGTGATTAAAGCGCTATATTAGGCCTAAAGGCTATACGCCGTGCTACTGCAGTACCGAACGTTTTACATTTTCGTGTTTGGTACGGCAATAGCATGGCGTTTAGCCCGAATTTGGCTCGGCAAGCTCTTTGGCTCGACAGGGTCTGTCGCACTAACGGTATTCGGTAGGGCTCGGCGTTTAGCGCAACTGTGCCTCGCTGCTGCTGCGCCATTGCTGCACTCCTTGATTTCAGTTCGGCACGGCAGTAGCACGGCGTATAGTCTTGGTCTAAGTTATGATAATTTCGAGAACGTCTTCGTTGTTGGGGCGTCTCGGTGCATGTTGGGGAAGTGCATGTATTTATTATGGAAGCTTGGTGGCAGTAAACATTTTACAAAATTACAATGACACACGGTAGCAAGCATCATGTGGTTTCTTTAAAGTTACTGTATAATACATGATTGGTTAAGGTCACAGGTCACCACTCACAGTATGTCTGATGATCTGACCCAGCATGTACATGAAATGATAAACCTATGGAAATATGAGCTCAATCGGACACATGAGTCACGAGAAAATAATGAAAAACCAACTCAGTTTTTCTTTTGAAACACAAAGAAATAGTTTTGATCTTAAAATGTTTTCGGTCTTTGTTTTACTATAGTTTCTGGATAAATACACTATTTCAGGCTGAAATATTTAAACGGTATGTTTCTACCAGCACCATCTTCATACCCTGAAAGTTGTACGTAAATATGTGAGCATTTCTGTTTGGGTATAGGCCTATATGTTACCAATTCATATATTAAACATTATTATTTTGTTTGTACGTACATGAAAGCGATGGGTCCTTCGTCGCATGGGGGCGCTCCCCAGGTTACTGTAGCAGCCGTGGCGTCTAACTCGTGGGACTGTGCCCATGCGTCCTGTGGGAAAAATACGTACAAAAGTTAGGTTACAATCATTGGCAGGACATGCATGGATGTAAATTTCTTAATTGTTATTTTGTTTTGAAGAAATAACTCAACAGGGCAGATACCCGTATGGCGTCAGAACAACCAGTGCTATTCAGATCTCATATTAACCCTTGAAAAGGACAAGTTTAGTGCTGCAACAAAAGGTCGCAAGAAGGCCCAACCGTTTAGGCCTACGTTATTTCAACAGAGAACAAAGCTTCAGAGAACAGAGCTTTAACTTCAACGAAATACCACAGCCATTGAAAATTGAACAAAGAAAAATTCCCTGGAGGGGGATTCGAACCAACGACCTCCTGAACAAGGTACATGCGCTCTACCAACTGAGCCATCCAGCCCTACGTAGGCGGTGTCCTATGATACTTATAGCCAATCATCAAATAATCACATGGGAAACCGACTGATTTTAAAGTCATTGAAAAGTGAAGAAAGAAACATTTACTGGAGCGGGATTCGAACCGGCTGGATAGCTCAGTTGGTAGAGCGCCTGTACGGTATTCAGGAGGTCGTCGGTTCGAATCCCACTACAGTAACATGTTTCTTTGTTCACAGAGCCAACAGCTTAATGGGTGAGAGACGAAGTAAAGGTTTGGAAAAGGCTCCTGTTGAGTCAAAGCTTGGGACTTACTTCTCTACCGCCATTTGGGTCCCCTAAACGACTGAAGGGATTGGGCCACATGACGAAGCCGAAAGAAAGGCTTCAGCTTCACCATGTATCTCAAGCCCTTCATTTCATTTAGGACACAAAATGGCAGTAGCAAAATAAATCACACGCCCACTGATCTATACAAACTGGATAGGTCGCGGGTGCAGTGATTAGACGGCGAGCCGTGAAGTCACCAGCGGCCATGTAAGGATATTCAGCACAATACTCATTGCACTGCATGACTGCTTAGCAAGCAGTGCAGCAATTCTCTGTGTACGCCGGCTGCCGCGCCTGCCAATATATTATTGAATATCCCAAAATGGCTGCACGGATGCTTCACCTGCAGAGCTGCGCGACCTATCCAGTTTGTATAGATCAGTGCACACGCCTAGCCTCAACGCAAAATCCCTATAATGACAGGGAAAGTACCGGGTCGAATGTTGTTTTTTGGGATTGCAGAGTTTCCTATCTTCCTAACTTACATCAGGTTTACTGCAGTTGAGTAACTTGGTGTTTTCTGGCGGATTGGAGAATCTACCAATGGCCTCGTTCCCGTTTTGGCCAGTTCCCCTACGGCGAGCCTGCATGAAAACACCCTCGATCTCAGAGGTTCCGTCGGAGGCTTCAACAGTCACTGTACAACAATAAAAATGTTCAATGATAAAAATTGTCGTTGTAAGTGCTGGTGTCCTTATAAATAGCTGTAATTTCAATGGAATCACGCTATTAGAATAATAACACCGTAGATGGTACAAACTGAGTACTAATAAGCCCTGACTGACTTGAATATGCAAACGATTTGATTGAAATATGAAAGAAATACAGACTACTTAAAGGGTGGCTGCAGTGTTGTTTTTTTTCAGTCAGGTTATTTTATTGCCTTCATACAGAGAATATACTGAAAAATAATGAACGGCAAGTCTTATTTTGGTTTCAAACCAGCATTTGGTTTTCCTTTGAATGGCTTTGTAAAACGGGGGATTTTCACGCATACTCATGTAGGGAACCAACAGCAAAAATATAATAAAAAAACATAAAAAGTGAAGAGGCAAACTTGACCTATGGTTTGGTAAAAAAAATTACACCACCAGTTGAGTGAAAGGAACACTTTTGGCAAAATAAAACTCATTGAGGAGGAAAAAGTCTGTCAGAAAGCCTTTAAAGGGATTGCATACGTTTGGTAATTTGAGCCTACTGTTTCTTTCAAACCAATATAATTGTATATATATACCATAAAACTAACCTGTGCAAGTTTCAATTCAAAAGGTGGTAGCGTTTTTGAGATTTTGGCGACAAACTAGAGCGGTTATTTCACTCCAGAGAACAATTAGTCAATAGCTGAGAAGCGTTACGGCCATAACGCTTCTCAGATTCATTATTTTTGGAGATAAAAAGTGACATATTTTTCCATAACCGCGGTACTTCGAATTGAACGTTTCTCAATATGCATTATACTATCCAAAGCAGCTGTACTTCTCACCAAGTAAGTTTTTATTGCCATAAATTTTCAGAGTCATTACCAAACGTATGCAATGCCTTTAAAACAACCGCAACTTTTTGTGCACAAATCAATTGGGTTACTGCTCTCAGTTCCCCAGATGACATCACAGTTTTGCTCATAAATATGGAAATGCTAATTAGCATACAAACAAAAAATGTTTTTAACCCTGAATCAGTGTGAGGAAGTGGTTAAAATCACAGTCCCATGTACAGTTTTTTTTATTGACACATGTTCAAGCCATAATATTTCCATTGCAGAGACCCTTTAAAGATCGGGATAATCATAAAGTAGTGGCGAGATTGCATACAATTTAACAATCATGAACAATAGTCGCGGGAAAGCCCTGTCATTCTTGGTTGTTTCTCACGTTTTGTAGTTAAGTTTAAAGGTTACCTGAAATCAAAACTCTTATGAAGTTAAATACATTTGTATTGTCATAAAACTCAACCTGTCTACCATTGTTTGTGCTAAAAAAAAGTTCGTAAAAAGGAGGTACTTTAGACTCATAATTTAGCACCCCACTTTTCACGATGAAAAACCTTGCTATACGTCACGCGTCACCGGCAGAACGCCACACAATTTTCTATACAAGTCGCAAACTTGCCGACCCCGTTCAAATCGAAGAGCAAAATCTCACATACTATGTGCGTAAGCCAGGCGCGGTTCTTTTTTCAGTTATTAAGCGCCAATGACATATGTGGGCCCCTAATAAGACATAGCAGAAGCGAGTGTTAGAAGAACCCAAAATATTGGGTCTTCTAGCCCCCCCCCCCCCCAAAAAAAAAATAATGGCTCTTCTAGCCCCCCAAAAATGTTGACTCTAGAACCGCGCCCTGCGTGAGCCAGCTGCTACTGTGATATAACCATAGAGTTATATTAGAAAACTAGAGGGCGCACCTCTGATTTGTCGCGTCACGAATTGAAGAATTGGCCGCCATTTTCTAAGTGGGCAAAAATGGGCATTCATGGGGTTATGTTTACGTTTCGCGTTTGGCTGTGACGTGTGTTTGCATTATTGATATGCCCAAAAATTGCGCAGCCTTTGACTGCAGGAATCGGAGTAATAAGACCAACAACGTTTTATTTCATAAGTGAGTAGTACTGCTTAGTCTAACCTAAATATCATTAAATTTAGTCGATTTTTCATGGAGTAAGAAGGGGTTAACGTTACTTTAATACAGTATTAAGTTAGGCCTATAAAAAGGCTATAGGAATTTGTGCTGCTATATTTTGTATGTTATTACTTAGTCGACTCTGGATCTGGATTTGGATCTGGATCTAGGTCTGGATGTTTACTTCGGCAAAGCTGGTTCCCGCATCATGTCAGAGGTTGAAATCATCCAGGTAACTTCAGGAAATGATCAAATAATGAAAGAAACAGGTCAGATCATCCTTGAAAAGTTGCCACCAGCACCTTCCTCATAGTGTTGCCACTTTATGGACTACCGTATTTCATTCGTTGTAACTAATTCTTTTTTAAACTAACTTCTTTTTACAAATTTATTTTTACTAATTCCAGATGCAAAATTAAAGATAAGATACAAGATCCAAGTTTCAAGATCCAAGTTTCAAGATCCAAGTTTCAAGATCCAAGTTTCAAGATCCAAGTTTCAAGATCCAAGTTTCAAGATCCAAGTTTCAAGATCCAAGATCGACGTTTCAAGATGGAAGATTCTTCAGGGTTACCACCACCAACAAAATGGCCCTTTTCAGGACCACTAAATCATCCCAAAAGAGATTTATATTCAAGTCTGTTGATTACTGCCAAAAGATGAAATCCATTTTCTTTTTTTCAATTTCATTTTTTAGCACTCTCCTTCAAGAATACAGGTCCAGATTTCAGGAATGGCGACATGACTCAAGATTCATGATGCAAGATGTCACTCAGATGCAAGATTTAAAGAAATAACTACTAACTAGATTTTACAAAAAATGTATTGTCATTGAAAAGTGAACAAAGAAAAATTGACTGGAGCGGGATTCAAACCGGTGACCTCCTGAATACCATACAGGCGCTCTACCAACTGAGCCTTCCAGCCCTACGTTGATGGTGTCTCTAATTATCTCTTGTTCATCTCTTGTAGTCTATTATCTTTGTTCATTTGGCAGTGAGAAGGCATGAGAACGAACTTTACCACGAATATTATGAGTGCGAGTACCTGAGCACTTTTCCATGAGTGCGAGTATGAGTACGAAAACAGGAATTGACAAAGTTCATCAATGTAAACACATAGGCCTAGTGAATCCTTGTACTGGTGAGCTAAAACAATTACCGGTACATAATTATAAAGTGTCTGTATTCATGGACATAGAGCTATGTACATGTAAACATTGCTGAGATAACTTATGTACATTTTAGCTTGTCAAAAAAGTTTGTTCTTTCCCAGTGTGTTGAACTTTCATATACTGTTTCGACTTGTTAAATTAATTAACTGTGAAGAGCAAGTAATACTGTAAATAATTAGCTTTTTTCGCAGTTCAGATAAAGGTGCACTTGCTTTTTGGCGAAGTGCTGCGAAGCAGTGCGAGTTAATATACCGACTTCCGTCTGTCCGTCCGTACGCCATTTTGGCCACTCCAGAAGCATATTAGTTTGTCACGATTTATTTATTTAAATGTATATATAAAAACTGGTTTTTGTCAAAGAAATGCAGGTATTCGTGGGCAAAAATATCAAGAAAGAAACAGCAACAGTCATCTGTGAAAATTTCCAGTGTCATAAGGTGACTACTTTTGGAGAAAACAGTGGAAAAAATGCACACGGTATTTTAATATATTGATTCAGAACTTGCAGAAAAGTCGAAAATCTCAAGTTTCCGTATTGTGTCAAGTTTGTGGCTGATTTAATTACTTGGATTTGTAGTTGTAATCGAGTACAACAAATACCGGTTACGCCTCAGTTCCATCCCACATTTCTTTAAACTATACATGCACGTGACCCAAGATATAAAAACCCGATACCCTCCTTGTTTCAGATTAAGACTGACAATTAAAGAAACGATATTATCGACGCGCAATCGAGTTATGACCGGCCCTCGACTTGAAAAGTGGCATATCCTAAACTAAAGCTGAATTCGAGTGGAAAGGGGCAGTTTTAATGTAAAGGATTTTTTGTCAATTATTGCAATTTTTTTCCAATTGCACTAGTTTATTCCAAAAACAAACTATTGATGAGTAGTATTCATGACGATAAGGCCGAAACTCCCAAAAAGATTGGAGAAAATCGACTTTTAGTAATGCGTTTTCTGAGCGCACTGTGTATAAGAATAAGCACATCCGGGCATTTTACACGGTTTTGCCCACTTAGAGACGCCATCTTTGATTCCCCATGTGTAGCCGAGAGCGCGTCACACAGGGCACGGTGAGTGCGCACTCTAGTTTTCTAATATAACTCTATGGATGTAACCTACTTGTTCTGCCGATGACGTCACACGCATTGTTGCGTGGTTCGGTTCCAAGGGGAATTTGGTTTTTGGGAGGCGGGACAAACATGTACTTATTTTTTTTAACTTTGGGGTCAAAATGAAGCACCGTACATAAAGGTTTAAATTTATATAGTCATTAATAATGCATAAAGCAAAAATCAGAAAACACTTTCATCCCTTTCAAAAATTTGATTACTGGGCCCTTTTCCAAACCTCGGCTCCGGCTCCGGCTCCGGCTCCGTCTCCATGAAGCCGCGTACCAAATGAAGGCTCCGGATCCGGCTTGATATTTGCGGCTTCATTCTGGCCAAAAAATGGAGCCAAACGAAGTCTGCTGGGGAGGTGGCTTCGTGGGGCTTCGTGACGTCACACTTTGAATCACTGAGGACAAAGTCACGTGACAGTAATAACAAGTGAACTTTGACACCTTTTCATTGTTTTTCGTCTGTATCTGCCGCGCAATTTAAATACCGAAACTAGTGAAATTATGGAAACTACATACAGTAGGATATTTTGGGGAAAGTTGCATCGAGTTTAGTGTAAATTGATAGACAAATCTCCATGGCAACGGTTTTCAGATTGTGCAATTTGGCTAATTAATTTGCATCATTATACATATACTTGTGACTTGTATGCCTTACACTAATCTTAACCCATGTTTTCAACACAAAATCAGCTAAATTAAAACAAACGTCACGCAACGGCGCGGCGCTCCTGAGCGCGTGACGCGTCACGCTCGAACCCCAGCGTTTTAGGCCGAAGCATCCCGAAGCCGCTCGAAGTCTGACTGTTCTAAACGTGGAGCCGCGACTTCGAACTGGAGCCGCGTGAAGCCGAAGCCTCGTGGAGCCGGAGCCGGAGCCTGAAGCCGGAGCCGAGGTTTGGAAAAGGGCCCAGGTATTCTTTAAGGTACTATCATACTTTGGTAGCATTCCGAAACAGAAATCTTCAAAAATGTACCTATAATTTACAAGGTATAAAGATTGTGATGGTAGAAACATATCTTTAAAATTTATCTTCCTGAAATGTGCTGTTTTTATCCAGAAAAGAGTAAAAGAAAATTTGATCTTTTACGGATAAAAAATAATGGTGAAATGATTTTAAAGATACTATGGGCGTTTTCCCGCTGTTTTCCCCAAAAGGGGGCACCGTATGGGACTGAAATGTTCACTAGACAGATGAATATTACTGTATCTTTCTTGAAATTGTTGCTCATGAAACAGCATTTCTTGCAATTTGACAAAAACCAAAAGTATAATAATTAATATTATCACCTTTAAAGGAAACTTACCAAGGATAGTTTGACCAGCGCTGTACGTAGTAGTCCCCGTAGTGATCTTGTACGGTGCCTCACCAGTGGCCGTGTTGTACCCATGACCTGTTGGGTACATGGATGTACAGACTTCAGGGGAGACCGGTGGGCCTCTCTCGTACGCCCAGGCTCCACTCACAGCCACCAAAAACACGGCAAACATCGCCAACTTAAGAGCCATTGTTCTCTTGTTTCACTTGAACTGAAAATGGAGGGAAAACAATGTTTTAGTATGACATTGAAGATACAGTACAGGATTGGTGACATAGGCCTAATTCCCGAACAGAAATGTTCACCTATAATACGTATAACTTTCAGGATAATGAAGATGGTGATGGTAGAAACATAACCGTTTCCGCCTGAAATGGTGTTTTTCTCCAGAAATGAGTAAAAGAAAGACCGAAAACAGTTTTGATATCGGGGTAAGATCAAAACCATTCTTTATGTTTTATAAGATAAATTGAGTCGGTTTTTCGCTATTTTCTCGTGACTCATAAGTCCGATTGAGCTTACAGGTTTATCATTTCATGTAAACATGCTGGATCAGACAACGTATGAGTGCTGTTCTGTGACCTTTACCAATCATGTGTTATACATTTAAACAGTCGTGTTCACTAATCAATACAACTTATTTCCAAACTTTGAACAAGATAATTTAGAGCTACAGAGAATATAATTATTCAATCCATTAGTATAGTCTTTATACCATAAAGCTGGCTATTTGCATATTGCTTCTTTTTAAAATCAGAATGATTTTCACGTCAAAAAATATTGGTAAATTTCTTTGTTTCACTCTAATATTTAGCACGAAGGAAGAAGTAAATTTCAGTCCTTTTTTCGGTCACATAGCACCCAATTGTTCAGAATACTAACTCACCATGGCTTTGTATCAAATTAATGACTCAGCACGTTCAAAGAAAACATTTTGTAGAATTGTAAACTAATAAAATGACGACTTAAAGGTAATATCATACTTTGGTTTTTGTCAAAGAAATGCAGATTCATGGGCAAAAATATCAAGGCAGATAAAGTAACAGTCATCTGTGAAAATGTAAAGTCCCATACGGTGCCCACTTTTTGAGAAAACAGTGAAAAACAGCCACAGTATTTCTTAAGTCTTTTCTCTTTTATTTTTGATCTTTTAATAGATCAAACAGATTTTCGGTCGTTGGTTGACTAATTTCTGGATAAATACACCATAATTTCAGGCGGAAACATTTTAACGGTATGTTTCTACCACCACCATCTTCATACCCTGTAAGTTATACGTAAATCTGTCAACATTTCTGTTTAGGTTTCTTTCCAAAGTATGATACTACTGTTTAAAGATACTTTGGTTTCAGTGTCAAAGAAATGCAGATTCAAGCGCAAAATTAATTTCAAGGAAGATACAGTAACAGACGCGTCTGTGAAATTTTCAGTCCCATTATATAAAACTGTGCCGACTTTTTGAAGAAAAAAGTGAAAATAGTGAAAATGGCCACAGTATATTAAAAAAATCTTTTTACCGTTATTTTTTATCTTTATAAGATCAAAATTGTTTTTGGTCGATGGTTTGACTCTTTTCTGGATAAATACAGCATTTCAGGCAGAACCATTTTACCGGTATGTTTCTACCACCACCATCTTTATAACCTGTAAGTTATAGGTAAATCTATGAAGATTTCTGTTTCGGTATGCTACCAAAAGTGTGAACTATGATATCGCCTTTAAGGATTTAAATGCCACATTTTTGACCAGACAGTCAAAATCAGTGGTAAAAGTCTCTCGTCCAGCTCATTCCGAGGGCAAAAATTATACGATTGTGATTATCGTATGCCTCCCAACAAATCATGATACTATTCAGATGACGTGATGTAATCAAGGTATGACAATGATTTATAAGCTTATATACAATGGGCTACAGTGGATGAATTACAATCATAAGAATGGGGAACACCTCATATACAAATTTAGCTCTTACCTTTTTCTTGATGTATTCGATCGATACCACACTCACGACACGACTCAATCGAATCTCATCTCACGACTCAATACCGACTATCCGTATGTGCGCGTCCTTTTTATCCCGCGCAAACGCCCACACATCACGCCCATTGTTCATTTCCAAACTTGGCCACAAAATAGAAATTTAATCATGTTTGTCACCACCAGGGATACAACATTGAAGCAATGGTTGTGATTTTTTTTCCCGTTCTGTATCCTATTTTAAAAAAATCCAAATGATAAACGAAAATTATGTCCGATCGCACATATACTTGCAGATGTTTTGCTCCAACATTACGCCCGCCTTGAACATTCTAATCTCCGCCCATGATTGGATGTTAACCGTGAATGTGAGACCTGTGAAGTGTTACCAAGTAGAATACATAGGATTTTCAACATGTGGTCGACCTTAATTCCAGCACCTCATACGGTTCAAGTTCCACTTTGGCTGGGGATTCCGTTATTTTTCTTCTGGTTATGAAACCAAGGATTCCTCAAAAGCGCCCTTTATAGGCACGGTAGCTCGAAAGTCTGATGAAACCTTTTATAGAAAGATGATGAGAAGAAGATACAGTTTTAGAGGTGGGAGGAAAACCCACAGAGTAATATTCTGGGTAAAACCCACAGAATCAGGTAGGGACTGAAAACCCAATCTATACTTGTGGACCTAGCCGGACTCGAACCCCGGACACCAGAGGTGAAAGGCGAGGAAAGAACTGCTATGCCTGACTCCCGTTGGTCATAATGTAGTAGATTTCACTTGTTTATAGTGAGACTTTAAAAAAAGTTCTATTCTTTTGAATGAGATTCGGATTGAACATAGATTAATTCTCTTCAGATATTTCAAACTTTGTTGTGACTCGTATGAAAATACAACTTACGCAGAAAAAAGTGAGCGTACTTTTTTTTCAAATTTCATAGCAATACCAATGGATAAACTAGATATTTTATCTAAGTAGCCAACAGTGGTTTAAATCAAATATTCCAAACAATAATGATACGGGTGCAATGATAATAATAAGAATACTTCACAATGGAGCACCAATGATGAAAAGGGAAAGTGTGAAAGCAGTTTAACGTGTGGGAAAATAGACCATATTTGGATATGTCATGGTAACTGCACAATTTTAAAGAACAGTGAATCAATGACGGGGTTGTGGGCGGACAATGTAATACGTAAAACCTTTCTTGAGTTGAAGGTTGATATTATTATAGTTTGAATTATAGTTTTTTATAGCTGAATCATTATGCACGGAATAACCATAAATAGTAAGGGTCATCCTTTTCTGTGTCATTTAATACCGAGCATTGTTGAAGTGAAATATCTAAACGTGGCACGTGAAATGTTTTTTTAATCGACTGAATCGAGTCATTTTGGGTTTTCATTTTTCAGGCATCTCCGAATGAATATGACGATTGGACAATTATTTACACGGCAGGAAGACATATAGGCCTACGATCGATCGTAACTCGAGATACGAAGGATAACTCATCGTATCCTTCGACTTCTACGTGGGGATGAGTCCTACCGAAGTTACGATGAGTTTTGTAACACCAAACTCTTCATAACATACTATCAATGGTAGGAATTTTGATGCATTGAAGCCCTACGTGAGATAGGCACCCTCGTTCGTAACTCGAATTACGAGCGATCGTAGGGCTTCGTGAAATCAACCCCTGGTCACATATAGTGGGGGACTGGCAACCTGAATGTGAGGTGGACATTTTCTCCTGGAATCAACCCATTTTATCGAGACATTGATAAAGAACTACAAACACATGATACAAAACAAAATTTATCACTGTATAAAGAAGGATATTGTAATTAAGCTTGTTCAATGCGTATGTTTCATTTTGCTAACGCCATACCATCCACATAATCTACATGCCAAGACATGGATGTTTAATATTATATATTTTTCTCAAATGGAAAAAGGGGCTTCAACTCAATCAACTGTTTCGGTACAACTGCATTTAGATCCTTCGTCAACATGTTACAAATGCAAATTTCAGCAAAGAATTCAGCATTTTCATCAATTTATTATTTTTTTTCAATCAAATTATCTTTTTCATCTTTCAGAGAGCATCAATGATGAACATTATTAAAATAATGACTAGCTTGAAATGAATTTTTTTTAATTGAACGGTACATACCCAACAATCATCAACTACCAACTATCAATGTTTCAGACGACATTTTGTTTGTTGACATCAAAGAGTAACTGCGCAAAATAACTTTGATTTTTGAATAGAGTATTTACAGAACAGGATTGCCAGAAGTGGTAGCAAGTCATTTTTTTGCAAGTCCAATTCAAGTCACAAGTCATTGGGACTTGTCACAGGTCAAGTTACAAGTCATTTGGAAACAGGGCAAATCAAGTCAAGTCACAAGTCATTTTTGTGCAAGTCCAAGTCAAGTCACAAGCCATTGGGACTTGTCACAAGTTAAGTCACAAGTCATTTGGAAACAGGGCAAGTCAAGTCAAGTCACAAGTCATTTTGTGCAAGTCCAAGTCAAGTCACAAGCCATTCGGACTGGTCACAGGTCAAGTAACAAGTCATTTGGAAACAGGGCAAGTCAAGTCAAGTCACAAGTCATTTTTTGCAAGTCCATTCAAGTCACAAGCCATTGGGTCTTGTCATAGGTCAAGTCACAAGTCATTTATGCAAGTCCAATTCAAGTCACAAGCCATTGGGTCTAGTCACAAGTCAAGTCACAAGTCATTTGGAAACAGGGCAAGTCAAGTCACAAGCCATTGGATCTTGTCACAAGTCAAGTCACAAGTCATTTGGAAACAGGGCAAGTCAAGTCACAAGCCATTGGGTCTAGTCACAAGTCAAGTCACAAGTCATTTGGAAACAGGGCAAGTCAAGTCACAAGCCATTGGGTCTAGTCACAAGTCAAGTCACAAGTCATTTGGAAACAGGGCAAGTCAAGTCACAAGCCATTGGGTCTAGTCACAAGTCAAGTCACAAGTCATTTGGAAACAGGGCAAGTCAAGTCACAAGTCCTTTCTTGTTAACACAAGTCAAGTCACAAGTCTCTTTGTCCAAGTGCAAGTCAAGTTTCATATTACTTTGTCTGGATTGCTATTCAACATGTTTCTCAGACCCAACAATAATGATTTACTCATTTGAAAAAACAAATGAAGACAGTTCTCAAATGTAAGTACAATAGCTCTAAATACCGATACACTTTTCAGAATTATGGAAATATCAAATTTAATATATAGAAAATGGGCATACTTCTTTCTTTTATTGACAAGAATCTTTGACACCAGAAAAAAAAAAGAACTGGCATGTTATTTACAAGTACATTAGTTTTAATGGATGACAATGGCCCTATAAGCAACTAACCTCTATTGTTTGTCGTCTTGACACGCTGGTCCAGTCGGATAATACATTATACAATATTTCTCACTTTTTACAAGCTCTTATCAACATATTCAGATGTTTTGGCTTGGAAAAACACATTGCTCTGTGATTACTCTTTTGTTTAGAAGAAGTAATCCTAATTGTCTTTAAGACAGGTTGGCAGCAGCTTGGATTAATCATGATAGGCTGTGTGATATTGCAGGTTGTTATACATATATAATTTAATATCCATGTTTGTCCTGTTTTGCGTATACTTGACTTTCCTATCAGAAGAAGAAATACCAATTTATTATTTTTGAAATCAAAGCTTAGCTAATGGCTATTTCATAATTTACAGAAATGCTTTTGATATTGACCCTATACATTAACACTATGATATTGTTCTAAACCTTACTTTTGTTGTTAATAACAAAGCAATATCTAAATGTTCTGGGGCCGATTTCACCAAGCACTCAAACTAATCATATAAGTATGAGATCAATCCCAATTGCTAAGCAAAGTGTGATGTCACAATACAAATCACCATGGTGATATTGACAGCTCATCTTAAGATTAATCTTAGTGTTTTTGATGAAATCCAACCCTTTTTATTCAAAACCTTATAAATCTTTTAATAACATTTTTTAGTGAACGTTTCATTGCTATTTGTTGATATTATTGCATTATTGCCTTAAAGGTAGTATCATACTTTGGTTTTTATCAAAGAAATACAGATTCATGGGTAAAAATACCAAGACAGATACAGTAACAGTCATCTGTGAAAATTTCAGTTCCATACGGTGCCCACTCATTTGAGAAAACAGTGAAAACAGCCACAGTATTTCTTAAGTCTTTTCTCTTTTATTTTTGATCTTTTAAAAGATCAAAAAGATTTTCGGTCATTGTTTTACGAATTTCTTGACAAATACACCATTTCAGGCTGACAAATTTGAACGGTATGTTTCTACCACCACCATCTTCATACCCTGTAAGTTATACGTAAATCTGTGAACATTTCTGTTTTGGCTTCTTACCAAAGTATGATACTACCGTAAGCGCCATACTTGGATATTTCTTACAAAGTTTCTTAGATTATTAAAAGTAGAAAACAAAAAAGCAACTACAGTACATGCTAGAGACCTTTCTTAATATTAAGTAACAAAGTTTGAATTGTTAAGGGAAGACCATAGAGTAATTTAATATTTTCTATGGGGAAGACCGATCTGAGATCAGCAGTAACTGAGTTTAGTACCACGGGGAGCCAGCCAGAAACAGAGTACCAACCACACCCAGTATTATGCTAACTGGAGACACTACAGCACCTGTCATGAAACACAAACATGTTTTGTTAGCATTGCAAACAGTGAAAAGGTGTTTTCTCTTACTTAAAAAAAATCAAACAGGACATATTTTGGTCTCATGGCCTCGAGAGGTAGAAATCTCACGAGAAATCGACCGCACACTTTAGGGTTGCACCCAAGTAAATAAACTCCCATAGACAACAGTGATAAATCCTCAAACTTCAAAAATCATTTAAAAATATACAGAACTCTCACAGCTGTTCAAGTTGCACAGAAAAATGATGATGAACATGTCACCTTTCATTTTCTTTTCATTTTACGGTACGGTGACCATTGAATTTTTGAGATATACTCATTCTCAGCTGAACACCCCTAAAACAAGGTATGGATCACTCCAGTCAAAGAAGCCATTTAAAAAAAAACATCCCTCTGCAAAGCGGCTGAAATAGACCCACTTTCTCACCCTATTGCATCACAAAATGGTCACAAACTTGGAAGCCCAGAGTCCAGACAGGAGGTCCAGTACCATATTTCTACAATCCATCATTTTCATAGCTCTCACAACTCTCTTATTTAATATTTATTGAGTGCTTAACTTTTATTAATGAGCACGGCGGACGGATTTTGGGACTATTTACTTGGGTGCACCCTTGGGTAAGTGCTAAGAAAACGGTCTCGAGAGATTATTTCCTCAGCAGATAGGTCTCGTGTGACGCGGCCTTCTGCCAGGCTGTATCTGAGAATTTTTTTCGAGAATTGAAAAACCTTTCAATGGGTACGAAATAGATAACAGTTATTCTATATTAATGGTAATGGCACATTTCATCGTATAAGATACTGACCAAAAACTCCTTTGGAACTGCAGTCTGTACTGTTGTCACCCGTGAAATTGATCTCTGCAGACAAAACGCCAGTCCAGTACAACTCCTTGGGCCCCTTAACAATGGTCGCCCTAATGGTAGAATGGTAATGATGATATGTTAAGAAGAATTAAGATTTACAAAACGTCTGCAAATGAGGTTTAGTTTTTGCCTGCTTTGATTAGAGCGCTACGTTATGATAATTTCAAGAACGTCGGAGTTGTTAGGGCGAAGTCATTTACGCACGTCGTGTTCATGTAAATGGATAATGTGTTTGTATTTGATTTGTTTTTGGTGGCAGCAAACATTTTACAACAATGACAATAGGTAGCAAGCATCCCGTTTCCTTAGGCAAGCCAACATTGGGTGCATTCGTTTAGCTCCCCCGGATCGACACCAGTCAACCTGGTCTCCCATTCTCTCGCTTGTTTGTTGCAGCATAACGCGACCATTCCCAGTAAGGGCTGACCCGGGGGAGCTAAACGAATGCACCCACAATTGTTCGTACATACATGAAAGCGATGGGTCCTTCGTCGCACGGGGGCGCTTTCCAGGTTACTTCAGCAGACATGAGATGTAACTCGTGGGACTGTGCCCATGCGTTCTGTGAGAGAAATACAAAATATTAATCAAAGGTTACAATCACTGATGGGAGGCCAAGTGTGGTTGTATTATTTATTATTTCTCTTTATTTTGTTTTAAAGGAATTACTAAACTGGCCAGATATCGACCAGGGCCAATTTCATAAAACTGTTAAGCACAAAAATTTGCTTAGTACAAAAATGTCTCGCCCAATAAAACAAACCACCATTGAGAATTCCATTTGATATTCATGGTCAGCGAACAACAGCCAAAGAACAATATCACAATATACACAACACGTGTACATTTGGTTGTTAACCCTGTTTTTATTTATTCGTGAAATAACCACAAGGGAAACTGACTATGTTTTAAGTCATTGAAAAGTGAACAAAGACAAATTGACTGGGGACCTCCTGAACACCGTAAAGGCGCTCTACCAACTGAGCCATCCAGCCCCCCCCAGTCTTGAGGCTATTTATAGACTTGGGACTTACTTCTCCATACCGTCATTTGGGGCCCTAAAACGACTGAAGGGATTGGGCCACATGACGAAGCCGAAGAAAGGCTCCAGCTTTCGATATGTGTCTCAACTTAATTTCATTTGGGACAAAAAACCGGTAGCAAAGTAAATCTCAAGCCTAATTAATTAGGCCTAAAACCCGTCGACATCGGTAATGTTTTGATCTTTTCCGGGGACAGACGCCTCTAGACTCAAGCCTCATTTTGCAAAAGCTCTACATGACAGGAAAGGTGCCAAGTCGAATTTCTCTTTTATTGCAGAGTTTTCTTTTTTGCGAAGCGGAACTTACATCAGCTTTGCCGCAGTTGAGTAACTGGGTGTCTTTTGGAGGACTGGAGAATGTACCAATGGCTTCGTCCATGTTTTGGCCAGTTCCCCTACGGCGAGCCTGCATGAAAACACCCTCGATCTCAGACGTTCCGTCGGAGGCTTCAACAGTCACTGTGCAACAATAAAAACAATTACTAGTGCGCAATAATTTTGTCGTTAAAAAATTGTAGGTGCTGATGAAGGTGGCAAAGAAATGCAGATTCATGGGCAAAAATATCATGAAAGATACAGTAACAGTCATCGTTGAAAATTTCAGTCACAAAACGGTGAAAAACGGCCACAGTATTTTTAAAATCATTTCTGGATAAATACAGCATTTCAGATTTAAATAAATTGACGGTATGTTTCTACCATCATCATCTTTATACCCTGTAAGTTATAGATAAATCTGTAAAGATTCGGTATATATGCTACTGAAGTATGATAGTATGTAATTTCATGGAAGCATGCTAAGAATAATAAACGGCAATTGAGTACAAACTGAGAATTAACAAGTCTTGACTGACGTGATCAATACATTGCACATGACTTGAATATGCAAATAATTATGAAAGAAATACAAACCACCAAAAACATCTATAGACAATCATCCAGTACTGATGATTGCATACAAATTCAATATAAAACAATCATGAAAAAAATAACCGCTGGAAAGCCCTTTCATGTTTGGTTGTTTCTCAAGTTCTGTAGTCAGAAACTTACCGAGGATAGTCTGACCAGCGCTGTACATAGTTGTGGTCCCCGTAGTGATCCTGTACGGCGCCGGGAAAGTGGACGTGCTGTCCCCATGACCTGATGGGTACATGGAGCTACAGACGCTGTAGTTCGTGGAAATGGGTGGGCCTGTCTCGTACGCCCAGACTCCACTCACAGCCACCAAAAACACCACAGACATCGACAACTTTAGAGCCATCGTTCCCAAGTTGTTTCACTTGAACTGAAAATGGGGGGAAATAAAGTATTGATATGACATTGAAGATATGGTACAGGATTGGTATAACACCCAAACAGAAATGTTCACAGATTTGCGTATATTTTTCAGGATATGGAGATGGTGCTGGTAGAAACATAGCGTTCAAATATTTCTGTCTGAAATAGTGTAAATATATCCGGAAATTGGATAAACAAAGACCGAAAACAGTTTTGATCTCTGCACCCGCTACAGCTCAGAAGTCCTCGAAAACACCTAAAAAAAACGCGATAATTTTGGCTTTGTAACAGCATAACTTTTGAACGGCTCTTGCTATAAATTTGGTTCAGTAGCATAAAGAAGACACATTATTCCTCTTTCGAATGTATCATATAAAATATCTTTTGTGACTCTAAAGAACCGTTATTTTTGAGCTATAAATGGTCGGTTTCCCATTTTTACTGTGCAAATTCGTTTTGGGGGCTGAAATAATGCAAGATCACAGCTCAGTTTTACTTACAACTCAGGACACCCTCAACGGATTTGAGTTGAGTATTCCAAAGCCTTGACAATCCCTCTTCACGGTTGAGCGAACACCAACATACTGTTCATGAGGAAAGGCACACACAGAACCAATGTGCAGATGCCCAACATACATGTAAAACTGGCCCAGACAAATTGTAAATGCTTCTTTTTAATACAAACCAGAATGATTTTCACGTCAAATTATCTTGGTAAATTTCTTGGTTTCACTCAGAGAATGTACATGGGAAGATGTGTAGTTAGTCACGAAGGTACATGTTTAAGTAAGTTTTCAAAGATAGCACTTGTTGAGAATGCTAACACAACATGGCTTCGTATTACATGAATGACTCAGCAAATTTTAAGAAAACATTGCAGGCAGAATATAAACTTGATCGACATGTTTCTACCACCAACATCTTCATACACTAATAAGCCCTACCCCATGTAAATCTGTGGAGATTTCTGTTTCGGTATACTACCAAAGTATGATAGTGCCTCTAAGGATTGCCAGATGTTTGACAAGACAGTAAAAAGCAGTGGATAAAGCCTCGTATCCAGCTCATTCCGAGGGCAACAATTCCATCTAATTGTGATTTTTGTATATGCAACTCCACTTCAAACTAAAGCAAGGGTGCATTTAAAATGACGTGATGGGATAAAGGTATCACAATTATTTATAACCTTATATACAATGTATTACAATAATTCGAATGGGGGGCACCAATTATACACAGAAAAATAGAATGCTTACCTTTGTCTTGATGTGTTCGATTGATACCACACACACGATACGACTCAATCCAATGTCATATATCACGACTCAATTACCGACTACCAGTAATGTGTAGGTCTTTTTTATCCCGCGCAAACGCCCACACATCACACCCACTATTCAATTTCCAACTTGGCCACAAAATAAAAAATTTAATCACGTTTGTCACCACCAGGGATACAACTTTGAAGCAATGGTTGTGATTGTTTTTTCGTTCTGTATGATATTGAACATTCTTCAAATGATAAACGAAAATTTGGTCCGATAGTGCATACTTGCAGATGTTTCGCTCCAACATCACGCCCCTTGAATATTCTGATCTCCGCCCATCCGTGAGCATGAGACCTGTGAAGATTTCCCAAGGCAGAATACATGAGATTTTCAAGAATGTGGTCGATCTCGCACGATACAAGTTCCACTTTGGCTGTGGATTCCGTTATCGATTATTATTATTATTATTATTATCAATTTCTGGTTTGTGGTGGCCCGTGTAAAACACAACCTATATAGGCAGAAAAGAATCGAGCGTTCTTTTTCAAATTTCAGAGAAATAGCAATGGATAAACTAGATCTTTTATCTGAATATCCAACTGGTTCACATCAATAATTCCGAATAGTAATACAGGTTTAACGATAATAATAACAATAGTTCACGCACCAATGATGAAAAGGGAAAAGTGTGAATAAAGTTCAACGCGCAGGAAAATAGACCATATTATTTTGGTATGTCATGGTAACTGCACACGGAATCACTGAAGGGGTTGTGGGGCGGCCATTGTAACACAACCACCTTTCTTGAGTTGAAGGCCGTTGTGTTATGTTATAATGTTATAGTTTGATCAATACTATAATAATGCAAATAAAAGATGAATCATTAAACACGGAATACATAATGACCATAAATAGCAAGGTCCAAGTACCAGGTGCCATATTTGGAAAGGGTCGTCCATTTTTGTGTCATTTCAAATACCGAGCATTGTTGAAATGAAATACTCCAATGTGGCACGTGAAAATGTTTTTGAATCGACTGAGGAATCGAGCCATAATGGGGTTTTCATTTCTCAGGCAGCTCCAAATGAGAATGATGGATTGAACAATTATTGTTTACCATTGTGTAAAGCATGTGGCATAAATAGTAAGGTAATGGTAACCAGAATGGGAGTGACTTGGGAATTTTTCTCATGAAATCTTATCGAGACATTCATAGGATTATTATTATTATTTATTTATTTATTTCTGGAAATGACACTAAGGATTCCTCAAAAGTGCCCTATGCACTGTAGCTCGAAAGCCTGGTGAAACCTTTTATGGAAAGATGATGAGAAAGAAGGTACAGTTTTAGAGGTGGGAGGAAAACCCCAGAGTAATATTCTGTGTAAAACCCACAGAATCAGGTAGGGACTGAAAGCCCAATCCACTTGTGAACCGACCCGGACTCGAACCCGGTCCGTAAAGGTGAAAGGCGAGGAAAGAACCGCTGCGCCAATCTGACTCCCAAAGAAAGACAAAAAATACTTACTGTATAAAGAAAGATCGTGTTCAATACGTATGTTTCATTTGGTTAACGCCATACTATCCACATACTCTACATGCAAAGTCTGGATCTTTATATATATATATTATATATTTTTTTAATGGAAAAAGGGGTTTCAACTCAATCAACTCTTTCGAAACGACTGCATTTAGATCCTTTGTACAAATGTTATAAAACTCACACAGAAGCCAATTTTAAACAGACGTGCGCCCTCTGGTTTTTTAATATAACTCTATGTCTATGGTTGCACCCCATTGATATCCATTATTCATCTTTCAAGTCACGAAAATATTCTTTCCATTGTACTCATAAACATTCATTATTTGTATAACAATCAGGTCATACAGCGGGCTCATTAACATTTCAACATCTTACAATAAATATGACAACATAATAACAAACACTCTGGTTTACCTCATGGAACAGTGAATCGAGAATAGTGTGTTTTCGTATCGAGTGCGAGATGCGGCGGTCGCCATGTCGCCATGACACTATAAGGGGCGCGCATTACATTATTCACAGTGTGAAATTAACTATGTATAAAATTATCATGCGCAAGACGGAAAGGAATGGTTGCGCAGATGTTTGTTATGCGATGTTTGCACATGCATTAAATGCGTAAGGACACTATTGTAATAACAATTCAAAAAATCAATGGAAAAAAGTGTAAAAGTATAAAATGATCAAAATTATGGTTAAACGGAAAAGATGTAAATACGGTGACAAAGAATTCAACATTTGTATCAATACTATAAACATGATTAAATTACTACCTTGAAATGACATTGTCTGATCAGACAGGTACAATCCTGTTAAAAAATTGAACTCAATCGGACATCTAAGTCACGAAAATATAGCGAAAACCCGACTCCTTTTTCTTATACATAAATAATGGTTTTGATCTTACCGCGAGATCAAAACTGTTTTCGGTCTTTGTTGTAGTAATTTTGGATAAATACACCATTTCAGACGGAAACGGTATGTTTCTACCACTGACACCATTATTCATACTTAAATCTGTGAATATTTCTGTCAGTTGGGTATAATTATATGTTACCAATCCTGTGAATACTTTTAAAGCACACAGCACTTATAAAGAGACGCCGACAATAAAAGCAGTAGGCCTATTGATTGAAATGAAATGAATTAAACATGCATGATAACGCACCCCTACAGACCAGCCTATTACGTACATTATGCTTGACACAGAAAATCTGTGCATGATGGCGTAATAAATGTTAAGTCTGTACCGACATTTTCCCTTTATATCTCGCAAACCAGTTATCCCGATATATGATGACGTCACGAGCAGACAATACCAGACTTTAACAATGCCTTTGACCTTGGAGCTAGCTGAGCGTGTTGTATTATATTCCCCTATTACAACCACAGAGGTCAGACAGGGGGAGTGTTGGATTAGCCTTCTGTCGAGAGGCTTTAAGCTGACTGAGAGGCCGTTACAAAGGTTAAGCGTGCGATAGGATGTGGCATGTGGCAGCTTGCGCCTTGATAAAGAGACTGGTCGAAAAACCCAGGTGCCTACACCACAGCGTTAAGTAGCGATCAGAACTAGAGCCGATTCACACGGGCAACCTGCTTGTCGGAAATAGTCTTGCTCTTGAGCTCAGTTCAGGTGAAGCAGATGAGATTCTACCCAGCCTAGATTGTTCTTGATTAGAATAGCTCAACATCATGGATTGCAAACTCAACACTCTTCTCTTCATGGGCATGTTCTTTCTACATCTTTGTTCACACGGTCGTGCGCAAGAAGGTAGGTGAAGACCGACGTACAGTTTCTAAATAGTCAATTAGCAGAATAGTTTTCATTCATTCATTCATCAGCATCTTCATGCGATGGCTAAATATAGGACATAAATATTCCACTTTATGAGTGGAAAAGGGAATTGCAGGGACTGGATTATAGGTTAAACGGTATTCTTTCAACAGTATCCGCCTTGGTGAAGCTGTAATCTATCATTCATTAATCAGACAGTCCCCTCCACGTATACATGTACATTAATAATAATTACCCAGTTACATGCATAATTTGTCAGTATAGGTCTACAGATAATAGAGTTAGGATTCAAAAAGGACATCTTCACAAAAATTATCATTTAACTAAATAATGAACGTCTTAAAGATATAGTATCATACTTTGGTAAGAAACCAAAACAGAAATCTTCACAGATTTACGTATACTGACTTACAGTGTATGAAAATGGTGGTGGTAGAAACATACCGCTTCTACCAATAATATCATACTTTGGTTTTTATCAAAGAAATACGGATTCGTGGGCAAACATATCAAGGAAGATACAGTCACAGTCATCTGTGAAGGTTTCAGTCCCATACGGTGCCCCCTTTTGAGAAAATCGTGAAAAACGGCAACAGTATTTCTTAAGTCTTTTCTCTTTTATTGTTGATCTTTTAAAAGATCAAAAAGATTTCCGGTCGTTGTTTGACTAATTTCTGGATAAATACACAATTTCAGACGGACAATTTTTAACGGTAGGTTTCTACCAGCACCATCTTCAAACCCTGGAAGTTATCGTAAATGAACATTTCTGTTTTGGTTTCTTACCAAAGTATTACACTACCTTTAAAGGGATGGTACGGAACTGGTTTTTGCGACAAAATCGTTTGTAATCCATTATATACCTTAACTGACAAACCTGTCGAAGTTTGAGGTCAATCAGCCATCTTGATCACGAGAAAAGAGTGAAAACCCGTTTACACATTTCAACGAAGAAATGAATAAAATGTTTCGAAGCGATTTATTCCAATAGGAAAATAGTTTTATTTATTTCTCAACGAATATGGCCTTTCAGACAAAAACATTTCATGGGATGTTTTCTCCTATCATCACCATGATACTGTGAAAGTTTTATGTGAATCTGTGAACTCCAAGTGTATTTTGTCTTACCAATTTTGTACTATCCCTTTAAGCAGCTCTATGAAATTGGACCCAGATAATAAGGTTATGCTCCACAATGGATATGTTCACAAAAAATCCCAGTGAACTATAATTTTGTGTATCACCCGTACGACACCCGTAATGTCGTAACGACATTAAAATGAATGTGACCAGAATGAAGCTGTTAGCAGGATCTTTTATAATTGGTTTTGATTTACATGATCAAAAAAGCTCAGTCAGACACGCCATAATTCATCAGAATATGGAGAGTGTGGACATCTTTTATGTCATTACATTTCTTAATTGGCTGATTATTATTTCAGATTGAAGGTAATATCATACTTTGGTTTTTGTTAAAGAAATGCAAATTCATGAGCAAAAATATCAAGGAAGATACAGCAACAATCATCTGTGATTTGCAGTCCCATACGGTGCCCACTTTCTGGGAAATTACTAAAATAAAAAAACGCCCACGGTATTATACAAAACTTTTCACCATTATTTTGGATCTTGTGAAGATTAAAACAGGGGTTTTTTGGTCATTGGTTTTACTCTGTCCTTGATAAATACAGCATTTCAGGCTAAGACATTTTAACGGTAGGTTTCTACCATCACCAGCTTCATACCCTGTCAGTTTTAGATAAATCTGTGAAGATGTCGGTATGCTATATACCAAAGTATGATACTATACCTTTAAACTCGGATATTTTATAGACCAGACGCGTAGGTCAGGGCCAATACCGCAGCAAGCTGTGCATATGAATAGTTGCTATGTGCCCTACCCCTGTGGATTAAGGTTTCCACTGTTATAAGGCTTTTGCCTCAAGTGGTAACGCAAGCAAGAGTCTTGTTTGTTTTCTTCCGTATCGTTGACTTGCAACCGGACAAATCTAATCATAATAGACAAGTGAATTTTGTTCATTCGCTTTTTGTTTGCTAGAATCCACAAGCCACAATGCTAGTTTTGCCGTTAGCACAGACTAAGGTAAACAATGTATGCGGCTACAAAAGTACAATGCGCGTTTTAGGTCAGTTTGAAGTAATAAGAAATTGTATAATCAGGTACTGGACCAGAGACTCCTGTAGCAATTCATCCTAATACTCAATACACTCAATCCTACTTTAATATATCATACTTTGGTTTTTTTGTCAAAGAAATACAGATTCATGGGCAAAAATATCAAGACAGATGCAGTAACAGTCATCTGTGAAAATTTCAGTCCCATACGGTGCCCACTTTTTTAGAAAACAGTGAAAAACAGCCACAGTATTTCTTAAGTCTTTTCTCTTTTATTTTTGATCTTTTAAAATATTTTCGGTCGTTGTTTTACAAATTTCTGGATAAATACACCATTTCAGGCGGAACAAGTATAACGGTATGTTTCTACCGTCACCATCTTCATACCCTGTAAGTTATATGTAAATCTGTGAACCGTTCTGTTTTGGTTTCTTACCAAAATATGATACTACCTTTAACCAAACACATAGGCCCCTACCCATAATTATCGTCATTGCTTAACTTGGCAGCCCATTTCGGCTTGTTCATACCTGTCTGATAACATCACCAGTAGACTTGTGCCGTTTTACCATACTTAAAAGTCATTCCTAACTATATCTTTGTATTTTCCAATTAGTAAAGTTGCGTCAATTAATCACCCTCTATAGTTTCAATTATGCTCTTGTATACATAATTTGATGTTTCTGGTATATGCACTCATTAACGGGTGTAGTACATCAGTGGTCATATGCTGTTTTTTCATTTAGTTTTCCAGATGCATATCACCTCACTAACCAGTGAAGATTTCATATCAAAATCAGAGTTTTCAAAAACAATTATGCACGACATTTTCGGTGCACGTTGCTTCAGTTTCGGTTACTTATACCTTCATGTCGTAATCAATATCAGCTGATACCTTTTGGGAGGTTATCAAATGTAGTTTTCTCAATTATGGGAGTATTTCAGAGGGAAGTATTTTTACCCAAAATGTCATTTCTGGTACAAACTTTATAACGTAATAATTAATCTAATGACGGAGATATTTTAGCTTGCTGACACAGCCATACTCTTATACAAACCTGGAGCAATGTTTCATGTAATAAACTATCAAATCCCATCCGATCAAATAGTGCATAGAGCTCTATAAGACCTAAACCACAGTGTACATCCCATGCTATTAACCATCCATCCCTTCTCTTGCAACCAAAAATGATAAATGGGTGCTTATGACTTTAATAGGCCTGCATAACGTTCCTTATTTATAACACTCCAAGAAGTTTGCAGAATGAAAATGAGATTTGTCTGCAATATTTACGAGAGGGAGAATTACCCTTGTAGACATTATGTGAGTGAAATACTTAAAGGTACTGTCATACTTAGGTAACATACCGAAACATATATCTTCACATATTTGCCTATAACTTACAACTTACAAGGTATAAAGATATAGCGATGGTAGAAAGATTGCGTTAAAACCTTTTTGTCTTAAATGCTGTATTTGTATTTGTCCAGAAAAGGTAAACCAATGACCAAAAACAATCTTGAACTTTTAAAAATAAAAACAATCCGGGGAAACGATTTTGAAAATACAGAGGGCGTTTTTTTTTATTGTTTTCTAAAAAACAAATGGGCACCGTATGGGACTGACATTTTCACAGATGACTGTTACTGTATCTTCCTTGATATTTTAGCCCATGAATCTGCATTTCGTTGACAAAAACCAAAGTATGATACTGAAATACCTTTAATACATGAGGTTAATCATATTTATTTATCATTGGGGGAGGGGCTGGAAGCATCTTTCGACAGCAATTAGTTTCGATGATAGTTCATAAAATCGGGAATTCAAATGTCAGATCACCCTTGAATGTAGAGTCTAAATTGTAGATTGCTATCTCTATTTTTCTTGCAGCAGTCCACGTGACATCGTGGTGTGTTACAGACAAAATATCGCACCTATAGGGCCCTATACTTGTCATCGCCTCGGCGCATACCGTTCGTCGGCTGTTGCTCACATATCCATTCGCCTCATTAACCATACAATAACTAACTTCACGGGACAAGCCTGTATGCTCATGCACTCACAGCCCGTACATTGCTAGCATTGCATTGAATGATTCCATGTATGAGAGCTCAGTGTTGAATAATTCCATGTATGAGAGCTCAGTGTATTGTAAACTTGAACTTGGCCTTTCGTCTCGATCCCCATTGAGAGGAAGGACGCGCCTCAATTCAGCAATTTGACACTTTTATAGGTCTCCCGGGCTACGCCATCGTAAATCATTCAGGCTGATTGTTTGCTATAAAATGTCTGCATCGTATACCAGCGGAAAACGCTCATCTTATGGATATGGCACGCTAAAGAGGAATTTATTCAACCCTATACGGAAACTGCAGCAACATAACAAAAAATCAACATTTTTGTAAAACATGTCAACATTTCCAAAACATGTAGTTGTCAACATTGTTACAATATGCTTCAACCCGCATGCCCATAACAATATATATCAACATTTTGTAAACAAAACATGTTAACATTTCAAAAAAATAGTTGTCAACATTGTTACAATGTGCTCCAACCTGCATAAAAATAATTAATATCATATTTTGTAAACAATAATTGTTAGCATTTACGTAAAAATACCCGTCAACATTTCACAACAATATTTGTCAACATTTTAATCATCAAAATAACCACAAGGGAAACTGAATTTAAAGTCATTGGAAAGTGAACAAAGAAAAACTTACTGGAGCGGGATTCGAACCGGCGCCTGAATACCGTACAGGCGCTCTACCAACTGAGTGGTGTCCCTAATAGTCAACTATCTTTGTTCGTTTGGCAGTCAGAAGCCATGAAACCACGCACACACCGCCATACCCCAAGGATCATTTCACCGATACGCGCAGCCATGCCGTCAACACTTAAAAATAATGAAACTACCGGTACCTACTTGTTGACAAAATAATGTAATTATGCCAACCCATGCTGCGACAAAATTCATCTAAAAATACTCGTCAACATTTCTTCCAAAAAAGTGTGTCAACCCTGCTCAGCAAAACAATGACCAAGTCAAAAGCAGTAAACATCACAATCCCCATGAACATTCTTCTTGTCACCAATATTAACCCACAATTCAATTGTTTCGATGTTACAGCAGGCAGCAGCGGGTCATCGCTTCATTCATCATCTCCATTACCAGGTAAGTTGACCTAAGTAATGATGTTTCATTCTTGTTGTTCTAGTAAGCAGGAGAGAGTGCTTGTTAAATGCTTGCCTGGAATTTTGAGTATCATTTGTTTATTTTGAAACACATCAATCCCGGTCAAGTTCTTTTTGGCTCACCCTGCATAAAGCTCTTTTTCTGGCATCGATCTTCTGGCAAATAGAAGCGCCATATAATGCATATGGCAAAGATACGCCTGCATGCGGATAAATGACGTGTCTTATTTCGATTGTAAAACAAAAGTAGATATACCATGGCCGATGAATGTGATTGATGGGCGTCTAGTCCATGTACATGTATACCACACAGGATATTCATCTCTGTTGCACCTGCATGCATGAAACACTTTGTCTTTTAAAGGAAAAACTGGATTCCATGGCCAATTTTGTTGCTTTACTTTCCCCAGATGGCACAGTACGTCTTAGAGACGGCTTCCAACCATACCAGGGCCGTGTGGAGATCTACTACTCTGGGCAATGGGGAACCATCTGCGATCCTGGTTGGGACACCAACGCAGCTACCGTGCTGTGCCGTCAGCTAGGTTACAGCGCCGTCAGGAAGGCACGGATCACCTTCGGTGCAGGATCAGGCCCCGTCTACCTGCAAGGCATCAAATGCGGGGGTTACGAGGATAATCTCTTGGGGTGTTCCAACGATGATTTGATCGGTAGCGGCTCGTGCGATCACTCGCAGGATGTGGGTGTGATATGCGGCGATGGTTCGAAACAGGCCACACCGGCACCCGTAGAGGCCAAGGGTATATTCAATTGATTCCTGTGTTATCACCCAGGGCTTAGGGGCGTAGATATCGAGGAGGTGGGAGTATGCACCCCCTCCTCCCCTTGCAGAATGTTAGCAATTATGCAATACATGCAACTTAAAAGAAATCTATAATAGCATAGAAATCAAAATATAACGAGTAACAGTAAGAAATATGATAACATTTAGACTAATGTTTATAATTACAAATAGGGTATTAAGGAGACACGTTAGCGTCTGAAAGTGAACATTCGGGAGACATCGGAACTTAGGGAGACTTTTCGATGTCTCCCTAAGGTATCAGCTACCATATAAAGACATATTTTTACTGTACATATTTTAAGTCAGAGAATGCTCTCAATATGAACATTATGTCAATTTCAAGTTCATTGGTTTGGAGGATACGTAGAAATAGGTAAGCAAAGTTTGTGCACGGCCCTATAGGAAAGTCTTCCTAAGTACCCATCCTCGGTTATTATTATTAATGATAACCAGGTTCTTCTTTACTATCACTTAATAACTAGATGGTGCTTTGCGCTTGGCTGATGGTACGGAGATACACAACGGTCGACTGGAAATCTTCTATAAAGGAGAATGGGGTACCGTGTGCAAGGATGCATCTGACAACATGACAGCTCACGTAGCCTGCCGGCAGCTGGGCTTCAGCACCGCCGATCCACCCGATGCCGTGCCCCCAGGGGGTTTCACGGGCTCCACCCTAGGGCCCATCCTGCTGGATCATGTGGTCTGTGGAGGCACGGAGTCCAAGCTGGCCTATTGCTCTTATGGGAGATGGGGAGAGCACGATTGCTCGCATGATAATGATGTCATGCTCAGCTGTAAAACATACACTGAACCCGAAGGTATATACAGTGCATAACATTGATCTGACACCTTTATTTATCGTGAAAATGAATTGTACATGACATCATGGAATGATATGTATAGATATGTCAATCTGAGAATGGATCTTTTAATATCATGGGTGTCGATCCGGGGGGGGGGGGGGGGGATATATCCCCCCAAATTGTTGAGGTGGGGGGGGGGGGGGATGGCGTGTATTATCACCCCCCCCCCCCCCCCCCCCAATATTTTGAGGTTGAATGTCATTCAATTTTATTGTATAGAAATATTACATGACCCTTGTTGTTTTGTTAGTCTTCGCAATGAATTTATAATGTTTAATTCTTCTGAATATCGCTTTTAAATGCTCTAAAATGCGACTTTTCGACTGTTTTTATTAAAACGTCCCTGGTTTGGGAGGGGGGTATCCCACCTCCCACAGCCTCCACCGGCTCGGTCGCTTCGCTCCCTCGCATAGAACACCAAATTACCAATCATCCCCCCAATCATAAACAGAAATCGACACCAGTGATCTTTATTAATTATCCTGGGGTCGATTTCACGAAGCCCTACGGTCGTTTGTAACTCCAGTTGGGATGGATAACCCATCGCAGGGGGCATATCCCACGTAGGGTTGCAATGCATTAAAAGTCCTACGATTGATAGTAAGTTACGATGAGTTTGGTGAAATCGACCCCAGTTTATAGACTGCTTCCTGGGTATGGGCCAAGGCTTAATGGCTTCAAGTAATTATACTATTTCAAGACTCTTTTATTCTTGATTCCTATAACTTTACAGAAGGGGCAATTCGTCTGGTGGCAGGAGACAGTGAAGAGAGTGGTCAAGTTGAGATCTACTACCAAGGTGTCTGGGGTACCGTCTGTGATGATGACTGGACCATTGAAGATGCTACGGTGGTGTGTCGGCAGCTGAACTACAAGCCAGCCAGGGCCAGCTACTCCTACTCTTACTTCCTAGACGAGGACTCCATCAACCCGGTCTTCATCGACAGCATCGAGTGTGATGGATACGAGAAGCGTTTGGAGGACTGCACGCATACGTGGCGTACCGGAGCCCGTGGCCATGCCTTCGATGTCGGCGTCACGTGCGGTGCACCGGAGAAATGGAACCCTGTAGCCTACAAGGAAGGTATTGATTTCAGATGCTTGGAGCAGCAGCGATCCTAGCGACCTGTTCGATTCATACATATTTGGGTTCTTCTGATTATTGTAATTTGTAATAAAGATAATGATAATGTTAATTCTGAATTTATTCCGCGCACACCAAAGACACTCGTGGCGCACATCATCTCTGGTCACCAGGCCATAATTTACATTCATGAAACCATCTCAGGGAGTATACAGCCCCGTGCTTCCGTATTCAATGCACAGGGGCTAATCAAACCACAAAGCCATCTCTACCATGACAGGAACCCATTTACACCTGGGTGAAAAGGAGCAATATTATGTGACAAAGCGTCTTACCTAAGGATGCAATCACCACTAGCCCATGGCTGGATTCGAACCTACAATCTGTAGATTGACTACGAGATCTTGAGTTCGTCACGCCAGACCAATAGGCAGAACACTCCATTATATTTAATGTTTTTATGCAGTCCACACAGAATAGAAACTCGTTCAAGATGGCAACTACCGAAAGAAGATACGGGGGATAGTACCATTTTCCTATCAAAAACGAGGAAGACCAAGGATAATAATTGGTGCACAAGTTACACATGCCCTTCACGTATTGAATTTTATAATTATGTTACGTCTATAATATTGGGAAATTAGACTTAACTTTAGCCGTCATTCATTTGATTTTGGACTACAGATGGAAGAGTACGACTGGACGGCGGTACCTACGTACACAACGGCCGCGTGCAAATCAAATACCAAGGTGAATGGGGCACAGTGTGCGATCAGGGATGGAACATCGAGGCAGCTAACGTAGTGTGTCGCCAGCTGGGCTACCCGTCAGCTGACAGCGCTCTACCGGGGGCATTCTTTGGCGAGGGGACTGGGGTGATCATGCTGGACCAGGTGTCGTGTCTAGGGGACGAGTCGGAGCTGGCGTTCTGCAATCACGCCAAGTGGGCGGTGAACGAGTGCGACCACTCCCAGGATGCCAGCGTCGTGTGTGTGGCTGAGACGCCAGACGACGCCACGCCCGGTAAGACTCTCTTGTTCGGGGTGATGATTGTGACATTATAGGTGGTTAGGAAACGGAGTCTCAGGCTCAGGCTCAGGTTCAGATTCAGACATAGGTTCAGGCTCAGGTTCAGGTTTAAGCTTAGGTTCAGGCTCGGCTCCATTTCGTGAATCCATTTTAACATAACGGGTATCGAAACGGTTGCTTTTGGCTGCGGTTCGAAAGTAGATTCTCTGGTTTGAAAAAGAAAACAGCTAGAGCTTCGACTTCAATGAAAAACCACAACCTATAATTTTCAGCATATGGATGTCAGAGCTGGAGACTGAGCCTAGCCTGAGCCTGAGCCTCCGTTTCGTAAACGCCGTATGGTGATAATGATAACGATATTCAATGGATGGGATGGGTATCGCGAAGATGATGACTGAAATGACTATGATAAACGAAGATGTTGAAATAATGTCGGTGACGTCATAGCTATGACGTCATGACAACGCTATACAGACAATGACTATAATGAGGATAATTACGTTGGACATTATAGCAACGGCGAAAATGACCTTGGTACATTTTGGACGAGACATGGCACCTATGAGGAACGTACCATACGTTGGGAAATATGCACATTTTCATTATAATTATAATCTTGAAAATTGTTTTCTTTCTACCAAGATGGATCTACACGTTTGGTGGGTGACTCGGCACCTCTTGAGGGCAAAGTGGAAGTCCATTATCAAGGTATCTGGGGTACAGTCTGTAATGCAGACTGGAAAGACGTCAATGGTGACATCGTTTGTCAGGAGCTTGGCTATACCATGGTAGACCCATTCCCCAATTCAAACATCAATGATGGAAAGGATGATAGCCTGCCGATCATGCTATCCAACGTGAAGTGCACTGGGGACGAGAGTCGACTGGTAGACTGCCTCAATGATGGGTGGGCCATCACTGACTGTGACCATTCCAGTGACGTCATATTAACGTGCATTCAAGTGATACCAACCTCGAAGCCTGCTACTACACCCTCGATCCCTACCACTACACCCTCGATCCCTGCCAGCACACCTACTGTCACTACTCCACGGCCACCAATTCCTGTGTCCGGTAAGTACACATTATTTTAACCGAGGATGCTTCCCTCTGTGTTGGAAGTTGAAAAACTTCGCCTCAGGAACTATTACTATACTTTGTCAACTTACTCACACTTCGGGAACTAGTATACAAATATCACATGGTTTGAGGGTGGACAGTCGATTCTAGATTCCCTCGGTGTTGGAAGTTGACAAACTTCGCCTCGGGAACTATAGTTTGTCAACTTCCAACACCTTGGGAGCTAGAATCGACTGTCCATCCGTAACCTCAAACCATGTGATATTTGCATACAGCATACTATTACTGAGTTTTGTAAATACTAGTAACCGATGTTGTTACTCAGAAGAACATTAGATGGTTTGGATGTTGAGCCCATAGTACAAATACAGGCGACTTTCTTGCGGCAGTAAATACAGTCACAGATATATTTTTCCTGCTCATTTCTTTTATCTACAAAATATACCCGTTTCCCTCTGTATCACTTTGATAATTAGTGTCAGATAATAGCAACAAGACGGATGGTGATAGCAGCGAGGAAAGTGGTGATGGTGAGAGTGGTGATGGTGAAAGTGGTGATGGTGAAAGTGGCGACACCGGTTACAATGAAGGTACAGTAACATCCAACACGACAGGTTAGTACTGAGTATTGATTATGCAGGGCTTAAAGGTACTGTACAGAATTGGTAGCATACCCAAACAGAAATATTCACAAATTTACGTAGTTACTTTCAGGGTATAAAAATGGTGATGGTAGAAACATACGGTTAACTTATGTATTCGCCTGAAATGGTGTATTTATCCAGAAATTACTAAATACCAGTGACCAAAATTAGTTTGATCTATTTAAAGATAAAACATGAAATGCCTTTGAGAAAGATCCTGTTAGGATCGAAACGCGCCAGGCCCTCCTAACTTTAAGCAAAAATAAAATAGATAAGACTTTTTTAAGGTTTTCTCAAAAAGTGAGCACCGTATGGGACTGAAATTCTCACAGATGACTGTTACTGTATCTTCCTTGATATTTCTGCCCATGAATCTGTATTTCTTTGACAAAAACTAAAGTATGATATTGCCTTTAACCAATCATGTATTATACCTTTAATGATAACATTCATGAATTAATGTCTTTTGTTCAAGGGTCGTGGCCGATATACTGCTGCTGTTTCTAACTATTATTAACATTATTTCTTTGTTGATACTATTGTTGCCGTTTGTTTGTTGTTAATCATTCCTTAGGTGAGGTATCTCTTATCTGGGTCATCGTGGTTCTGATTCTCATGGTACCAGCCATCATCATCATATTCGTCATTGGCATTCTCATCAAGAGACGTCGTACCAAGAAATCATACACGCCCGTTGACAAATCAGCCATGCCCATGAATCAGCGTATGTAGCTGGCCTGCTTGGGGGCGCTATTCTATTAGACCGCTTATAAAGTAGATTAGACATGATTTTATAGATCGCGTGTCCGAAAGAGGCTTCCAGAGATCAGCTACGGCTAGGTCTATTGTCTTGGTGTCTCCGTGTATTTCCAATGGAGCGAGGACCTTGACCTAGCTCTAGACAACAGAATCGGATGCAGCATAAGTCATTCATTGCTTGTAGATGCCATTTTGTCGTGAATGGGCAGGGCATTAGCTTAAGAATATGCACCTGATACCTTCATTGTGGAGCAATATTATCGTGCATATCTTGTATGTGTCAATGTTAGCTTGAATTTGTTAATGGTCCGAAAATGTGGTCGTATCAGCTTTTAAGGTGCTCACTATTTGAGGGAGAGGACAGAGTCCACGTTAAGGTTTATTCATAACACTCGTCAACATTCAAAATGATATGGGGTAATGCAGACAATATTTTGGCACTTTTGTACGACGAACTAAGGATTTTGTGTTTGTTTACATTTTCCTTTGGGTAGACACAGAAACCCTAATTGAGAAACTTGACAGGGAAAATACTTGCAGGTCATATTTATTCATATGAATTAAAGAGACCACCAGAGTATATGTTTTTTGCATTATTGTGGTTTAATAATTAATGTCAAGCACAGTCGATAAGACAACAAAACTTTGAAAGTTTACCCCTGTCCGTGCAGCCCGAAATAGACCTTATTCACGGTACATCCATCCTTCATTCGAAGCAGTGCAATCAAACCGAGGCTTGGATTCAAAGTAGTCTGGTACCCGTTTTCATTTTAGAATTGGTGTTATCTTTTCCCACGGGTATACAAGGAAGGAGACAAGATGGATGCGCCGTGAATAGCTAATGCGTACTAATAAGTAGGTTACACGAACTTAAAGCCAAATTTCCGAAGTCCATTCCTGGTGTAATGTAAAAACTTTATTGTAATCGTGAATAATTATATGGGCCCAACTATCAAATTAGCATAAAATGACCTGTCATCGAGACAATTTAGGATTTACGCCTTCATTGGTCGACATATTTGTATATAATACAAGTGTTGTAGCAACTAGCATAAAACAGTTTCGAATATTGGGTCTTAGAATATCATCTGCACTTTAACGTCTTGGCATTCCGGATACATGTACTATAGCTTGCGCCAGAGAGTCATGTCAAGGTCACTTATAATGCAAAGCATGAATCATCATGACTTTTTATACACCATTCAGGTTATTGAAGTAAACTGTCTCCCTCTTTTGCAAAATTAGTAGGCTACTGAGTTTCATGCTGTGAAATCAGTCATCCCGCCATGAACTCAGATGCCTTTCAGATAATGAAGCATGTATTATATTAATGTACATGTAATAATGCAAAACAACATGGAGTCATTTCATCTTTTTAATGAAGGCACATACGATTTATTTGAACTATGATAGCAAACTTAATGTCCTATATAAGAAAACGCACATATAAAGTGGAAAGCAGTTTCGTGCAAGATTACAGGGTTTGCAGCAGCTATAGACTAAACTGGATTTCACAAAGCATTCAGATTAATCTTAAGATGAGTGGTTCAGTATCACCATAAGAGATTTGTATTGTGACATCACATGTCGACAATTTGCTAGGAAACGTGGATGGATTTTTGCGTACGGTAGATTATTTTGTCCTTGGGTAGACACAAGAAAAGATCGTTATTTTCTACGGATCTCCTAAAGTGTCATTCCACTTATCCAGATAACCACATGATTTATCTCGCCAAGTCGACTTATTAAACCCTAAAAGTCGACTTATCGAGAAAGTTTATCCGTGAAAACCAAGAAGTCGACATGTCCTGATAATTTATCTCGCTGAGACGACTTACTGAAAGAAGTAGTCGACTTGTCCTGAGTTACCTTTCAAAGACGACTGAGGTTGCTTAATTATCAGGATAAGCAAATCTTTTTAGATTCACTTTGTTGACTTGGCCAGATAAAATTATCGGGATAATTTGAGATAAATTATTTGGTTACTTAATTGGATAAGAGAAATGGCACTCTTGAAGCTCCGTAGTTTTTTACTAGAAGGCCGTATTGTTAATAGTCTGGTTCCCTGCCCAGAGATTCCCTGACGACTCTAAGGCTGCATCCGAATCTGTTGTCTAGAGCTAGGTCTAGGTCTTCGCTCCATTGGAAATACGCGCAGATACCAAGTCATTAGACCTAGCCATAGCTCTGGAAGCCCGTTTCGGACACGGCCTTATTAGAAATCCTATATTTGACAGACGATAGTCGGGACCTTTTGGGTCTGGGAACCATACTATATTGTTAATACACCTTGTGGGAGGCGTTGTAATTATTGAGAGGTTTTTGTGCTCATTTTTAAAGCGAGTGACCAAGGGAATCTTCCCTTATATACACACATCTCATATACCAATGAATCCTGCCCCATTACATCCATATTGAAAATGCTGCGCCTTGCTTTGTTTTGTATGTATATTTAGGTTTGCTTCGGATCTGCAGCAGCTTATATAAATATTGTTGGAAAGGAAGAATTTAATTTCATTTAACATACGAATGCGGTGATTTGATTATATTTTAATGTTCTTTGAAGCTTTTGTATAGAAAATACATGTACATGTAGTTTGATTTTGCGAGTGTTGGCCTATTGTATGAAAAAGTATGCATCCGATTATCATTATCATTCTTAAGCTTCGCGATGTTTGTTTTATTTGAATGTTATTTGGACCAAACATGATCTGTTTAGGAATCTTGGCTTTTGGGGCTACTATAGAAGAGAGGTAAAACCTGGGTTAATTGTGGAATATTGTATTACATATTGGCGCCTAACATACTTTCGCGCATGGCATTACAAATTGAATGGTTAATCATTCTCAATGAAAAATTGATTCATTAATTATAGAAGCAAAATGTGAATTCAGCAATTTTTAAAACAACTTTTCCTTTACCAATCCAAATAAAACCTCGCCAGAATTGCCAGGACACAAAAGGCCCTTAAAGTGCAACTTGTCTTTTGAAGTCCCGGCTGATGCCAGTAGTTATCAAAGTAATATTTAGGAGGATTGTATAATAGTGATGCCCGAGACTTGAAAACAATTGATGTTATAAGTCCGTTAAAATAAACTGTTTGGCTTAATCAGACAAACAAAATGTAGTTTGTTAAAGAGAATACCTTGAATTGAAACTCTTCGTTGTACGTTGATAATTTTTTTTTGTTATATCAATCAAAGCCGATGAACTTTCTGACAAGATATTTCACATAAGATATTTTTCATGAATTAGGTGATCTAAATAGCTTTATTATTTGAACGTAGGTAATATGTATGGGCGTTTGCAATAGAACTAGTTCTTTTTTTATCTTATCAAACTTTGATATCAAAGAAGCATTGCGAGTCTGTTGCCTTATGTACTGAAATGGTAATGTAATAGCCACAATACGTAACACGCACTAGAGTTGTTCATATTTGTATTTTTTCAAAACTAAATTTCTCATTTGCAATAAAAAAAAATATAAAAAGTGGCAATTATTGCTTGGCTTTTATCGTTGTTGTCTGTTCTCACCGAGTATAATTATGAAACTATCTTAAAAAATTAAACATTTACCAAGAAGCCATCGTGCCGAGAGAGGGCAGCATAATGCACGTCACGTGACATTCATTCGTGGTGCTCGATGGTTGCACGTCAGGTGACATCTACTCCATCCATGACGTCATTTTGAAGGCCAAGCACACAGACATCACAGTCACATAAAGGCTGGTCGCGAAAACTTACAAACAGAGAAAAAAACCAGAATACATAACTCAAAACCTGTACTTCTTTATATTGAAATTAAAAGTGATATCATAACTGGTTACAATGTTACAACATACAGCAAACCTAGGGCGTTTACGGAATGGAGGCTCAGGCTCAGACACAAGATCTGTTAGTGCATATGCGGAAAATAAAGGTTGTGGTTTTTTATTGAAGCTGAAGGCTCTGTTTTTATTTTCAAACCAGAGAATCTACTTCCGAACGGTAGCCAAACGTCTCTATTTTGATACCCGTCATTTTAGAATGGTTCACGAATTGGAGCTGAAGCATGAGCCTGAGCCTCCGAAGTTTCGTAAACCTCCCTAGTTCGTAACTTGAAATTGAATAGTCAAATATTCACCTCTGGGCGCAGAGCTGTGTGACAATGGTGTAGATGTCACCCCTTCCCAGTACTCATTCTCATGTCTCTTGACCACCATGGCTCTATATAAACAAAACCAACATTAAAGGATAATACATGTATCATACTTTGTTTTTTGTCAAAGAAATACAGGTTCCAGCGGGCAAAAATATCAAGGAAGATACAGTAACAGTCATCTGTTAATGTTTCATCAGTCCCATACGGTGCCACTTTTGAGAAAACAGTGAAAAACGGCCACATATTTGTTAAATCTTTTCTCTTTTATTTTTTTATCTTTAACAGATCAAAACACAATCCTCCGATGTATATTTTGTATCGCATACTAGCAACATGCACTCAAGGAGTGTGCCTCAGGCTCAAACTGGCTGAAACATATGGTCACAGTTTTTGTTTACGAAAATTACCGAAATTCGATGTCTCCGTCATCATCTGAAGGCGTCCACGTAGCTTGTACACTCTGCCTGGCATTGCTGTTGGTGTGTCCCCACGATCCCTGAACGATCGAATATATAGTGCAAATCAGAAGATCCGATGTATCAGGCAATGATTTGTAAAAAGATCAACCTATACCTAGGATATGACCCATCTCCGGAATTCAACAAAATTCAACCAGGAATTCAACCAAATTCAGCCCAAACGCACATCTTTGCAAATCCTATAGGCCTATGCTCCCTTTAAACACCACACAAAAGCACAACCTAGAATATCAACTTTTTAGATTACGAAGCCGAAGCCCAAGACGAAACCCGAGCCATTTAGATTTGACTTACAGCCGCAGTGGTACAATAATATGCTGCCGTTCCTTTTGGAAAGTCGCTGAACGTCCCCAGAGCCTTTTCAGTCAACGAAGCGTTGGCAGCGATTCGCCTTGCCTGTATAAAGAAACCCGCGAATGGAGTTCTATCGTTGCCTCGTAGAGAAACTGCACATGGGGTAGAGGTTGCAAGAAGGCAGTTGCCCCGTTATAAAGATACATAATTGTTATGATAACTCTCTCAAGACAAGCAAAAATTAACATTATCTTCGTGTTTATTTGTTCTGCTGTCCATAAACGAAGGCTAAAGTACAATGACATTTCCCGTTTATCTTGTTGTTAATGACTTGCAAGCACTTGTAGGATTGGTCATTATTGGTAACCAAGGTTTGCGAAGTGGCGCTTTTTCGTATCAAGCAAGAATGTGTGCTACAAAAATAATGACAAAATGGCCGACGTTTTGGAAGGCACAACCTGCAAGACGTCAATTTCATAGAGCTGCCTAAGCACAAATATTGCTTAAGCATGGAAAGACTTTCTTGATTAAACAGGATTACCAACCAAATTGTCATGTGATGTTTACTGCTCAGATGACTTGTATTCGTCAATTATTTGCTGAGTATAACATTCACAAGGAGTTTTGGCTGACACTCTGGTGATATTTACCAAGGTTTTTGGTGCTTAAACAAATGTTGGTGCTTATAGGCAGCTCCGTCTAAGAAATTGGCCCAAAACTAACTTCAGGAATATCTCAAAACTAATGTTGTACCTTGGATGGGCTTTCCTGCTGTGTAGGATGTGCTGCTTACTTCGATGGTGTATGGGGCTGGTCCAGACACTGAGCGATTACCGTGGTGTCTACCAGGGGACATATTGACGCAGACGTTACCGTGATCGACAGGCGGTCCTTCCGGCAGAGCAAGCGCAAAATACGGTAGACATGTAACCGCTAGTATGAAGACGATTGCCATGATGAAATCTGTAACTTGACAGAAAATGTGCCATTGAATTTTATGTGGGTAATTGTTGTGGAGAGGTAGCACGGTGAAAAGCATTACTCGTCGCGATTTGGTATAGCATGTGACGTAAGCAATAGTTTTTCTTTGGGAAAAGTGGGTTGCTAAATTATGGGTCTAAAATACCTTTTCTATACTTGTTTGCACAAATTATGATAGAGAGGTTGTGTTTTATAACAATACAGATGTATTTAACTTCATATGAGTTTTGATTTATACACCTTTAATCAAGAGGCTATGATGAACATTACATGTGGCGGGGTACGGGGTTTCCCTCCCACTACTATAATATTATCGATAACGGTGTCTTTTGGCGGGAAATAATGGACGCTGGAAACTAGATAATTAGGTAAACTTATATCACGCTCCCAAGCAATCTTTTAATAGTAGAATGAATCCCTCTAACACATAAAATGTGCAAGTTAGGCATAGTTAAAATGATGAGTTGACATCGTATTTCTGTCAATCACAATCAGTAGTCTACATTGCTGAAACATTGTATACAAATTTCTATGAAGAATTTAAGTAAGATATATTGCTTACCTTATGGTTGAATGTCTCTCAACAGCGGTGTGGTTTCTAATTTCTGGGTCTGCACGCGCACTTACATGCTGTGCACCGTCTGCCAGTGTAAAATGAACTGAATGTGAGTCACAACCGCTATCATAGTTTGTTATGGTACATCCGGGTTATGTTTTTAAAATGAAGAATGTTCTTTGGGTTTAAAGGTTTAAAAGTATACTACATGGTTGGTAAAGGCAGCACGCATATCAGTCTGATTTCACATGAAATGATAAACCTGTGAAAATTTTAGCTTAATCGGACATCTGAGTCCCGAGAAAATAGCAAAAACCTGAGTTAATTTTTTTTTATAAAACATAAAGAATGGTTTTGATCTTACCCCGAGATCAAAACTGTTTTCGGTCTTTGGTTGACTAATTTCTGGATAAATAAACTATTTATTTCAGGCGGAAATATTTTAGCGGTTTGTTTCTACCAGCACCATCTTCATACCATGAACTTATACGTAAATCTGTGAACATTTCCTTTGCTTTGGTTAATCCTGTATTGTACCTTAAAATTGAATAAAAAGCTTGCATGAACTGCCAAGTTTTTCTTTTTAAGTTGGCTCTGTTCCATATAGATTTAGTACGACAGTAAATAATAATTATGATTTTATCTTGCTACATTTTCTAATGTGTTTTCCGCATTCGGGTCATTGCCAATGTCTCCTACAATTTGGACGTCTAGACTTGATACGTGACATTTGATCTGAGAATGTTGTAGTATATAGCTGTAGGAATAATAGGGAATTCCCCTTGCTTGTCCCGACCCAACGAATGTTATGGGGTTAACGAATCAGAGGTTCATGCTGAGGCTCCAGCTCTGACGCTGAAAATAATTATTTGGGATGACTGTTACTGAATCTTCCTTGATATTTTTGCCCACGAATCGGCTGCAGTCTTTGACAAAAACCAAAGTATGATATTACATTTGAAGGTAGTACCATACTTTGGTAAGATACCAAAACAGAATTTTTCACAGATTTACGTATAACTTACAGGGTATGAAGATGGTGGTTGTAGAAACATACTGTTAAAATATTTCCGCCTGAAATGGTATATTTATCCAGAAATTACTAAAACAACGACCGAAAATCTTGTTGATCTTTTAAAAGATCAAAAATGAAAGAGAAAACACTTAAGAAATACCGTGGCCGTTTTTCGCTGTTTTCTCAAAAAGTGGGCAACGTATATGGGACTGAAATTTTCACAGATGGCTTTTACTGTATCTTCCTTGATATTTTTCCCCACGAATCGGCTGCAAAGTATGATATTACCTTTAAAATGAACACAACATGGGGACAACCAACCATCATGGCCCGTACGGCTCAAGTTTTTGCCCCCATGATGCATGACATTACTACTACCGTCTCGAACAGTCAAGACTAGGCATTATAATAATAAGGAAACCACTAAATTAATACTAATCCAAGATCAACTAGGGGTTTTGCTGGCATGGTGTATGCATGGACATGGGTGTCGATCCAAGGTTGAATGTCATTTAACACCGACAAAATATAAGTACCAACAAAATAATGAAACAATAGCGTGCTTAGGAATGTAGAAAGACAATAAATTTACTTGTTTGTGTCTTCGCAGTGAATTTATACTATGTTTAATTCTTCTGAATATCGTTTTTAAATGCTCTAAAATGTGACTTTTCGACGCTGTTTTTAAGTCCCTGGTATTGGAGGGGGTATCACGTTTGCATTTTGGGTCATTACATAAAAGTAATATCAAACTTTGGGTGTTGTCAAAGAAATACAGATTCATGGGCAAAAAAATCGAGGAAGATAAATAACAGTGATCTGTGAAATTTTCCGTCCCATACGGTACTCACTTTTTGAGAAAACAGAAAAAACGTCCCAATTCACACAAAACATACCCTACCTAATATCCGTACCTATAGGTCTCACCTTAAAGCAATTTTTGAATTTTTCAAATACCAATAATGAACTAAAGTATACACTATAACATAAAAGAAAAAGTGTATGAAAAATAAATCAAACCAAAACGAAGGCTTAAATCCTCACGAATAGCACAATTCGTACTTTTTATTTGAATTTTGTTGGTATTATATATATGCATGGTTCTATTTATTGGGTTCAAACTTTCAACCTTAATAAAAGTAATTCAGCCATCACGATAAAACTATTTACTTTACCAACAATGTAGGCCATGGCTTGACAATAAAAACAAAAAGCACTCAAACAATTGTTTGTAGATGACTCAAACAAAAGAAAGCACGATCAAACATAAAACCAATACATTCCGTCTTAAGTCTAAAAATTGGGGTGGGGCTGGGGTTCATTTAGAGTTTGTTTCGCTTACCTAATATAAGGACTGGGCTGGTTCCTCCAATAAACTTTGTAAGGTATTATGCTACAAATATTACGTAGAACCTAAATATCAGTTATTCTTGATGGTTTTTTAAAAATGGAATTCTAAATATTCATCTGTGTATTTGGTTTGAAACCTATTTCAAGACTTGTGGGTAAGACCCAATTTTTGTCTTTTATAAAATCAATGCCTGCCCAAATAACATAGACTATATCCCATCTCGTCCCATAAATAGCATACAAAAATAAACAAAACATTAGTTTTTTTCTGGAGTGTTTTTACGGATTGAGAACTTACAAGTAACTTACAAGTTCAAATTTGTCTACTATAAAACCTTGGTTGGTTTAAGAATCTTCAAAATACAGAAACATTGGTTCTGAATGGAAGATTATATCTCATGTTGTCTACATGTCATACTGACAAAGAAAAAAAATACCGTTACGTGTCTAACACAGTCGGAACGTTCTATTCAGCAATGATAATATCTTCCAACCCAGTTTTTGGTACTGGGTCAAACAATTCTATGTACAAGCCTATGGACATTTTTTCCAGATTTCAGAAGTTTAATTAATGCAGATTGAGAGACTGCTGGAAGGCTGCATGTTTCACTCTATAATGGATCAATTCAAGTAATAAACTGCTGCAAACTGCTCATCGGCCAAAATGACCTGAAATATATCAAATGCTTAAAGTTAGGAGGGCCTTTCTCAGCCTTTGAGAAAGATCCTGCTAGGATCAAAACACATCAGGCCCTCCTAACTTTAAGCATGGATATTTGGTTGTAAACCCTGTTTTTATCAAGTTAGGAGGGCCTGATGGGTTTCGATCCTAGCAGGATCTTTCTCAAAGGCTCTCTCTCATTCAGCCTTAGCTTTGAGAAAGATCCTGCTAGGATCAAAACGCGTCAGGCCCTCCTATCTATAATGGATCCTTATTCACAGGTTAAAGGGCCTTTATACGTTCAAAAGTTTGAAATTTGAAGACATTTGAATTTGAAGAACAGTCATTAGCATGCATCTGAGCTGTGGTCTGACCAGGGGCCAATTTCATGACCCTGCTTAGCACAAAAAAAATTGCTTACCACAAAAATTCTACTGTAATAAAATCAGAATTTAAAGCCAAATTTCCATGTGTTGTGTATCATATCACTTTGTGGTTGTTCTTTGGCTTTTGTTCGCTGACTATGAATATCAAACGGAATTGTTGACAGTAGTTGTTTTATTGAGTAAAACATTTTGTGCTCAGCAAATTGTTTGTGCTTAACAGCTCCATGATATTGCCCCTGTATTTAACTTCCGACTTTTCATACAATGAATGCCAAAGTTCATAGGGCATTTAGAAACCTAAGGTCAAGGTTCACTGAAGTAATGGACGTGTAGGAACAGAGGTATTTTCAAACATGATATATCACTCAGGGTGCGGGATTGAAGGAGATTATATTGATACATGAGTGACTGATGGAAAACTAGGATCAGAATTGGGTAACATCATGAGGTGCAAGATCAATCATTACTATACCTCATAAATATTCATGACCTTGGCTTGAGCCGAATCCCAATTGGTCAATTCACCATCACGTGCCAGTGGATATATTTTGCTGATCACCAGCGAGTAGGCTGGGGAATCTCCGAAGGAACTGTTACACATGGAACATCTCACTACGCAATATGCGCATCCTAGGCAAAGTCTAGTGTTCAGTGCGCATGCGTCAACTTCATCCTACATGAAGTTTGTGAAGACGAATTCTGCTGCACACTAATACAGATCTCGACAAAATTGTGGACAGTAAAGAATATTTATGAGGTATAGTAAAACAAATAATCAGCTAGAATTGACTGTCCACCCTCAAACCATGTAATGTTTGTAAAATACAACTTCACGACCTTGCATGCTCGAAAGGTCACGCTCCGATGTCTCAGGGTCCGTTAAGAATCATTTGAGGTCAAGGGTCATTGTTGCCGGCTCCTCTAAGTATGACTTCCATAGGTTTGAGAATCTGGCCATGGTAGCACCATCGATGACCCTGTGATCAGCTGACCAGCTGACGTTCATGATATAGGCTTTGTATATCTCATCGTCCTCGTCAAATCGTGGCACGGCCTGAGTGATAGTTACAAGAGCAAAGACAGAGTAATACATGAAGTTGGAAAATGCATACAACTTAAAAAGAGCATGTAGGATTTGCAAGACCTCCAAAAAAAATTATTGAGTTTGAGACAGAAAATGGACTCAACAGTTCGTAAACAGTGCAAACAGTCACCATGGGAAATCATGGTTCATCAGATGTTGGGTTTTTCAGGCAAATCAAGATTTACATGTAGTGTCTTTTCTAAAGATCGTTTGTCCGAACGATTTTTGGAACAAACATAAAGTAAACTTTTCTTCATGTTTAATAAGAAAAAACGAGTCGGGTTTTCGCTATTTTCTTGTGACTGAGATGTCCGACTGAGCTCAAATTTTCACAGGTATTTTATGTACATGTTTGATCAGAGTGCAGTCCTGTGACCTTTACCAATCATGTATTGTACCTTTAAAGGGCATGTACAACGTTGGTAACAAACCAAAAACAGAAATATTCAAGAAATGTTAAGTTGGTATATTACCTGGACTTTTCCTAGTGCGCCGATGGCAACTGTTCCAGGCATCAAAACAGGCTTTGCATACGTCCCACCAATCTGTACATTACATGAAAATACCATTATATCATGTCATATGAAGATGGTCATAATCAAATCAAATTGAATCATGTATCGTATTGGATTAGATTGTGTTGAGTACTGTTGTTTACTCAATTTTTATTTGACACCAGGAAGGTAAATTTTATTTTGTTTTTATGTGTACAGAGAAAAAGGCAATAAATTATATATACACTGAGAAACCAAAGAAACACAAACGATAGGTCCATTACATTTACTGTCATGTTTTTGACATTTTCTTTGCAGCCGTTTAAATTAATCAAATTCAACCAAATTTGGCGCAAAGTTTCAACACTCATGTCAAAAACTTTGTACCAAATTTTGTTGAATTTGACATGTTATACACTATGATCACAAACACATGTGTGAATAATAGCTGCAAATTACACTGTTTGTGGTCTAATGATTTCTAATGGTAGGTAAGCTTCTACTGTGTAGGCAATAAGGCCATCGATCTACCTGTCTATCATTTTACCCAATTATTTATGCAGGTACCATTGGAAGAGGTCTTAATTTGCATAAAAATGTATGGTACCTCATTTATGCCATATGTAAATTTCTATTTCAAAATTTGACAGTTTAATTCCAGTTGATTCAGTTGTGACTTTATAAGATCACTTCCGAGTGCTACAAACTATAAAACAAAAACAAAAACCAGAAAACAAGGGTAAAAAAAGAAGAACCTAAAAATTCTTCTTGCCGACCTCAGCAATTCCTCTGGGGAAAAGGGGGAATAAGGGGGAAAACTAAGATTGTTTTTTACGCTAGTACACACAGGATCTATAATATGATTTATGTTCATTTTGAGTATCAAGTATAAGGGTGCCCCTTTTTATTACTGTGGTTCTCATTTCGGACCGACCCATATTTTGGGCTCCGACCGAAGAAAAAAAATATTTTGTTGCCGCCGACCCTGTCCAGATTGACATATTATAAAATCAAGAAAAAAAAAAGAAGAAAAAATTCCAGAATTTCTGAAGACAAGTTTTGCAAATAAGCCTACATTTACTTACTAAACACCCATGACTTTGCCTTCGGTGCAAAGAATATACTTTCTAATCACAGAAATAATAAACAAAATATTCAAACGAGATTACAGTGAATACAATGAACATTTCTCCTCATTTTCTTTAGGTTTTTGTGTATTCAGCCAGATTTTTTTTTTCCACCAAACTTTTTTTTTTTCGACCGACCGACCCTCCCTCAAGGTGAAAAGAAAATGAGAACCACAGTTATAAAAAGGGGCGCCCTAATCAAGTATTCATCATCTGCACCTAGAGGCAGAGAGTACACCTAGAAAATGCCTCCCCCCCCCCAAGAAGACTTCAGTGTGTGGTTGAGAATGTGTTGTGAATTCTCCACCTACCGTTCCAATGTTAGAGAGGGTGAATGAGACACCAGATAGATCATCGGTACCCAGCTTGCCCTCATAGCCGAGTGTCATCAGCCGGTTCAACTCCTGTGCTATTTCAAAGACCGTCCTTCCCTGCACATTCTTGATGTTGGGTACCAGCAGACCTTGGGGTGTGTCCATGGCAAAGCCGATGTTATGACTGGCCTGGTACACAACACAACCAGAGATGAACACAGGTAAATAATTGAACAATCAATCAATCAGTGGGAGCATGCACCGTGGCAGCGTGTTGACGCATCTACCTTCGAGCGGTACTCCTTTGGTCTTCTGATAGCCATCCCCAGGAAGCCAGGCAACCCATCCCCATCTCAGCAAAATAACAATCCACCGTAGGAAAAAATCACTCGGATACGTATCGCAAAAATAATATAAAATAATAAAGTATAAAATAATAATATTCACAGATATTTGTGATGTGCAAACACCGCACATCACAGAATATGCGCAGATATTTGTGAATTTGTGATGTACAATGAACCAAACATCACAAATGTGTGCGAAGATACTTGTGACGTGTGACGTCCCTCCTGCGCCACCATTCTTTGCCGTCTTGCGCATGATATACATAGTTAATTTCACGCTGTGAATTATGCAATGCGCGCCCTAAGTGTCATGTGTCATGGCGACCACCACATCTCGCCCTGAGTAAGAAACCACACTATCCTGAATAACATACAATCCCAGTTGTTGCCCTGTGACCCCCTGCACTGCAATCCCATTTGCTATTAAGCAAAGTGTGACATCACAATACAAATCACGATGGTGATACTGACAACTCTTCTTAAGATTAATCTGAGAGTTTGGTGAAATCCAACTTTGAGCTTACCTTGTACGTTAGATTTTCACAACCTGCATCCACACCAGCATTGAGAATTGGAAAGTAACTCAGGGCCATGGAAGCTGCCTAGGGATGACAATCATAATGAGACATTTTACAACACCTTTATGAAAGTAGGTTCTGTAAAATGAAACTTTTATTTTATATTTTGTGCAGGATAATAACACAGAGTAATAATCTAAAAGTTACATCAAACCGAACAGCAAGACTTGAAATAAGAATGACGGTTTGCATCTAATAGCATAATTATCATAGGTGATTGGGACAATTAAAGACATTTTTCTGATTCTGCAATGTACATTGGCATTAGGGAGAATTTAAGGATATTTCTGGTGCCTCAATACACAGGGGCACAAGATATACAGGCATAACACAAATTTGATACCTTACTGAACATTAGCATTAGGGAGAATTTAAGAGTTTCTTTGCGATACGCACCTTAATGAACATTAGCATTAGGGAGAATTTAAGAGTTTCTTTGTGATACACACCTTAATGAACATTGGCATTAGGGAGAATTTAAGAATTTCTTTGTGATACCTTAATGAACATTGGCATAAGGGAGAATTGAAAAGCTTCTTTGTGATACCTTAATGAACATTGGCATTAGGGAGAATTTGACTCCCCTCTGTGCTGCAGCATCCTTCAATGTTGCTTTCAGCTGCGTCAGGTTCGATACGTCAATCTCGTCGCAATATCCAAAGTGTGGAATCTGATTTGCTTCCATCATGGTCTTAACCATGGCTTTCTTGATGCCTCGGATGGGCTCGGTGCGGTCCTTACCAACTACGACCGGCTGTAGAGGCCTTGGTGGGGGCACTGGTGGGGCCAAGGGTGCCTTAGGAGCGGGTATAGGGTCTGGTGATCTGGCAGGAGGTGCTGTGAGAAACAAAAGGCTTATTGTTGAAGAGCAACAAAAACACAAAGTTTAACTTTTGATCAGAGTTTAAGAAAGTTTTGAGGCTTTGCATGGTGACAATTGGTATGTGGATCGTTTTGCGAAAACACCATGTAATAATCATTTGTACTTTCGCACTTCTATATCACTCGCACTTCTATATCGTTTGCACTTCTCGCAATTAGGTCTCAACGTTTCAACTAGTCTGCTCTAGTCCTCATCAGGAGACAGAATTTACTTGTCAAGGCTCAACGTCAATTGCAAGAGACATTACAAAATAACAGATGCAGAAATATCTACCGTATCCACTACCAGTAAGTACAGCATGTTGTCCCAATTTCACTTGTTCTTTTATATTGGCATCCATGCCTAGCCATTTTGTACTCTATAGGCCTTTACTAAACCTCGGCTTGGGCTCCGACTCCGGCTTGGGCTCCATTTCTTACGTCCATTTTTAAAGTAACAGGTACCAAAATAGACGTTTTGGGGTACAAACAAACGGAGCTTCAACCTCAGGGAAAAACCACAACCTGTATTTTCAGCTTTCAGTCCCAGTAGTGGATTTCATCAAACACTAAGATTTATCTTAAGATGAGTTGCCAGCATCACCGTAGTGATTCCTATTGTGACATCACACGTTGCTTAGCAATTAAGAATGAATTCACACTTAAGATCAATCTTAGTGTTTTGTGATATCGGCCCAAGGATCACCGGACATAAAGGCAGCAGGACATCACAACGTCCTCCAAACCAGTGAATCTACAGATGAAATTACACAGACAGGGAAGTAACTCCTGGATGGAGCAATCAATATTTCAAGAACTTTGTCTGGGATGGCTCAGATTTCGTATCACTTTACCTGTTATGCATGGAGTGACGCCACTTTTCATCATGTCTATATGCCTTAGCATGTCTTCCTTGAGTACCCGGCCATCTTTCCCAGTTCCTGAAACATCAGCTAGTGATATCTGTGGTACAAACAAGACAATCAAATGGAAACCATTATGCTAAGAAATGGCTATTTGCTGGGAAATACAGATACGGAGTGATATTTTCAAAATAGGGCTGAATAAAGTGTCACATTTGGGTTTTACAGGCAAATGAAGGTGATCTTGAGGTACTAATGAGATATTGATATTTCTCTAATTCCCTGATGTCCAGGGGCCAATTTTATAGAGCTGCTTAAGCACAAACTTTGGTTAAGCATGAAAAGTCTTCCTTGATAAAACAGGATTACCAAACAAATTTTCATGTGATATTTACTGCTTTTGACTTGTATTCGCCCATCGTTTGCTGAGCATAACATTCACAAGGACTTTTGGCTGGCATTCTGATTTTATTTACCAAGGTTTTTGGAATTGAAAGTTAATTAACCCCGGGCGTAGGAAAAGTTTAACCCAGGGCAGCCAATCTCTGGGTTAAGCAATTTGTAGTGTGAAAATGGTGAGAAATACCTACATTGTTTTCCATGGCCAACCTCTTGACAGCAGGTGTAGCAAGCACCTTGGCAAAAGGTTTGTCAACTCTTGCTTCCCTCGTTGCTAGAGGTTCATCAACATCACTGTCACTGCTGTCACTGTCACTTATACTCCCCGACACCTCATCCATATCTGGAGGAAGACAATCAAATCCAAAACAAATCTAAGATGCAAAAGACTAAAATTACCACAACCAACCCAAATTCGACAAATGAGGCTTAGGCTCAGGCTCAGGCTCCAGCTCTGTCATCCATATACTGAAAATTTAAGTTGTGGTTTTTCATTGAAGCTGAAGCCCTGTTTTCTTTTTTTAACCAAAGAATCTACTTTCAAACCGCAGCCTCTATTTTGACACCCGTTATTTTAGAATGGATTCACGAAATGGAGCCAGAGACGGAGCCGGAGCCGGACCTTAAATATTTTACCACCAAATGTTCTGCTCTGCATATTTAGGGTGGATACAAAATAAATCTTGAATATGATCAAATATTCTGGATGGAAAGGACACTGGTTTGCAGACCTCAGCTCCTGTATCATGCTTGTAGCTCAGTATGAAGCTGGCTGACCCAACTTACATACTGCACAGTGCTAAATTTGACCAGATTCTGGAGGGTCCCTAGCCCAAGATGACCCAGGGTTTAGAGTTGGCCAATAGACCCTTTTCATGCATGGTGCATCCATCCTGCATTCATATCACTGCAATCAAACCAAGGCTTGGATTAAAAATAGTCTGGTACCAGTTTCCTTTCTAGAATTGGTGTTATCTTTTCCGATGGGTATACAAGGAAGGTGACAAGATGGATGCGCCGTGAAAACAGCATATTTTTACCTTGGCTAGGGCTAGCTGCAACTGCAATGTCTACCAGAGGGCTTCCAACACGAGCAATCTCGTCGATCTCATAATGAATGTGCTTGATGACGCCATCGTACCGACTTGTTATTGTGACAGAAGCCTTGTCACTCTGTACCTCACAGATACTATCAAACTGTGCTACCGTGTCCCCTTCCTTGACATACCTGGACAACACCATCAACAGGAAGACAGGACAAAATCATTCAATCTAAGCAAGGTAAGTGAAACTATGGGTGCGTTAAAAGGTAGTATCATACTTTGGTTTTTGTCAAAGAATTACGGATTCATGGGCAATAATATCAAGGAACGTACAGTAACAGTCATCTGTGATAATTTCAGTCCCATACGGTGCCCACTTTTTGAGAAAGCAGTTAAAATGGGCACAGTATTTCTTAGGTATTTTCTTTAAAAGATCAACAATAATTTTGGTCACTGGTTTTACTCTTTTCTGGATAAATACAGCATTTCAGGCAGAAATATTTTAACAGTATATTCCTACCATCACCATCTTTATACTCTGTAAGTGCATCTATAGGTACATCTGTGAAAATTTATGTTTCGGTATGCTACCAAAGTATGATAACTACCTTTAATATCAAAGTGGTTATTCCATAAGGATGGAACAAGATGTGTACTTGTTTCACGCACAAGATCACGGATCTTAATGATCTGGATCCAACTTTAGCATATCCTGCATGGGACGTGGATCCGCAGATCTGGGATCCAGTGCGTTAAGCAAACAGGCCCTAGGTGTTGCCTTATACAGCATAGAGCATATATGTCATTGAAAGGTGACCAAAGAAGATGGACATACTGTGAAGAAAATATCGCCGCCAAAAAAAATAACTGCCACGATCCAAATATCACAATATTCCTGATATTTCAATACTTTTTCCTGGGTCGGATACAATTTTCAATATGAAACAGATATCACGATATCAATAAATATATTCATATCGAACAAGCTTACTAACCACTCTTTGACAACAACCTCTGCGATGCCTTCTCCGATGTCTGATAATTTAAACTGCACTACGTCGTTGTTTAAAACTGCAAATGGGTAAGACAAAATATTATATATTAATATATATCTGATTGTAAATCAAAGTCTAAAACAGTACAGTAAATTTCCAATAACTTCAACAGTACAGCTACGAGTCTACTTAACAGATTTGCAAATTTGGTACCAGAAGTATGAATCAGATGATAAAGGGTGCTTAGTTTCGTCAAATTCGTAGATCCGTTGCAACAATAGGTGTACAATTAAAGGAGCTACAATGTTTACCTTAATAAGGGGGCTCCTGAGGTTAAGTACACTCAGGCTAGCTGGTACCCAGCTTCTACTCGCCTAAATACGACTCTTCATCTATTGGGCCATGGGTACCAGCTACCCTGAGTGCATGTACTAAACCTCAGGAACCCCTTTTAAACAAGAACTAATTTACCTGGCATTACCGAAGATTAGTACACTCAGGGTAGCTGGTACCCAGCTGGTACCCAGCTTCTACAGTAAAATAACTCACCTAAATACGACTCTTCATCTATTGGGTCTGGGTACCAGCTAACCTGAGTGTACTAAACTGAGGTAGCCCCAATTACCTGATGAAGTCCGGAGATATCTAACTGATAACGATACACCACTCCCTGGATTATGTAATCTTGCAACTCGTGTTGGTCTCAAAACAATCCCATGATGCTCTGCAATGCTGCAGACACTTAAACAACGTGACGCACATCCCTGGGAATGAAAAAGTACATTGTAAAAAATTTAAATATTTCATGATTTGGTTTAACTTTAAATGTTATTTAAGATTTCATACTGAAATACTTGTTTTCATACCGATGAAAAGGCAAAATTGCAGAATACCCTGCCACTCACCCCTCCCACCTCGTAGACGTGGATACGTGGATATGGAGTCACGCATAAATGAATGGGCTTTGTACACAGTGTGTGCAGTTCACTTCGTATCCTCGTATCCACTTCCCCAGACCCACATTGGACTTAGAATTTTTTTCCAATCTTCCCCATTCACTTTGCGTGGTTAATGGGGATGAATTCATTCTCTAGTAAGCTGTACACAACACATGACCTGGGCCTAGTTAGAATTCTTTCTTCGCATTCGTGATTCGCTCAAACTTGAATTTTAGCCATTGATTTTTAGGAAATGAGGGTGTATTTTTGCGTGGCGGGGTAACGTTAGGCCCTAACGTTAGTCCTAGGCCCTTCTGGTTTCTGCAATTGCTCCGATGAAATTTAGGCCTACCAAGGCTAAGCACAAACTATTGTTGTCTTGGTATTATCTATGCCATTTTAATGTCAATATTTATCTCAGCATAGGCCCCCTAGAAACACATAGGCCTAGAATATTAAAGTTCTAGTTAAATAGCAAAGTTCTAACGTTACTAGGGCCAGGGGGCCTACACAGCACATCATTACTTTAATACACACATCCAGTAAACACTGCGATCATGCGGTCACCGGAAAAGGTGCAACAAAACACAAGGCTGCAAAGCCACTGGTTAAGTGAATAAGTCAACAAATAGTTGGTTGGAAAGAAAGTAATTTTACTCTTACATAATTCCGAATACAGCGCTGTAGTGAAGACGAACGAACCAAAATCTGCCGAATGATCCCCGCCATCGTGTCCTTTTTTATGTTTATTATCAAATTCTACTTGTATCTCTAGAACGTATGCGGCACAGTGCGCGGAAAGTACGGAGGCCGTGAATTTTGAAAAGGACACCGACGCGTCGGTGAAAAGAATTTTCATAAAATATATCATAAAATGAGGGAGGACTGCCTCGATTGATAAAAAGCATGCTATCATTGGGTGCATTCGTTTAGCTCCCCCGGGTCGACACCAGTCAACCTCGTCCTCATTCTCTCGCTTGTTTTGTGCAGTAAAACGTGACCATTCCCAGTAAGGGCTGACCCGGGAAAGCTAAACGAATGCACCCATTGAGACCGTTAAAGTGATATACCGCCCTCATGGGTGCACCAACATAATATTATTAGTCCCCAAATCCGTCTGCCGAGCTCAATTCGAGGAATTCAAAGGCTCATGACAGCTCCGGCTCCATTTCGTGAAACCATTTTAAAATAACGGGTATCAAAATAGATACTTTTGGCTGCGGTTCTGAAGTAGATTCACTGGTTTGAAAAGGAAAACAGAGTTTCAGCTTAAGTGGAAAACCACAACCTATAAATTATTATTTTTCAGCATATGGATGTCAGAGCATGGAGCCTGAACATGAGCCTAAGCCTCCCTTTCGAAAACGCCCATTGGGTGCACCACACTAAATGAACTCCTATTGACCTTATTGTAAAATCCTTCAACTTCACAATTAAAAAAACCTCATTCAGGAGTCTCTCAGTAGTTGATGGTAGTTTAAACCCTCATCAATTTGTGTCTGTTTGCCGATTAAATTCTTTGATAATTGCCCCAAGAAAAAAAAACACCCCTGAGAAATGTCCCTTTTCCGTAACCGACATATGCTACCAGTTTTCATGTCAAGTTCATGCCAATTTACACTCTCTGTTACAGCAAGAAAAAACTCCCAAAACAGAGAAACTACATGTAATAAATATATACAAAATGCAAATACTTCACATTACACTGTCAATATTATTATTTATTTCATCATCCAGCCATATTATTTCAAACAACTTAGTACAACAATTAAAAGAGAATTTTCTTAATTATTTTTCTAAACTAAAAGCATGATTGTCAACTGGACTGACTCTAAGAAACCACTGCATTTACGAACTGCACTCGTTATACATCAAAACATCTAACTAATTAAGCCCGATATTCTTATAACTTCAAGCGAATCATGACAAGGCTACTCAATACACTGGGGGCTAATTTCACGGCCCTGCTTAGCACAAAAAATTGCTAAGCATGACATTTCTGTCTTGATAGAAACATGATTTTTCCATAATGTTGTGTATGTATCACTAGTCTTTTGGTTGTTCTTTGGCTGTTGTTCATTGACTATGAATATATGGTGGTTTCTTTTATTGGGCAAGGTAAGTTTGTGCTAAGCAAATTGATGTGCTTAGCAGCTCCATGAAATTGGTCCCGGTATATACTTCAGCGCGTGTTGATTAATAATTGGGTCATCAAAATTAATTTGCTTCGCCTTGCCGCGATTGGCAGGATTTATGGACCGGGTTTAAATCTTAATTAGGGCCCATGCCCTTTTCCTTTTTTAAATAATCCACACGTTTCCTATCGTGAGTCAGATTCCACGACCATTAATCAATAATTATGCCCTTATTTTGAAATGAAGATAAGGCCAAACAAAAAAATTGTGTTGCCCTCAAGTGGAAAAATTAACATATTGGGTGGGTCGGTCGATTTTTTTTTTTTTTTTTTTTGCCGTCTTTCAACATTTTAAGAATAAATACAGGATGTATGGTCACCAGGGCTTATAAATCAATGGTCTTGTGTGGTTTTGAGAAGTACATGCTTTTTACTGCTAAATCTTGCATTTTCTGTCTTAATTTTTTAGTTTTTATACTTTAGGACTCGGAGAAAAAAAAAAGTTTGGCATTTAACGGTCGGTCGCTGAGGGCAACACAACAATTTGTTCGGCCTAATGATAATGACTGCTTAAGGGAATCCCAACCTTGAACAATCATAATCAATTGTTTGCCTCCAATATTGTTTTCAGTGGCCTGCCTTGTAGGAATGTAATTTTTCACCTTAGCGGTATTCAGTTTGGCTTACAAAGGGCATGCACATCATTGGGTAAACAACCGTGTGAAATGTTCAGCTCAATATTGATCATTGGAAACGGAAGAAAACAGCGAAAAAACGCTGCTATAAGTTTGCCAAATTGTGTGAGAAAAACCGTCAAATTTTGTATCTTTCCAAGATCAAAAATATTTTGTTGTTTGGTTTTAACACAGCATCTCAGGCAGAAACATTTTTATAGTATGTTGTTCCCATTACCGTCTTTAAACCCAGTCTGAACGCCTATGTTATACGTAAATCGGCGAACAGTTTCTGTTTGAGGGAAATGATTATCATCGATGAAGGGTAATAAATTGCAAAATAATATTAGCATAATTCTATATATATCCCCGACGAAACAAATACCATTGATAACAGATTTCTGTTTAAGTTTGTTACCAATGTTATACACGCCCTTCAAGATTCAAATCCTTGCAAACTCACAATATGACATCACAAGACTAACTATAACTTTGATTATACATAATTAAAGCACGGCCCACAAAAGATAATCACAGCATAATAAAACTAATTACGATAAATACACAAATAAATAAAATAAATTATTAATATCGGATTATATTCATCTCTAAAAATCATTCCAATTGCATCTTAGTTGGGTTTTATTTGTTAAGAGAACAAAGTAAATATCGAATATACGAAAATGTCAGTTTTTGTGTGATTTCTTTTTTTTTTTTTTAATAAACGTTGCGTTATTTACCAGTTTGTTTCCAGGATTTCAATGCTTTATGTAAGGTCCGTATTGTGTAATTTGCTTGTTTGGAGTATTTTATTATACGTTTGATCTTCCATTATTAAAATATTGTTGCTAAACACCGCGTTACGAGTGAAACAGTATCACCACATTATACAGTAATCACCAAATAGTATCACCACATATTTTATGACTTATTTACATGAGATAACGAATTATGTTCTTAGAAGTGTCGGAATTCATACAACGAATATTCTATTTTAAACAATTTCGGATTCTTCATTAGATGCTATAATGTACACTAGCTGAAATAAAGCACAAATCTGATTAGTTTGCCAAATTTTGTTGCCAGTTATTGCGCACATAATTCTGCAAACTACTAATCTGCTGAATATAAAATAGTGCTCGTCCGACAGACAGGCAAAACAATGCTATAATAGGCATTAGATGGCATCAGGCATTCATACGGAAGCCAATTAGTGCCACTAAATTAATGTCATAATTTATTTGGGTTATCCACTATTATTTTCCTTGATAAAAGGTTGATAACAGCTCTGTTAATGAATTGTGATGACTGCCTGGGCTTCTGCGTATTCATGTATTATGATTGGTAATGTCACAGAACAGCACCCAGACTAATTATAATCCAGCATGTACATGGAACCAATAAGCTGTTTGAAAAGAAGTTAAGCTCAATCGGACATTCTGATGAGTCCCGACAAAATAGCGAAATACATAAATAATGTTTTTGATTTCGCCGAAACGTAATTAAATTATTTGTCCATCTCTTATAAGGTAAAAGTTAAAGGTAAATCTGTAAACATTTCTGTTTGGTATTATTGTACTGTACCTTTAATTCCTTAGTACCTGTGCTTGGTAAATTTGGCAGTTCGCGCCCGTCGTTTCATATACTCTAATAGGAATATACACGTCGTTTACACAGAGATTTTGATGGGTAACCAACGCAGTCAACGTCGTGCCACTGACGATGGGACCCGTAATAACGACTCAGAATTCCACAGTCCTGCCGATTTTGGTAGTTGTTGGGCTGTCCAGTTTCCCAATTCCTGTAGCTGACCTCCACTCCTCCCTCCTCGCACACCCAGGTTCCCTCGGTCTCTTGATCGTTGCAGTCTATCCATGCATTCTCCCTGTCCGGAATCACGTTGTCCACGATGAAATCATTCTCTTCCAGGGAGCTTGGCACGGCCAGAATGCCACCCAAATTGGCACACTCTGGTCTGGCACTCGACCAGTTCAACTTGGATTGAGTGAGCAAATAACAAGAGCGGCCCCAGTGATGCCACTCCGGAGGGCAGGGTGGTCGATAAGTACACTTGGCCGAAACTTGAGTGATACAACAAGTGTACAAAACAGCCGAAATGAAAACTGCAGAGAACATGTTCATAGTCATGTTTATTGTTTGTTCTGGTCCAACGATCGAGAGGCTTAAAATTGTAGTCGCAGATAAAAGACAAAATGCCGCAACGGAGATGTCCTCACTGCTGAGCAGTGAAATCAGCTCAGTCTATTTTACGAATGGCGTCAAACGTCTTAAAAAGCCTTTAGCCTTTGAGAAAGATCCTGCTAGGATCGAAACGCGTCAGACCCTCCTAACTCCAAGCACTTGATATATTTCAGGTCACAAGTTTAGACAGATGAGCAGTTTGTAGCAATTTATCACTTGTGTTGGTCTTAAAAATGTTGGCAAAACGAACGATCGAGTCCGATCAACAAGGACGCATTTGCAATTCTGCCAGCGGCTGAAGTCGAAACGCAAAGATCTATCACGATCACATCATCTGTTATCCCATCATCTCAACAAAATATCGCTATCCTATCTCCTCATTCACTCACAATACATGCAGTGTTCCATGTAAAAGCTTTCCTCGAGTCGTAAGCAGTGGTATGTCTTTATGAACCTTGCCGAACGCTGTTAGCAGTGCTGCCCATCTAACCAGTCGATTTCGCCCATTTTCCGAGGCTTTTCGACCAATCAGATGGCCGAATTTGGTCCTACGTGGCCCTCATTAATATCATACATCAACTAGGAATTACGGTATGGCTATATACCATAATTCAGCGTGGGGGTGTTTGCTTAAATGGGAGGGGCAAAATATGCATTGACTATTCGTGGATGATATCATTTTCTAGATTTCATGCCAAAAAACCAGCACCCAAGCATTCTGATAAATTCGGTGTTTCCAATAATCATTTCTGATTTCTGTTTCTGTGTGCTACCGAAGTATGATACTACCTTTAAAGGTAGTATCATACTTCGGTTAGAAACCGAACAGAAATGTTCACAGATTTACTTTTAACTTACAGGGTATGAAGATGGTGGTAGTAGAAACAATTAAAATACCGTTAAAATGTATCCAAAAATATTTATCCAGAAATTAGTAAAACAACGACCAAAATCTTTTTGATCTTTTAAAAGATCAAAAATAAAACAGAAAAGACTTAAAAAATACTGTGGCCGTTTTTCACTGTTTTCTCCAAAAGGTGGGCACCGTATGGGACTGAAATTTTCACAGATGACTGTATACTGTATCTTCCTTGAAATTTTTGCCCATGAATCTGTTTTTTTTTTACCAAAACCAAAGTTTGATACTACCTTTAACTCATATTTTGTGGCAATCCAAACATTGATGGTCGATGCTTGCCTTTATATAGTTAATTAGTGGTTGCGGCTGCATAGACGTAACACAAGTTGCATATAGCTCGTATAGGCCTATTTTTGTATTCATTGTTTTTTACAAATAAGCCAAGGTATTGACTTTTAGCGTGACCAAACAATGGTCCATTAATTGTTATAGGTGGTTATTTTTAGAGGTGGCCTAGCGCTCACCCCGAACGTTCCAGGTAGAAATATAAAAGCAAATTCCGGCTCATTTCAGTTCATAAGATTAATTGGATTGTTTCATATAAACATGTGGAAATTCTCAGTTCAACTGCATGAGAAAGGCAAGCACGTGTAAAATGACTTTGAAAACACCAATGGAAGTGGGTATTTACAAACCCATCATAATGCACAGACCCTTTAAATGAATACTAAGGTAATTCTCCTTTGAAGGTCTTTTAGTTAAAGGGATGGTACAGAACTGGTGTTTGCGACAAAACCGTTGCTGACAGTGAAAGTACATTATGTAATCCATCATATACCTTAACTGACAAACCTGTAGAAGTTTGAGGTCAATCAGGCATCTGGGTCACGAGAAAATAGTGAAAACGCTTCGAAGCGATTTATTCCAATCGGAAAATGGTTTCATTTATTTCTCAACGAATATGGCATTTCAGACAAAAACATTTCATGGGATGTTTTCTCCTATCATCACCATTATACTGTGTAAGTTTTATGTGAATCTGTGATCATAAAGTGTATTTTGTATGTTGATAAATGTCCATGGTTCATGTACATGGCTACATGCATGAAAAATATGCCGTGATGTGACTCTACAAGTCCATCAGGCTATACATCATGCCGGAACCTTGCGATTCGACTAGGCCATAAGTAATTTCACGCGCCTGGTAAAAGGGAATAAGTGTTGTAAAAGTCATTGTCATTCATCATTTGGCCCTAATTGGGAGTCCGGACGGCTGTCATTGAGTGTTTGTGCAGAATGAACAGTATACGCCTACGCAAGTTTATTGGGAATTCAGACGTTTTGATTGATTATTATAATTAATTTGATTAATTTGATTATATTATTGTTGTTTAATTCTGCTTTCCGAAAATTAAGCTGTCACATACACTCATACATAATGTGTTGTAAAAAACAATGTGATGGACATGCACTCTTGATGATCAAGGCGTTGGTATAAAAGTCTAGCACACACACACACCGAGCTGACATTTTGAACCAGCAGCCGATTTCACGAAACATTGCGTAACTTACACCACGTACAAATGTTGCGTAAGTTACGCAACAAAATGTTGCGTACGCAACATTTGGAGTTTCGTGAAATCGGCTGCAGGCCATTTTTGCCGTTATACCCAGCTAATTTGCAGCTTAGGCCATAAAAAAATTTGTTATATTGGCGTAACCCGCCCGACCCAAAAATATGCCCCGACCGTAAACATTTTAAACCAAAAAAAAAAATAAAAAATAAACAAATAAATAAAAATCGGGAAAAAAAAAAAATTAAAAAAAATATCGCAAATTTCTATGCAGATTAAAAGCTTAAAAGGAGCAAAAGATTGAAACCAGACTGGTTAAAGTTGTTATGTCATTTATTGTCTTTATTTGACACGTCAAATACTGTGAGTTACAGGGGAAAAAGCATTTTAATACCCCAGGAAAAATTAAATAAAAAAAAAAAATCCGCCCGCCCTACCCTATTTTCCAAACCTCCGTTACGCCAATACAACAATTTTTTTTTTATGGCCTTATTGAAAACACTCGCAATTCGGTCACTCTTTTTCAATTTGACCGCGCACCGGAAATTGCATTGCGAACGTAAAGGGTCGAGGTAATAATAAAACTGACAAGTCATCGTGACTTGCGACGTTCGTTTTTGGAATTAAAATGTTGATATGGATTGGCCGTGCAAGGCTTGGGAAAACAATTATTCTGCTATTTGAAAGATCATGTTTGGTGAAACAACAAATTGGGACAATTTGAAAGTACTTCATTATGAAATGCATCACCTTTACCAAAAAACAGTGGCGGACCGAATAAACGTGTACAATGTCTGTCGGCTTTGTTAAAAAAAGAAATAATAGGAAAAACCAAAATCAGAAGAAAAACGAAAAGCCAAACAACAGATAACTCCATTTATGAAAAATTAACTTAATCATGCTTTACATTAACTGCGTACATTTGAACATAATTTATAAAACTTAATTTATTGCAAATTTATCAAAGTACAGAAAATGAAAAAAAGAAAAGAATGTATTGGTGTAACCTTCAATACAAAAACAGAAGCATCCGTGATGATAATTTTAATTTTTCAACAAAGGGAGTTATCTGTTTTTGCAAATGAACTCTTCAATTAGAACAATGACAAGCCAGCAAGCAAATTTATACGGTGTACCCGCCAGAACATGTATAGTTTTATTATATTATTTTATAGGATACAGACAACTTAATTTTGCTTGTTGCCACCCGTCAAAGAAATAAAAGCATACAAATTTCCTATAATGAAATGAAAATACGTACCTCAGTAAGTTTGAAGTCACTTTTATTTAGTCGGATTTTGTTAAGTGTGTATATTTTTTTTATACGCCAGTTCCAAATTTTATATTCTTTTAAGAAAGGCCTATATCAGTGATTAACAATAGAGTAGACGGGAATTATAATTCGAAACGGCCTTTAAATTCATCATTGGTAATAATAGGCACAGTTTTTACCATCAAGTAATGAACAAATTTTGTGAAAATATCATGCAGTCATCTATCAAACAGAACTTGTTTGGAATACAAATGATACTGACGTTAACTTTAATCTTGGTTTTAAATCTTATAACTATCACTGTAGTCGTTTTTGTCGGCGATACTTGTACCGATATTCAAATATCCTTACCAGGGGCATTTTAATTCATTACCAGTGAATTCTACCCAACCTTCGCGGTATAAACAATAAACAAATAATTTTTATAGAGATTTGAGGTTGGAAACGTCACAACCTTGACCTAGTAGAAACAGTCAAAAGCTGGATCAGTCTGAATGGAATCGTAAGTGCTTATATAGTCATATAGGTATGCATGTTGTATACTAGTGATATGTCGTTTCCGATGCCTGTACATGTAGAATCATGTAGAGTCAAACGGCTGGCGAAGCACTCCTGCAGATTCCCACTAATTTGCTGCACGGAAACTGTATACGTGTCCTCGGCTCAGTCAATGCATGCATCGAGTGGTCAATCGATTGTAAAAACCGCCGAGCTCTGAGGAACATAAACAAAAACATTTCATTTATTTCAAGAGTGAAATTGATAACTGCCACAACCATTTATGGGTAGTATTTAAAAGAGCCTATACTCGCTTTTTATGCCGCTGCATCAATGTGGAAATAAAATGGTTAATTCACAGCCAGCATGCAGGTAGATATAATTTGTATAACGTCGTCTATTATGGTATATAAACTCTATATTATAGAGTTTATAGACCATAATAGACGACGTTATACAAATTATGGACCGTTAGCAAACATGGCAGACTTGAAAAAAAACTTAAGTAAAATTACAGCAATTATATGAAAGCGGGCCGGGTAGGCCTAAATGCGTATCCATTTGCTGCTAATGACAGTTATAGGTCCATTTAGGAATGAGCAGATGTACTATGTAGCCCTACCCTATTATAGGCAGTGGGCCTATTATTGTGCGCCTGATGAGATGAATATTCTGAAGCATTTTTTCAGCCACAATGTTTTGTTCATGAGGGGATGATGAGGTCTATGCCATCAGTACAATTTCCAGAAATCTGCTCCATCAGATTTCACGCTGTATATGATCAAGCTAGAAAGAAAGCCCTCTTGAAATTAATTTCTTCTTTATTCTAGTCAGCTGATTTTTGTGACTACATCTCAATTTGTGATTTTGATGAAAGGTTTCCACTCACACTGATGTCATGTTTATTTAGACGAGTTATCACTGTGCATGACTTGTCAAAATTAGCAGTTAAATGCATGTGCAATTAGCGGTACGAATTATACAGGTCAATTATAAAACTTTAGCAGTGGCGGATCCAGGGGGCGTGACGGGCGCACGCCCCCTTTTTATAAAAAAAAAAATGAAACGAAGAAAAAAGAAAAACCAACAATATACAGGTAGAGAAACTCAAAAAGAGAAGAAACTTACTGGGTGACAAAATTAATTTATTTTGTTTCCCTTTATACTTGCCTCTAAATGGTATGAATTGAGGAGTGATGACAGTATTATTATTATGGAAATTCATCGGGATGTCCCACGTAGTACCCAACGAAAGCGACCCCAGCCAGCAAGATGGCAGCTCCTAGAAATTTGACTCCGGTCACGAGAGGCGATCCACCGCGGCTGGAGTCTTCTTCATCACCGGTGCCCTTGACCTGATGAGCCCCGGCAGGTGCGCGGCCGTGCTCCGCTTCCATCGTTCGGTTCCCGCCGCTTGACGATTTGAACTCGATTTTTAAGCACTTTTCCACTTTATAGAGACTTATTCCCTATAACTTGCAGTTTTCACAAAAACTAAACGTTTTACACAGGTTTGGATCACAACTGAATGTATATAATGTCTCAAGTTGCTGTGTATATAAACTCAAATTTTGGAACATCATGTACGGATAATATGTATCATAACTAATTTAAAGATAATGCAGCGGACTTTGGAATCTTTGTCAATCACTATATCGTGAGTAAATAAATATGGCGTAATACATGATATCTCAATACGATCTCCTATTATTATAGTGGGCCTCGGACTGGCAGTTCTTCAACAGGAGGAAGCATAAAGCAGAGTGTTCACTGTCAACATTTTCGGTACAATCTCAGCAACATGTTGCCCCGCAGGTAGGTTGGCCTACTTGTTGCTGAAAATGTTGTCAGTGCATGCCACACAGAGAAAAACGAGTTAGATAACATGTCACAGCAACATCTCGGTAACATGTTGGCCAAATGTTGCTTGTGTACACAGGGCCCAAAGTCGTGTTGCCCAGGTGTGTTGCCTATAACCATGGAGGAAGAAAAAGAGGGCAACATGTTACCGAAAATGTTGCCGAAAATGTTGATTGTATCCAAGGAATTAGATGCAATATTGTAGTATCATACTTTGGTAGCATACCAAAACAAAAATCTTCACAGATTCACCTATAACTTACAGGGTATGAAGATGTGGTGGTGGTAGAAACATACGGTTAAAATTGTCTTGCCTGGAATGCTGTATTTATCAAGAAAGGAGTAAAACCAGTGACCACAATTTTTTTTATCTTTTAATTAAAGATTTTTAAAAGATTAAAAATAAAAGAGAAAAGACTTCCGTGGCCTTTTTTCACTGTTTTCTCAAAAAGTGGGCAACGAATGGGACAGAAATTTTCACAGATTACTGTTACTGTACCTTCCTTGATATTTTTTCCCATGGATCTGCATTTTTTTGACAAAAAAACAAAGTATGATAATGATATTACCTTTCAAAAGGCAGCGTACAGGATTTGCAAGGCCTCCAAAAAATTTTCGAGTTCGAGACAGAAAATGGACTCAACAGTTCGTAAACAGTGCAAACAGTCACCATGGCAAATCTTGGTTCATCAGATGCTGGGGTTTTCAAGGAAATCAAGATTTAGTGTGAGTCATTTAAAAAGACCGTTTGTCCACTGAAACGATTTAGTAGCATTTCGAAAGCGTGGCCAATGTAACCGTGAATTCGGAGGGGGGGGGGGGCACGATTAGTTTGGCCGTATTTCTGCTATCCAGATGAACAAAGCATAAAAGTGTACATGAAACAACGTCTGTAAAGGAAGTTTAAGACCTTCACTTCTGATCAAGTACCAAATTCAGCCAAAACGCAAATCTTTGCAAATCCTACATGCTCCCTTTAACAGTAAATAGCAAAACATTATACAAGCTCGGATATCATACACGTGTTAATTCTGTTCACACCATTTTTCCCAATCTTTATTCTCCATCCACAATATTACATTAACATTTATACCGATCGGCCTTACATCTCCAAGAAGTAAAATCAATTAAAGTGCATTATGGAATTAACATCAAGCTGCATGTGAATGTATATAAATACTGAAATCATATTACAATAAATCCCCTGTTAATAGTCATAACACCCGCCACAGATCTTCTTATAAAGAAACCAGACTTCACAATACTGGTTAACAGAGGATACCTAGCATCATATCTTAGGTTTCAACCAAGAAGATACCGTTCATGTCTATGATTTAAATACATGGATGAGATTGACCAATGATAAAAATGTCTGAAAACAGCTAACAGGGAGCATAAAAGGTCTAAAATCTGAAAATCTCCTCACTTTTGTATACAGCCTGTGACGAAAAAAAATCTGAAATCCAAAACAAACAAAAATCTGAAATCAGATTTTAATCAGAGAAATCTCATCCCTGTTTAAATACTCATCTGCCAATCTGAAGTTGTTACCTTTTCTTTGTCAGCAGAAAAATAAATTTTCTTGACAAAATTTCTTTCTGATGCTGACATTTCAAAGACCATGAAAAGTAACTACATAGCACAGTACGTTTTTCGGTCTGGTAACTTCAGGACACTTAAATTTGGTCTTAAATCCTGTAACACGTTCACACACGGCTCCAATAATGGCAGTAAAAAAAGGCAGAGAATCATACATTAAAACACACATGTAATCTCAAACAAACGTTATCGACCATCACGATCTTATAAACTAAATGGATGGAGTCACTGATAAAAAATCCTAAAAATCGTTCTTCTAAGCTCCGTGGATTGATTTTCACAAACATTTAAATGTTGAATACAACAAGCAATAATTATAAACTTTAAAACTGTTTCAATGGTTTCTGTTGAATGCCCGATGCCTTAAAGGTACAGTACAGGATAGGTAACATACCGAAACAGAAATGTTCACAGATTTACATGCAACTTTCAGGGTATGAAGATGGTGCTGGTAGAAACATTCTGTTAAAGTATTTCTGCCTGAAATGGTATAATTTATCCAGAAATTAGTAAAACAACGACCGAAAACAGTTTCGATCTCGGGATAAGATCAAAACCATTCTTTATATTTTATAAGAAAAATTGAGTCCGATTTTAGCTAGTTTCTCGTGACTCAGATGTCCGACTGAGCTCAAATTTTCACAGGTGTGTTACTTTATGTACCTGTTGGATTAGACAAAGTGACAGTGCTGTTTTGTGCCTTTTACCAATCATGAATTATACCTTTAAAAGGCGAATGAAGCAGTACTATTTGCTAAAATATTTTTTGTCTCACAACTATTCACTAGGAATATTACACACTTGGTTGTATTATGTATGATACCACAATGAATGCTCACTTAAATGAGTACCAGAAGTACAATTACACATAAAATAACATCAAATTTACCAATGAGAACTATAATGTCTCTATAGTATTCAACAATGATTCAATGAAGATAATACAAGAAAAAAGGAGAAAACGTTTTGAAAAACATCCAACAAATTCTTTTTTTTTTAACATATGACAATGAAGAAATATAAAAAGGAGACAAACTCTGCTGTCGGATTGGCTGTAACCATGGCGAGCACGCATAGATCAGGCTCATTCTGCCGTAATGGTAACGGTTTAAGAATGAGCCATCATAAAGCCAGGTACACAGCCAAAGTTGACACGCGAGTTTGTCTCATTTTGTTCATTTCTTCATTGTAAAATTGAGAAAGACACTTAAATATCACAAGTTTTTTCTTTTTTACAACAGACCCCTTGCACAATTCTCATAATTGAAATAATTAACTGATAAAAATCAGACCGACAAATCAAATGTACAATTTTTGGATCATATAACAGTTTGTATCATTTAAAAATCTCAACTTATGACATCAACTCTGAAATTGCAATAAATAATTACTTGATAAAATTTATCAATAAAATGATTGATAAAATATAAATTTGCACATCTCCTTTGACAACCTTTTAAATCTCCTATACCAATAAACCTATACCCCTCCAGTGTATGATAGAAATATTTTCGGTCTATACTTATGGCATACTTATGGCATACTTATTGGTTTTAAGATAGTATATGGGGCTGATCAAAATGAATGTTTCATTATCGTATATTTTCAAAATGAAAGTTAATAATTTACAAAGTTCATGAAAGGACCAACATTTTCTGTGAAATGTTTTTCTCTGTGAAAATCGGTCAAAAAAACCTTCAGAAAATGGAAAAATAGAACATACATGTATAGTTGTAAATTCAGTTGTAAAAAGAAAAGAAACTCTTACTCACTGTTTCATCGAGGGCATAAATACCAAATTGATGAAATTTTCACAGGGTTTGTTGTCATTGTATGCATTTTGAAAGTTGGTATAATTTCTCAAGCATTTAAAAAGGTTAAAAGGTTGTCAGGGAAGATATTTCCACAAGATGATGGTATTTTGTCTATTCTGGCTTATCAAACTCACTTATGATGTCCTTTTCAATGTCCTGTAAAAAAGAAAGAAAAAAGAGAGAGAAAAAACAAACTATCAATTTCATTGCTTGTTTGAACTTTTCACGTCAAAAACATGTCAATGGATGCAATGGATTATTTAGGGATGGGATGGTGCAGTTATGGCAAGCCAAATGCCCAATAATTCAATAAAGATATTTTGTTGCCAATAAACACGGCTTTTCAAGATAAACCTTGTTATTGAGTGATATAAACAGTGTTTATCTGGTTGAAAAACAGTGTTTATCAGGTTGAAAAACAGAGTATAACGTCCAATAAAATGATGACAATTTGTGCCCGAGTTGTTAAATATGAAGTTAACTACCTTAGGGTTTGTCTGGGGACCATATCTTTTCACTGGCTCTCCTCTCTTGCTGATTAAAAACTGTATGAAACAGGAAAAAATCGTTACAATGTATTGCGGTTAAAACAAAAGCTCTTTCTTAATTACACTGCATATCATGAACGCAAACCACTGAAGGGACACAGGGGCCGATTTCATAAAGCTCTGCGACGCGTCGCAACTAGATTTGCGACGCGCCCTAGCTGCGATGCGTCGCATCTATGCGGTGAGCCCATAGAGAAAGGATGCGTCTTAACTCTTCGACACGTCATAAGTTTTATGAAATCGACCCCAGGTCTGAGGAGCCCAAATGCACACAAACTTTATATGGGCTTAGCTACAACATTACCAGTGTGAATTGTTCCAAGTCATAAGAATGTCCCTAGTCGGATTCAGTCATACTTTTTCAAGGCTATTGTCGGAAAGTTTAAAATCTTCAACAAGCTGACAAGTAAATCAAAATACTGAAAACTTTGAAGCTGCTTTTTTTCTGGTGGTACAATTCATATCTGTTCAGACCTGGTATACAGGTACACTGGCAAGTCTGGAATTAAATGGAGACCACGGAGGCCATGGCCTTCGTTGCCCTGGTTCTTGGCCTTGGTGCCCCTCAAATATTTCCATTGACATGATGATTTTCCAATGGAAGTGCCCCTTGCATAAAAAGTGCCCCTTGCAATGGAAAAGTGGCCTTGCCCCTTTCAGAACTTAATTCCAGGCCTGTGGTAACTAGTCCCAAAAGGAAGGAGTGAAAACTGCATAGTCAATTCAGATTTATTCGAATTAACAGACAAAAAGAGCTTTTTGTACTCACTTTAGAAAAGTTCCACTTAATTGCACTGCAAAAGAGAAAAAATCAGAAAAACGATTGGTTAAATGTGTCAAGAAAATAACTAAACATCCAGTCTGCATCTGTTTATTTGCTTTCCAGCTTGGATATTGCAGTTGTGTTCGGCTTGTCCCACTATGACATTTAATAATTTTCTGATGCTCAATAACTTATATTAACCTTTGTCCTCTTTGGAACCCAACGCAGTGCAAGTTACCATTAAATGGCACTTAAGTTCCTTCAGATTTAGGCCACGCATGGGCCAACAAGTCCAACATAAATTAAGGCAATTTCCCCGTAACTTTTTTTTTTACTACTGGCCAACCGGCATGACCGGACCAGTTGACTCATATTTTGACTGGACCTCTGCTTTCGGTGTCAGTGAATTCACACATATGTTTTTTTTTTCAGAAATAGCATTTATCCCACCTTGGCAAGAATGACAATTTATATCACCATTTCCTTCAACATGTTCAATTTTCAATATCAAATTATTTAAGCACAGTAATAATGGAAAGATCTTCAGTTCTCAGGGTTATTTTCCACATACATGTACATTAAGGTGAATTTGTCGGGTTCGCAAATAAATACAAATAAATACAAATAAATAAGAGTTGCGGCAGTATTATACATGGGTAAAGGGGCTAACGTTTGCAATTATTTGGAATGGTCCACCAGACCACTTCAACAAGAGTTTGACTTGTTACATATGCTTTCCACTGTAGTTGGAAGAAGTGCAAAAGGAAATAGGCTTCGTATCACTTCAAATTTAGACAGTTTACCAAGAGAAATGTCATTTATAAGGTCTAAAGTTCCCGCCCTGAATGAGATTCAACCTAATCATGACTAACATACTTTGTGAGGGTTCCATGCTTCTTGTTTTTAAGGAATTTGAAGAGAGGATCTGCGTTGTTGCCATTGACGTCAATTTTGCCAAAGATGTCAAAATGTGCTCCTTTGTTCTCTGCAAATTTCTTAATTTGATCACTGGTTCCTGGCTCCTGGGGGAGAAATAAAAGAAGGAAAACATAAAATCACAACATGACTGAAATGTGTAGGAATGGCATGAATATTCAAATTCAGAGAAGTTAAATCTCGACGTTCCGCACATACTCTCCTGAGGACGGCCAGAGCACACTGGCCGGCCGGAACATCAAGTTTAACTTAACTTTAACTTTAACTCACCGATTCTTTTCAGACCCACACATCCCTAAAAGAGTTTATACATGGTGTCTCCACAAATTTCCTTATTACCATAATAGTCTTTCTTCTTAATTTCACGACTGAAATGAGAGGTAAGGTTCGTTTTTTTTACCTGGCCACCAAACTGGTTGCAGGGGAAAGCCAGGATCCGTAAGCCCTTTGACTCAGCATACTTAGCGTGCAATTCTTGTAGCTGAGCGTAGTTGGTGTTGGTTAAACCTCATTTAGACGCGACATTGACAATGAGAGCCACATGACCCCTGCAAGGAAAAGAAAATGTGAAAATATCCTTAAGAATTGTAACAAAAGCCACGTGAGCACACGACCGAACATAATGAGCAAAGCACATAACAACCAGGGCACCAGCTCTTTGATTTTAACTCTCTGTGAGCAATTACTTTATCAGGCGCTTTTCATGTTAGTACTCAACGTTACCTAGTACTAGTACGTACATGTAGTAGTACTGATCCCAGGACCCATGAATACTGTATCTCAATGGAAGATCACACACTTTATTTGTCAAAATATGTGAAATAGAGCAAACATTTACCATATTGGGTGGGAGATGTTTTTAACATCAGTTGGGGAAGTGTAATACTGGGGAATACGCCTAAATTGTACATGGTGGAAAAGCATACATTCCGCCTTAGCCGTGAACTTTATGTACAAAAATGTAGGTAACTCTTTCGGTCCTACATACATGTATATGTACTTGCACGTTACTGTACATGTATGTATATCAATTATACTTCCATAATGTTCCATAATGTGCTAACATGGCTAAGGCCGTGTCCCAATTCTCTGGCTATGACCACAAATAACACACAAGTCTATGGAAATGGCTGCAGTCATTGGCTAGTGGCTGCTATAGGTACATGTGTAATTTGCAGCCGCAGCCAGATGCATGTAATTGGGACACAGCCTTATCAATCAAAGTCAAATTGCTTGCGATTTCATAATTTAACAGGCTGACAGCTCTACCATGTTCAAAACGATTTATTTACCTTCTCAAAATTCTTTGCCTGGATCTTTTGGGATGTTTTATGGTTGGAATTATTAGCATTCATACTATTTGTGACAGAATCATAGTAGCCATACTTATTTCAAGCTCAAACCATGGCAAAAATAGGTGAATTTGTTTGAAAACAATGAGGAAAACAATTTACCTGTACTTGGAGAGAGACACATCATTTCCATCAATGTCTTTTACATTAAAACCATAGATAGTTGTTGGTTCATTGGCCGCCTACAGAAAGACACATAAAGAAAGGCAAAGATTACCATGTAGTTGAACAAGCAAGTACAGTGAATGTTAGATTTTGAAGGAAGTGTTGGATGCACAATTCAAGGCAGGAACTTCATCCGAGATAAAATACAATTTCCCTGTGACTAGTGACACTACATTGCCTCTTTAAATGCTTCAGTCAATATTTCATTATAATATTTTCGCATAAAAGGCTCTTTAAGCGCAGATAAATCACCTTAGCCTTTTATTAACGTTTGCCTTGATTTAGAATAGCTCTGCATAGTACAGCATCGATCCTGTGCTGTCAGCCACACAGGTAATGTGTGTGAATAATAATGTACTTGAAAATATTGTCTAGCACAACAAACTAATTTCCCACAAGCTTGGCGAGCATGCACAGTGAATAACAGACATGTATGCATGCATGCTCAGACTCATGTGAACTGGACATTATGTTGTCTTGTCGATCGTCAAGACAAAATTTTAAATTCAGAATACAGAGTCATGTGTTTTGTTTGTCAATCGTACATGTCTGGCACCGAATGATTAGTTACTGCACTACCAATGGCAGTCTTTGGAGACGTCAGGCTGCAGCAGACTGAAGTCTCTTTTTTGCTAGCTCTGAGCATGCGCGCGCAATTGTGTGCATGCATGCGTTGCGGTGAGCATGTGCGTGTTGTTGTGCGCTTGCGCTTTCAACTGATCAAGTTTAAGACTCAGCTCCAAAGTCTCCCATATTGTGCTATCTAAACACGACATGAAATAAAGATATAAATCAATGTCTTATAAAAGTTACCATTTTGAAAGATGCACAATAGACAGGTCCAAACGTGATCGCCTTTTCCAGTCAGCCCACTACTTCTGATACATGTACAGTATGTCTACATGTAAAACCTGCATACTCATGCCTGCAGCCTTGATTCTATTTCAAGTTAATCATTAATCACTCAAATCTGAAATACTCTGATACAGTGTATTGTATGTTTGCTTCTTATCTACATACTGTATTATATTCTTATCAATTTTTGAAGTGCTTTTCACTGTATGGTACCATCTTGATGAATAGAGGAACAGTCTGTGTGCAAAAAATAGTGAACGCAAAATCCCATAGGCCACCAGCTATAATTATGAGAAAGTGTTAAAGGTATAATTTGTAAAGGCCACAGAACAGCACTCACACTTTGTCTGATATAGCATGTACATGAAATGTTTAATACATTTGAGGCACAATCGGACACGCTGCTAGACACAAGAAAATAGCGAAAACCCGACTAAGTTTTTCTTATAAAACATAAAGAATGGTAACTCAATATTACACGAACTCCAAAAAGACTAAGGGAAGCCATTTTTGATTCTATATTTCGTTCTTTATTCAGAACATCTTCAGGAATGAAGAATGGTTTTGATAAAAACTGTAGTTTCGGTCTTTATTTTCATGGTTTTACCAATTTCTGGATAAATACAGTACTATACACCCTTTCAGGCGGAAATATTTTCACGGTCATGTTTCTACTACTAGCACCATCTTAATACACTGCAAGTTTATGATTGCATTATGAATGTGTCTGTAGTCTGTACTCTGGATAAATCCCTTCAGAGCTAAGCAGAGCTAGGTCGACAGATTTGATGTATGCTACAGTCGTAAAGAACTAAAAGTTCAGATTCCTAGGTTAAGCTTTTTGTTAATCTGCCAAATGCCAGAGCCATGAATTAATAATTAGGCAGCCATTGTGATCAGGTGCAGTCATGGCAGTTAATAAGATAGGGATCTACAGTACAGTGAAAATTACATGTGGAAGACCATCTTCTTTGCTGAGACATGGTAATGATTACCTTATTACATGCTATTACTGTACCACACAATGCTGTGCTAAATGGACTACAAATCCAGTTGGAAGCCTTTCAAACCCAATTTTCCCAGAGCTAAGCTTTAGGATCCTCTGTACATATAACAAGGGGTGTATTGTAGTTTTTATCCCTTTAATCTCCATTTTCAATAATGGCAGGCATGTCCTTAAGGCATAAGTTCCATTGTCAACAATGATGTGGGTACATGGGGTGTGGGACTGTACATGTGCATCGCACACATGGCTACAATTGTGCACATCCTCATGTTTACTTATAATGTATACATTTATAAGGAATGGCTGCTACCTAAAATACAAGGGATGGATATATCATCTCTCAGATATGTACATTCCCACAACCACACACACAAAACATGTCTCTGGTATAAGTATAACATGTGGACCCGTACCTTCTTAAAAAGTACAATTCTTCATCCACATGCTTACATGCTACATGTGAATCACAAGTTTAGGAACAGCACAAATGCACCAAAAACACATTTTCACAATAATGATGATCAAATAGTTCAAGTTGTCAATAACCATCATGTGAAAAATGCTTTGCAGTTTCTTCATAGTTAGTGTTGAATTGTTGATTGTCAAAATATTAACCAACTTCAAGTTGTAAGGCTGATCTTTTGGGCTGAAACCTAATTGATTCTAGGCCCTACACATTATAATAATGAAAAATGGATTTAAATATTTTTTAAATTTCATTTCTTGATTCAATTAAATCAAATCAGGAAATAAACACATTTTTTAAAATGAGTGTGTGCAGTTTTTGTTTTAATTCAAAATAAAAAAGGCATACGCCCAATATAATCATGAATGATGATAATTCTATTATTGTTATAAAATAAAATAAAAGCCCTTTTTGCAAAAATAAAAGTAGTAGTACTACTCAACCCCCAAATAGATTTTTTTTTTTACAAACAAGCCATGTCCCAATAGGACCTCTTCTCTGTAAAATTTCAAGAATATAAAAGAGTTATCTATAATCATAATTGTTGATACAGTATATATTTTTTAATTATAATACAATCGGTGCCTATGCACTAGGCTTGGGCGGTTCAAGAATTTTCGGAGCTGGTTTCCGGTTCCAATCTGGAATCGCGATTCCGAGATAGAAACGGGCCCAGAGACACATAAGATTCAATATAAAACATAAAGAATTAAATAAAGAAAAACATAAGAATTACTGCACGCGCCATACAGCATATGGTTTCAACCTTTGATCCAACTGGTAAATGGGTCCTAAGATTATTTGCAATGGGTATATTAATAAAAAAATACTAGTTTTGTCATGGCAAAACTATTAATTGGTTGATTTATTCTTGCAGGGATATCATGATTAATGATATAATTGGTCTTTAAAGAAGTATCTTTAGGTACTGTATCTTCCACAGCGTTTTCATTTAAAAATGACCTACTAGACCAGGGGTGGGCAACCTGCGGCCCACCATTGATTTTTGTGCGGCCCGCGAGACGCATCCAGTAAGAAAAAACATTGGTATAAAATGCTTCACACAGTGCGGTACGGTATAAACACAAAGAACAAACTAGCTCTGAATTCCCTATTAATTGCTGGCGCTTGTGATGTGCCTAAAATTAAAGAAAATCCCCATTACTGAATGTTTGAAATTGAAAGTGCATTGTTGACCATAGTGCGGCCCGCCAAATTTTCCATTCCACGTTTCTGGCCCATTGATTCTTTAAGGTTGCCCACCTCTGTACTAGACGAATTTATCAGAAACACACCGCCCAATGATCACAGTATGCACTACATATAAATAAAATCAGACATGTCTTTAATGCAACTGAAAATAATGTCAGTGTGAAGTAAAGCATTGGACAAACACCATAAAGAATTGGACTGTACATCTGCAGTTGTCCAAGGTTATAAAATTGAGGAAAAATCAGAAACGGAAATACATGTATTGATCACTCCGTCGGGAAAGATGCAACGTGTCTGGATGGAAAATGGGCAGTATGACTGAGAGGAACTCTCTACTGCCGCTCCAATGAACCGACCTTGGTCTGTGCCAATGATGTATTGCAATCAATTATTATCATACAGTCATGTCTGATTGACAGTTGACATTTTCATTTTTTCATTGCTTCTTTCTGCTTTCTTTCTAGACACTTGTTGAACAGTCCATTAGTAAAACTAATGAAAGTTGGTGAAACGGCACTGCCACTTAAAAAAAGCAAAACAAAACAGCACCCAACAAAAAGCAAAAAAATAAATAAAAAATTTACCACGTAACATAACATGACAAATAATTAATGCAGTGTGTATGAACAACAACAAACATGTTACTTCGCTTGTGTTATACTTGTTATAGTATAAATGAGATCATACAACTTACAAGCAATGTCCAATGACAACTTAAATATGGTGCTAATTTTCGTCCGCTTTTTTTAAAAGTATTTTGTGTAGTTGCAACTGATATTTGCAGTGTGACAAGCAACGAAATGTACTGAAAACAAAAAGACGTCTGCAGTTTTCCTCAAAAAATGAAGTGAGGTAATATTGTTTGTGTACAAGTGATGGCCGTCAGTGGAATTCTTCCCAATTATCGTAATGAATAGGGGTTCCTGAAGAGTAGTAAACTCAGGTTAGCTGTTTAGTGGTACCCAGCTTCTACTCACCTAAATTCTAGGTCAGTAGAAGCATGGAGGAAGGAGCTGGGTACCATAACCTGAGTGTACTTAACCTGTACTAAACTTCAGGAACCCCAAAAAATTAAGCAAAACAAACAGCCAGCACAAACGACTTTACATGTAAAATTGTAACTATAGGCCTTTCTAGTTCTACACATTGTGGTTTTGGGAACGACCACTAGCATGACTAGACTAGGCGTTTGGGGTCTCATTTCGTAGTTGAACTGTAAATTTTAATTTATAATAATTATCTCACCATGTTTTCACTTGCGGCAGAGAAGCCACGCCAGTTGTACCAGCAGCTAAACAGCAGGACAATGGATATGAACAAGAACGAATACGGCCTTTGAATTACATAAATCAGCAGATCATTCAGCACAGTCATGCTACACACTAAACAGGGACATGCATAATTCTCGTCATGTCTATAAAAATACTCAAAAACATCCGGCTAAGTAAGATTTTGTAGGTGAAATTCTGCTGATCAATGTGTAACAGTCGATGTGTGACCCCAAACTAAGGTCACGTCACGTGTAGCCAAATTATAAAAACAACCGGAAAAAATCATCAAAATTACACTACAAATAGAGGGCGCTCGTCGGGATTGCATAAGCTGCACCAAAGCCGCACATAAATGCATGCACTCACGATCACGTGGAAGGTAGTCACTTTTAAAAACAAACCAAAAGATGCTAACTTACAGGTCGCCCTCTCGGTTTTTGTGAAATTCGATTCTTGATTGTGAGATTCTTCTCATTTGTTTTGCTTGTGAGTCCGACGTGAAATTTGTACACTTCCAGAAAAACATAAACAATGTGTGAACAATTTCCGCGGGTACAAAAGTGTCTGAGAAGTGAGATCATGGGAGTAGCAATGTGGAGAAATGTGTCTTATTTCTCCCCGCAATAGATTTAGCGCTCATTTATCAAACAACCACGGCAAACTTAAGATCAGCTATAAAATGTACAGCAAAAGTACCTTTTAAAGTCTCTTCGAAAGTTGAAATACACAACCCTCAGTCTGAAACAACTAGTCATTACTCGACCGCGCGCTTGATGGATGATCCAGGATTCTCCGAGACCTAGCGCCCTCTGTAGTCGCTGTCTCGTTACTTTTAAAATGGCGCTGGCCATGACACATTGCCCGAGTACGATCCGAGTGTAACGATTTCAAACTTGAATTTCGAGAGCTAGATTACAGGTGAGGTTTTTTCCATGGTCTTAGCATTTTAGGAAAAAATTCCACTGACGGCCATGGCCAAATTGACCTAATTTTTGGATATTTGGCAAGTTCAGAAGGGGGGGGAATCTATATTGAGGGTTTTTAGGTGTGAGAGGGGGCTCAGTGACTAGGGGGAAAGGTTTAAAAAAGGGGGCAAATTAAAAAAAACAAACAAAAAAACACCCTCCCCACACTTCTTTCTTCTCTCCTACCTCTCTCCTATATCCCTTCCTCATCTACATTATCACTCTTATTTTCCAACTTTTTTTACCTTGATCTCACTGGGATTCGAACCCGGGCTGTGGAAGAATCAACAATATTATTACAAATGCAATGGATTATCTGAGCACGCCACACGAGCGCTTGCTGCCAGAAGACGGTTAATATGTTCCATTTGAAGTTGAGGTCAAGTAAAATTGGCGGGGGAGTCCCAATATTCAATGGTTGAATCTAAGCTGCGTACCGCAATTCAATTCAGACCTTCCAAAAATGTCCCTATAATAATGCTTTTTTGAAATCCCCACACCTAAACCCTCCCTGAATTTTCCTACCGTTATTACCTCATACTAAACACACCCACCCGCCCCCGCCCCCGCCAAACAATGGTCCCTCCTGAACATCAATATTCAACAGCTCCAGTGCCCTTTGCCCTCTGTCATGCGCACCACACATAAGTTCACAGATAGAAAATGGCTGCCCCCGTTGTGCGCTACTGCTCCGAAGTCTGGGTCCAAAATACCCCGTAAAACTCACTTTCCAGATGTGCTACCCAGCTTTCCACTCCTGAGATTGAAGTTGGTCCTAACTTGTATCCAGTAAGTTTTAGAGGATATAACTTTTTTCCGTCATGGCCGTCAGTGGAATTCTTGCCGCATTTTACTGCAGTTCACATTTCACAAAATACCTCAAATGTACACTGACTGAGATTTCTGCAGTGGAAAATTAGAGCATTTTTCATATTCCCCCATTTGATTGCACAAGTTGGTTCTGTACTGTGCAGTGCCAGTGCATTGCATTGGCATTGCATTGCCATTGGCTGCCTAAACTGTGCATGCCTAGCCCTAGGCTAGGATCTTGGGAAGCCATGGCCCTGAGACACTGCCTTACTGTTTGCAGTTGTAGGCCCTACTGTCATTAGTGTCTTTTACGGCACCCATATTATTTTCAGTATTTATTTTGGGTAGGCCCTAAGAAAACTTTGTTTTTTTCACTGAAATATTGCAGATGTGTTCATTAGGACCCATGGATATTTGCTTTAAATTTTTAAGTAACAAATCTCATTTTGGAACAGTAGAAGCTAGTAAACGAATACTGAAAATAATATGGGTGGCGTAAAAGACACTAACGACAAAACTTTATACAACTTACAAGCAGCTATCTGTAGTTGTTCTTATTCAAGATGCACTGCCACTACCCCCACTAGTCTTCACGTGTTCGTCAGTAGTTTCAGCTATGGGATTACACAGCCATTTCCGTCATGTATCCAAGATGTTTCAGCCGTCCTATGTTCTGCCAAAGGGCATGCGGCAGGATGGAGTCACATGCAAAAGCCAGCGAGTAAGTTCATGTCAAACATGTCTAATAATAATATTGTATTTATTGAACATATAATGTACTTTTTGTTTATCAATCCCGCCCCTTTAAAAAAGAAAAATAACATAGAAACTACTGCTAACTCTATAAATCTGTGCATTATATATTCCCATGTTTCGAGTACAGAGACATCGAGTACATCCCAAGTACTTTTTTAAACCAGAACATTGCGCCGTGCGCCCATTAGAGAATGTGACGCTTTTGTGCACATCTCATGGGCACAACCTCTCCCCAACATATATATGATCTTTCCAGTGGCGTCGCCAAGGGGGGGCCAGGTGGGGGCACGTGCCCCCCTGGAAAACCTTGTGCCCCCCGCGTGCCCCCCTATTTGAGATTTGGGTTGGTGACAAAAAAATATAATGTGTACATATATGTGTATTTTTGATCAGCTTATGATGGAGAATGGTCTGATTAGACCATCTGGGCATGGAACCTTTCATATTCTCCCGCTGGCCCAGAGAGCGCTGGAGAAGCTCATCCGACTGATCGATCTGGAGATGGGAAAGGTCGGAGGTCAGAAGATCACCATGCCCTCGTTGGCAACATCGGCGCTTTGGAAAGAGACCGGTGAGCTTTGAATAGACTGTCTGTTCTAACACTGATTCCTGTAATATACAAGTAATAAAGTAAAAAACTGCTGCAAACTGCTCATCAGCCAAAGTGACCTGAAATATACCAAATGCTTAAAGTTAGTAGGGACTAAACGTTTCGATCCTACCATTATTCCTGTAAATAGTTAAAGAGAAAAATTTCCATGTATACATGTACAATAAAGTATTCCAAAGTCCAAACAGCTTCCACCTTTTGATACTCACAAAACAAAACGAAGAGACTGGACCTCATGACATAGCCGAAGTCCGAAGAAAGGCTCCAGCTTCGCCAGGTATCTTTTAAAGCCCATCATTTTATTTAGGACATGGTGGACACAAAATGGCAGTAGCAAAATAAATCCCAAGCCTAGCCTCAAGCCTCATTTTTTAAAGGCCCTATGATAGATTCATGAGCTGTGTATTTTGTATTTTACCAGGCAGGTGGGATGCTATGGGAGCAGAGCTGATGAAATTAAAAGACAGACATGGGACTGAGATGTGTTTGTGTCCTGTGAGTATCAAATGCATTTTACATCATTATAGAGAGCCATGGCCTAGTGGTATGAGGTGTCATACTCAAAGTCTTATTGTCAATCTACCGATTGTGGGTTCGAGTCCACCTATGGATTAGTGGTGCTTGAGTCCTTGGGCAAGACACTTTGTCACATGCATGTATTGTTCGTACACTGTACATGTAGCAGCTGGGACTTTATGCTCCCCAGGGAGTTGAGAGAGTTTCCGGGTTCTCCGGTTTTTCTCCCTCCACAAAAATCAAACACTTTCAATCTCGGGCTGTACTTCGTGATCATATATGGGTTGATGTGGCTGGCAGTCAAGGGCGCCCATGAAATAATAATAATAATAATAATAATTTGGGAGGCTAATCATCCTTACTAGCAGCTGGGGTGCTGAATTGCGAAGGATGCGACTTCAACGTGATCGAGTAGCAGGCTTTCATGGGCGCCCTTGGCTGCCAGCCACATCAACCCATATATGATCACGGAGTACAGCCTGAGATCGAAAGTGTTTGATTTTTGTGGAGGGAGGAAAACCGGATCACCTGGAGAAAAACCCTCGTAGCATAGGAGAGAACCAACGCACAACTCTACTCACATATGACCCAGGCCGGATTCGAACCCGGGACACATTGGTGAGAGGCGAGTACCTAACGCACTTGCCACCCATGCCTGAAAGCCTGATTAGCCTCCCAAATTATTATTGTTATTATTATTTTGCTTGACAGACACATGAAGAAGCAGTGACAGACATCATATCAGCTGAAGGATTCCTGTCTTATAAAAGACTGCCGATCAGATTGTACCAGGTGAGAACAGATTGGGTTTGTAATTTATTACTTTTGTAGCATAAAAGAAATCTTCACAGATTTACTGATGATAACTTACAGAGTAAAATGGTGAAGGTAGAAACATATCGTTAACATTTTTCTGCCTGAAATGCCGTATTTATCCAGAAAAAGAGAAAAACCAAAGACCAAAAACAGTTTTGAACTCAAGGAGATTTGAAAAAACCACAAACATTTTTTACAGTTTTCTCAAAACGTGGGTACAGTATGTTTCTGGAAATTTCTCAGATATCTGTATCTTTCTTGATATCGTTGACCATGAATCTGCATTTCCTTTGCAAAAAACAAAGTATGAAGTTACATGTCGGTTCCATCTGTGGATTTGTCGTTTTCCCATTAGATTTCAACTAAATTCAGAGATGAACGGAGACCAAGATTTGGCTTGCTTCGAGGGAGAGAATTCTCAATGAAAGGTAAAGAGTTGAGAGCTTTGTGTCACATTTGAGTCCAAGTCATCGACTCAACGACTCATTGGAATTATTCAAATGCATCGTACCCTACACTGGCGTATATCAGAACTGCATGTCAGTGTTGTTTGAGCACACATGTAAATATCATGTGCCAGTTCAGACAAGATTCGAACCTCCTGGGGCCAATTTCTTTGAGCTGCTTAGCACAAAAATTTGCTAAGCATGACGATTCTGTCTTAGTAAAAACAGGATTAACAACCAAATTTCCTTGTGTTGTGTATCACTTGCAATAGCGCTCCGCACTTCCGCTAAAAAAGCACTGGATCTCAGACAAACATTGCAACCATGCAAACGTGTGTAGTGTGCGCGTCCATGTACACTACGTGTGTGAGACAATGTTTGTCTGACATCCGGGAATTTTGTGCCGTCATTAGTGCGGAGCGCTATTATCTTTGGCTGTTGTTTGCTGACCACAAATATCAAATGGAATTTTCAATGGTGGTCTGTTTTATTGGGCAAGCTATTTTTGTGCTAAGCAATTTTTTTTTTGTGCTAAGCAGCTCTATGAAATTGGCCCCTGTTTTTACTTGTGCACATTTTATACCACAAGACCACCAAAAATACAAATCAGACAAACACAACAAACAGACAGACAAACAAAAATTGCAAAAGACTTGTGAGGTGACTTGTGATGACTTTTGATGAATCCTTCAACAGAATCCTGTCGTTTATCATTGTTATTTTGCCATGTGCCAGATATGTACACATTTGACTCCAGTGAGGAGATGGCCAGGGAGACATACCACGCCATATGTGAAGCTTACACAAGGTTTTTTGAAAGACTTGGACTAGACTGTGTGAAAGGTAATCTTAAGAAATACGTATAATCATCAAATAAGCACAAATTTTTCTTTGTTTATTTTCAATGACATCATTTACATTCCAGAAACCATCTCAACTTCCTGGGGAGTATACAGCCCTGGCTGCTATATTCAGCGCACAGAGCCTAATCAAACCACAAAGCCATCTCTACCCTCACAGGTACCCATTTACACCTCGGTGAAAAGGTGCAATATGTGACAAAGCGTCTTGCCCAAGGACGCAAGCACCATTAACCATTGTGTGTTAACCCAAGGCTGGTTTGAACCCACAATCTGTAAATTGATCACAAGACTTTTAGTTCAGCACACCAGACCACTAGGCCACCACCCCATCCACTAGATGCACGTTACGTAAACGCAAAAACGTCTTGAATTTTTGTTGACGCCATAACTTTTTGCATTGAACATCTTTTGTGTATGCCTGTTTCTTTAGTCGAAGGTGCCACAGGTAGCATCGGAGGTAGTCTATCACACGAATACCACCTACCAGCAGAGACAGGGGAAGATAACTTGTTTCTTTGTGACAAGTGTGGCCTGGGTGTTAACGCTGAAACAACAGGTATGAACAACATTGAGGGTTGCATGGAGGTAATAAAAAGGGGGACTAAATGATGGTTGCTCCATTTTGTGAATCCATTCTAAAATAACGGGTATCAAGCGGTTCGGAAGTAGACTCTCTGGTTTGAAAAAGAAAACAGAGCTTCAGCTTCAATGGAAAACCACAACCTATATTTTCAGCATATGGATGACAGACAGAGACGAAGCCTGAGCCTGAGCCGAGGTTTGGAAAAGGCCCCTAGATCACTATTTTTTCTTGTTGCGATCCGACAGAAGAGGGCAGCAGACCCTCGTGTCCTGAGCAGCTGAAGGAGATGGAGTGCGGTCTGAGACTAAGAAAAGGCATTGAGGTCGGCCATGCTTTCCTCCTAGGGACCAAATACTCTAAGATCTTCAAGACTGGCTATACTGACGTGAAGAGCGGTAAAAAGTAAGTTCCAAAACAATCCTCAAATTTGACTTCATTCTTCATTTGCCCATTACTTATTTCTATATATATAAAAATATCAAATAATTATGTAATGAGATGAAGATCAATTTGTGGTCTGTTTGCTGATCTGTAAATGTTCTGTTACTGAAGAAAGTCCGACTAAATTTGAACTCCAAAGGGACGACTTGATTCATTTTGTTCAAATTACACTTACTGGAACCCATCAATTTACCCTCACTTCAAACTCACCAAAATCCCATCAAAATTGACAATACCTCCTGTAAATGGCCAAGTGTCGATTTTGAAAAAATGATTTTTATCCTTTGTAAAATATCCTCTTACAATACTAGGTTTGAAATGTCAGGCCCTCCTTTATGCGCAAGCATTTTAATTATTTCTAAAATTCGATCAAAACCAAAGTTGGATCTCAATTTTATATTAAAAGTTGTGATTTTTGGTTTGGTTTTTTGGAAGGATGTTGATACCTGCATGGCAATAATTCTACAGCTTGTCATTGTTGTAGGCTTGTTGAGATGGGATGTTATGGATTAGGAGTTACTAGGATCCTGGCGGCATCCGTGGAGGTTTTGTCTTCAGAGGATGAGATCCGATGGCCCTCGATTCTTGCCCCATATCAAGTCTACGTCATCCGACCAAAGGTATTAGCCATCCCATTATTCTCCTTATTGCCACTAGAAACCTGAAATACGGCCCTTTCACAATAGTGCGCCACCATGAGTGTGCAACATGTTGACCATTTTGTCGCCAAACTGCGCATCTTTTCACAAAATTAATTCCGTGCATTGGATTGGCCAACGCGTTGCAAACTCATGGTGGCGCACTATTGTGAATCGGCCATATTGTTGAACATATATGTGATATAACAACAAAAATAATTAATTGATCTTTGTAGTGTTAGGTCGTGGTACATTAAGCGGTCTGGTACAGAGTTGGTTATGACTGGAAAGAAAAATTGTTCTGTTGATCTCAAAATCGGCAGTTGAAATAAAATGCAGTAGGAATGTACATAAATTCACTTAAAGAAAAGCAAATGGCTGCATGTTAATGTTTTTTTAAATTTTGGAGACCATTATTTTAATGAAATTTGCAGAGTTCGTCAGTTTGATTTGATAATATGCAATTTGAAAACTACATTGTTGATGGGAATAAATGGCCCCAAAACAATGAAATTAATGAAAATGAATCATTTCAGCATTTCTCAATGCGAAACTGGAAATATCAATTTTGGATTCCTGAAACTTGTCGTCACGCATTTGGAGCTCTGACAAACTTTGTGATCAATCTCCTTCACTACAGACAAAAAGCGTAGAGGAAGCTGCAATCCCATTGGCTGAGACCCTGTGCAATGACATCATCCAAAGCTCCCCCAGGCTACAAGACGAGTTGCTATTGGATGACAGGGATCACATGACTATAGGTCGCAGGATGAGCGATGCAAGGAAGCTTGGGTACCCTTACATCATTGTTGTGGGGAAAAAGGTAAGTTTGACGATTGAATAATTGTTTGTTTTTCAGACATCAATAAGTATTGCTCATAAATGAAATTACAACATTTTGCTGCGGTATTGAAGTCCATCAGCAGATCCGAAGGAATAAATGATCCAAGCTTTCTTACAAAATGCTTGAATTAAAATTTTATTAGAACAAAATTGGATACTTAGAGGTATGGCATCTGCAGTGTTACTCTAGTAAAGCAGGAGGTCATGGGTTTGAATCCCACCTGAGCAAGCTCAAAAGGCACTGATTGAAGTGCTCATGATCATCTACATCGTTGAAGGGCAATAAATTGTTTGCATAATTATATCTCCTGGACGAATAAATCAATAATAACAGATTAATGATGGTGCCCGCCGAGAAGGGATTCGGTTCACTCCGCTGACCCCAGCTAGCTCGGTGGCCTAGTGGTATGTCATCTGCACTAGTAAGCAGGAGGTCCTGGGTTCGAATCCCACCTGAGCCAGTGCATGATTTTGTTCATGTGTGCTCATATGGCACTTATCTACATCTTTGAAGGACAATAAATTGTTTGCATAAAATTTGATTTTTATTTGGAGGGGGGAGATAAATGGTAGAACAAATGTTGTTTAATACCACTGTCCTTTCAATTTAGACTTCTCCTCAATGATAAAAACAAGATGATAAATAAATACTAACTTTCAAACCAGAGAAATTAATTTTGTTTGAATGTGAATGAATTTAGAAATCAATTCTTTCTTTCTAATATCTGCAGGCTCTTGAGGAAACGCCATTGTACGAGTTCCATAATGTTCGTCAGGGAACGACGGAATGTCTACCCAAAGAAGACTTGTTAAAAAAACTGGGATCCATCGATGTTTTATGAGCCTATCCCTCTCCAGACTCATAAAAATATATTATTTTTAATATGATAATAATGAATGCTGTAAAATGGCATTAGTCCAACATAGCTGCCATCCATTCCTATTTTGGAGGAATCATTCCTCTATTTTGGTAAAAGTGTATAACTTTTTATAAGCTCTTGACAACGGATTCTGATTTTAGGCTTGGAAATACACACGTATTCCTATGTAGTTTGCTCTGTGATTCCTCTTTTTTAGCAGAAGAATTCCCTTCTATGTTGGTAGCTATGGTCCAATAGATGATGCAGTAGGGCCTGTGCACAACAATAAACCCTCTCTTTTTCTACTTTTAGAAACCCCAACTTGAACAAACTTTTTATGCAAAATTTTCAGATCACAAGCATTGGAAAAAAACTCACAAATTCTTTGTGACAAAAACATGATTCCTTGGGATATAGGATAGGACACCAAATTATTGCTCTAATTATTTATAATTATTGAGCTAAAACTGTCGCCCGATCCCAAAAGTAATTGTTATTATATCCACCACACAAAGCTTGTGTTTTTTTCCCTAGAAAATCCCCAGCACAAGACAATCAACCACTTGAACTTAAAGAACTATGGGATTTCTGTACAAATTTTATCCGAGATAAATAAAATGGGATTGTCAAAAAGGAATACAAACTTGTTGCAGTTTTTTTTATTTACTTGAAGTCTGTTATGTGACTGTTACTGTTTAATGTCATTGTCATTGTTGGTAAATTAAAATGGTGTCAGTCTGTCATCATTGATGTCATGAAATTGCTGTCATCATCATTCCCTCACCACTGTCAATTGACAATTCTCCAAGGTTGTCACATAACCAGCATGGAGCAATGAAGAATGTGATTTGGTTCCAAAAATACTCTTGTAAGTACTCTAAAATCCATTTGCCAAAAAACCCAGAAAACAATGGCTGAAACTACAAAAATGGAAAGTCTAAACTTTGTTCTTTCCGTTACAGTTTTCAAAAAATGATAAGAAGTTATTAAAATGAAGCTTAAAATGTAAAGCAAATTATTTGCATGTGAATAAAGAAATAAAAATAAAATTGAATTTTTTTAAAAGATCAAAAAATACCTTTTTGGGACTTGTTTTCTTAAAAGTTTACTGTAATCAAAACTCATATGAATTTAAATACATATGTATTGTTAATATAACCGACGACAACAAAAAAAGGGGAAAAGGGTTGATGATGTGGACAAGCTAGGTCAAGGTTACCCCCACAATCATAATTATAACGGCCGCGCCTAGCTAGTGCATTGTGCTAAGCGCCCCCGCTGCGACCGCAAGCAAAAATGTTCACGCCTCGCATGTCAATAGGGGGCGCTGTTTCATTCAATATTGTGGTGGCGTCCATAAACAGAGCGCTGTTTGACAAACGTCTGTGGAATCGCAGGAATTTACCCCATTTTGTGGGTATTTGCCCCATGAATGGGTTATCTAAGATATTAATTCATTTAACGAGTGTTCTACTTAGATTCTGAGCGGTGCAGGATGTTCGATCTGCCGAAGAAGTAAGTATATTTGGACGATTTGAAAACTCGGAGGAATTTGTTTACATTATCGTATTTATGGCTGCACTCATTTCGTGAAAATGTGATAAAAGTCATTTTAGTTTAGAATGACACCCCGGTCATACAAAAAGAAGAGAGTTACACTTCACTGTTACCAAACTCACATGATGACCAGTTCGTTTTGATATTCATTGTGATGTCGGCAAGCCAAGGGTTTAACCCTTTTTTTAAAGGGAGGGTACAGAATTGGTAAGACAAAATACACTTCATAATCACAGATTCACATAAAACTTACACAGTATAATGGTGATGATAGGAGAAAACATCACATGAAATGTTTTTGTCTGAAATGCCATATTTGTTGAGAAATAAATGAAACTATTTTCCGATTGGAATAAATCGCTTCGAAGCGTTTTATTCATTCGTTGAAATGTGTACAGTTCTCCGTACACGGGTTTTCACTATTTTCTCGTGACCCAGATGGCTGATTGACCTCAAACTTCTACAGGTTTGTCAGTTAAGGTATATGATGGATTACATAATGTGCTTTCTTTGTCAGCAACGGTTTTGTCACAAACACCAGTTCTGTACCATCCCTTTAAGTTGGGAAGAGTTTGAGATTTTGTAAGTGTAACATTACACAGTCACAGAACAAATTTTTCTTCACGGTAGGGGGGCCAACTTGTGCCAAAAATGCCCCAAAATGACAACAAAGACATCACAAATTGGCCCGAAAATTGTTCCATCTCTTCTCGGAATGTCAGGGAAGATATGCAGCTTATTTATAGCCTAGCACTGACATTTATTGGCGATTGTGGGTTGACGGGATCCCAAAACACATTGATTTTTTTGGTTCTGAACTAACTTCTACTCCTCAAAAATGATACTTTTGACTTTCAGCAAATGTTGCTGGGTCCTTAAAAGCCTAGATTGAAGAAATTTGTTAAATATTTCAGGGTAAAAATTAAATTTTCTTACGCGCTTCTTGTAAACTTTAAAACAGACCGTCTGATCGCGTGAGGCCATTTTGTCTGGTCTGGTTAGTCTAGTGCCCAGACCCAACATATCAAGAGTCCTCAAAATGTCAGAGTGGAAACCAGACTATTCTCATCTGTGGCCGTCCGTGCGGCGGTGAAATGTTACAATCTTGGTTACCGGTTTTACCCCATAATTTCCCTCAAAAATCAAAGCCCTGCCCAGCTGCCCTCTTTCCAAAAATTTAACCTTGGTAATATAGAGGAGGAGACCAACAAAGTATATGTAGGTAAGTTACTTTTCAAAAAGTAGTTTCCTTTCCTCTATAGTTTTAGGACCCGTCAACCCACAATCCCCCATTTATTCTGCCATTTCTGGTGACGAAAATCAATGTTTTGCGACCAAAACCCAAACGATCATGTTGGTGCGACGTCTGCCATTCTATGTGGCCATTTGTGTGGTCATGACTTTTGGTCAAATCCCATTTCTCAGTTTACTTGTAAAGTCCCTCCATGGCAGAGGAACAGTAAATTCAAAGAAAGTGTATTTTTTTAGGTAATTGTTTTTCAATTGCAAGTGCTCTGAAGCGTAACAGATCCCTGATGGATTCTGATACAGTTTTTGTTTGCACACTTCCACACAGAGTGTTTTTCGTCATGAGATGAACCCTTAGCAACAGGTCGCCATGTCGTGCTTCTGCCTCCGTCTGCAGAAGGACGTAGTGAAGACGCTAGACTTCCGGCACTGCAGTCTGAACTTTGTGCCGGAGGAGATCTACGATTATGACGAGACCCTGGAGGAATTGTTCCTGGACTCCAACAATGTCAAGGACTTGCCAAGGGTAAATAGACAGGTGCTAGTTGAGAGTTGGCCCCAATGGGATTTCCTAGGCAATGGATTTTCCTAGAGTTTCCATTCCCTACTTAAACCGCATTAACATTTATCTATTATTAATTGTGCCTGATGATTTTTTCCCCTATTGTAGTCTCTATTTCATTGCGAGTTCCTACGTATACTGAGCGTCTGTGACAATGACCTGCGTGCTGTGCCCAGCGCCGTGGCAACCCTTGTCAACTTAGAACAACTAGACATCAGTAAAAATGGTACAGTAATCTCAATCAGTATTTTGTAGGTCACAAGCTTGATAAGCGCATCAAATCAGGACCAAATTTCAAGGCTCTGCTTACCATAGACATAGAATTTTCTGTTTCCTTACGGAAGCAGAAAATTCTATGCTTACGAGATTTTATTCCATGGATTTTTTTTATTTAATAGTCAGATAGCGTAGAAATGCTGCACTGGCCAGATGAGTGAAGAATGATGATCATATAAGGTCAGAATTCTACTGTATTACCGGTAAGCAGAGCCATGACAAATTGGTCCCTGGAGATTTTGTGCAGTCTTCTAATTGATCATTTCCTTTAATTTGTTTCAGACGTTTGTTTCGTGTTATCAAGTAGCGTACCATTTTACAACATATATTAGTGAAGAATATTTGTACAAAACGGAAGACAACAAGAAAGTGCAGAAGCCTATATGAAAGCCAGGCCTTGTGCTAACCTTTTTTTCTGGCTAGCCCACGGGGGCCAACTTTCTTAAGATTTCACTACCCTGTTTTTACTTTTAGATTTTTACTAGCCCATACATATCAGACCTTAAAAGGTAGGTTCTTTTTTTTTTATACTAGCCCACCAGGCAACCGAGGAAGTGAGTCTAGCTAGCCCGGAATGTTTTTTGCTAGACATTTCAAGCCTTGAATTTAACAGAGGCCACGGATGCCATGGCTTTCGTTGCCCTAGTTCTTGGCCTTGGTGTCCCTTCAAATGTTTCCATAGACCTTATGATTTTCCAATGGAAGTGGCCTTGCCCCTTTCAGAACCAAATTCAAGGCCTGCATTGTATGCAGGGCTAGTACTATTTTGAGCTCTGAAAATACAGGTTCATGTCAAATCTAGGCTATAATCTGGAACTATTCAATTGTATGTTTTCAAATTTCCTCAATGTATTAACTGCCATTGGCTTTCCATGGGGTTGATTCAACAGCTATCGTGGAGCTTCCAGACAGTATCAAGTGCTGCAAGAATCTCAGCATGGTGGAGATCAGCGTCAACCCCCTGGGAAAGTAAGTGCCGCCCTCCTTTGCCTTGCTTGCATTTACCCTGAACTCTGATCAGATGGGGTGGAGTTGACCCAAAGAATTGATGGTAGAACTGGGGTCAATTTCACCAAACTCAATGTAACTTTTGATTCATTGAATCCTACATGGGATAGGCCCCCTACTTGAGTTACGAATGATCGCAGGGCTTTGTGAAATCGACCCCTGGACATATAAGCTATAGTATGCATCTGTGTCCATTGCAGTCAGTACTGGGAATGTCCAGTTATCATTCATGATCTTTGATAACCACTAGTAACAGATAATTAGAAAGGACAGCTGAAGATCATTTCCATTTTAACAACCCTTTAAAGGTTAAAACAGTCTTGAGGACAGCAATATGGTAACAAGAAGAAAAAAACTAAGATTATTGACAGTTTAAGAGGTTTCATGGCTTTTGAATGTCAATTGAACCAAGATAATTTACAATTTGGGACACCACCAACATAGGGCTGGATAGCTCAGTCTGTAGAGCGCTTGGACGATATTACGGGGGTCACAGACCCAAATCATGCTCCAGATAATTTATCTTTGTCCACCTTCCAAAGAAGAATACAAAAACTAGCGGAATAAAGCAGTAGAAATGTAGCTTTACCAGATCTGTTAATTCATTACAAACTCTGCTGGTTTTTTTTTTTTTGGTTCAGGCTTCCAGAAGGCTTCACCCAGCTAGTGAACCTGACCCAACTCTACCTGAATGACACCCTCCTCAACTATCTGCCTGCCAATTTTGGCCGGCTCATCAAGCTGACCGTCCTAGAGCTGAGAGAGAACAGACTCAAGGCGTTGCCAAGGTATGAGAACAATAGACAATTGTATGACATTCTCATCACATCAGTTGATAAGGAAAAAAGGTGATCAAAGTCACGCGAAGTAATGTTGCTGGTTGCGACGTTTCGGCTGCTGGTACTGCTAGCCTTCATCAGGCAACTGAAAAACTGGATGCTGCTCCTAATTTCAAGCATTTTTTATAAATTTATGTTATTATTTTTTGGCTGATGAGCAGTTTTCACCTGTTAATTGCTTGTGTTGAATTTTTTGTGAGATACTGAAGTATTTTTGTCCCGATTCCTTTTTCTGTCCAGGTCCATGGCAAGACTGACTGAGTTGGAGAGACTGGATCTGGGTATGAATGAATTCAGACAATTAGTAAGTACATTTTTTCCTAGGCCTCACAAATCTATTTATAATTCATGCAATGACCATTGGTTTGTGCGCTTTCTAGACGTTCAGTAGTTCCACACACAGGCTGTTGACCAATTAACTCACAGGCTTGAGCAAATTGATTCTTCCGCCAAATCGGAACGAGGCTGAATGATTAAAATTGAACCAAAAGTCAGATTTTGCAGCAAAACCAAGTATCAAAATTGTGAAGAGATTTGAAATTTCTGTAAACATCGTCAAACTTCTTTCAGGAGTTCTTGAAATTTCTTGAAAGTGAAAGTCTCAATTACGGCCTGCCCAGCAAAGTTGGTCTCCTTAATATGAGAGATAGACTGCTGTTTCTCTCAGAATTAACTCTGAAGTTTTCTTTCCTCTCTGTCTTTAGCCCGAGGTGATAGGATTTTTTACCAAGCTGACAGAGCTGTGGGTGGATTCCAACAAGCTGACTTCTGTACCGTCGGTAAGTTCCGGAAAAGTCAGTACCTAGATAAAAATGTTATGCAAAAGTGGACAGAAAATAAATGACTGGAGCAGGACTTGAACCTGTGACCTCCGGAATACCGTACCTGTGCTCTACCTCCCAACTGAGCTATCCAGTCCTATGTTGGCAGTGTCCCAAATTGTAAATTATCTTTGTTCAATTGCCATTCAGAAGGTATGGCCGTGTTCCAATTCTCTGGCTGCGACCGCAAACAACACACAAGTCTATGGAAACGGCTGCAGTCACTTGCTAGTGGCTGCCATAGGTACATGCATAATTTGCAGCCGCAGCCAGAGAATTGGGACTCAGTCTTAGAAACGTCTCACATATGGAGCTTCTTAGGATCATTTAAGGTATAATGCCACGGGCCTTTGGGCTTGAAATTCTAACCCTGTTGAAACTGAACTTCACTACAATAGAGCTGCTTAAAATCAATAAAGTCCGGCTTCTGGATACTGTCCATGTTGACTTAATCTATCAATTGGGTTAATAACTTAGATGAAGGACAAAGTAGGTGCTTGAAGTTGAAAGTTCAAAGCCTAGGGTTTGTAGCAGCCCAAGAACCCAAACCCCAAAGCCAAGTCCTTCCCTGGCTTTTCAGTGGTTGGCCTAATCCAGCAGTTTCTCTTCCTTAGTTCTGTGAACTAGGAATGTGCACAAGTGGAAATTCCTTCCTTATCCACAAAATAGGATCTTGTAAGCACATGATGTTCTCTTTACTAAACACCGATGGTTGTCTTGTTATCTTGTCTTTCGTATCTTTTTGCTGTTTCTTTAGGCCATCGGTAACTTGAAGCAGCTGGTGTACTTTGATGCTTCCTGTAATCGCATAGAGAGTCTTCCGTCCGAGATACAAGGCCTGGACAGTCTGACTGATCTACACCTGTCCAAGAACTACCTTCAGGAGCTTCCAAAATCAATAGGTAAAGACTACCTTGACATCATTAGGAGGATTCAAACCTCGGACCATACAAATTGAAGTCGTGGTGTAATACCGTTGAGACATTCTGTCTCAATGTATCCTTACGACCTAGATGAGGCGACAGTAGTGAGGAGAGGCCACTTTTTAAAAAGTTTCCCATCGTGTGCAAAGGGATTTGAACCACCAATTCTACAAATAAAATCAAGCTGCAGTACCACTGCAACAACAACAGTAAAAACTATTCAACAGTTTCTGAATGTAGCAGGTTTAACGAATACACAGTGATCCACCCAGACAGTTTTGACTTGAGTCCAGTTTTTGATGTTTTTGGTTAAAACAGGGCAACTGAGCAACCTCCAGAATCTGAAGCTAGACTGCAATCAGATATCCTTCCTGCCATACTCGATCGGCGGCCTCGTCTCCTTGGAAGAACTCATACTCACCTTCAACGACCTGGAGGAGCTCCCGCCGAGTATCGGACTACTCAGGAAACTCAACCATCTCAATGTCGACCAGAATATGCTTCTTGATTTACCATCAGAGGTAAAAGAATCATTATAACGAAAAACATCAATGCATAATAGGGTGGGCTTAATGAATCGGTCTATTGTCACCATGCAAAGCCTCAAATCTTTTTTAGCTGTGGTTCATGGAAAATATCATGGAATTGTATTGTATTCTTGGCTATGCTAATCCTATGCCATGTGTAAAATAGCTTCAATCATTCAGAACTATGCACTGAGGACTAGTATTGAACATCTGGTATTGACATACATCTTTGAATCATCTTCTTCCTGTGTCACACTTCTTCCCCCTAAAATCAAGAACTCCTTCCCTCGTGCGAATGTTCGTCTCCGTTTAAAACCTTTTTGTTTCCTTTCCTTTCCTCCGACCACCTCCCCACCCCGCTTCCCCCCAAAAAGCTGGGCAGTTGTAGCTCCATCAGCCTGCTGTCTCTGCAGAGCAACCTGCTGATGACCCTGCCGGATGAGATTGGTCACATCAGCAGCCTGTCCGTGGTCAACCTCAGTAACAATCAGCTGCGCTACCTCCCGTACAAGATCACTAAGCTCAAGAACCTCCAGGCGCTCTGGCTCTCCGAAAACCAGGTACGGCGGGATGAATTCCTTCGACCTTGCCCGGTAGACACCGCTGTGGCCGTTGTCAAAGACATACACAGTGAAACAAAAACAAACCACCATTAAAAATTCCATTTGATGTTCATGGACAGTGACCAACAGCCAAAGAACAATCACAAGTAATACACAACACATGGAAATTTGGTTGTTAATCCTGGTTTTGTTATTAAAGACAGAAATTTCATGGTTAGCAAATTGTTGTGCTAAGCAGGGCCGTGATATTGGCCCCACGCAACTCAGCTGTAGCCATAGGCACCTCATCTGTGTTACATTCTAGATGAACCGTTACTGTGTTTCTAATATGACGTCATTCAATTGCTTATTTACTTGTCTGCTTTTTCCTCCTTGTCGTTTTCTCAGTCGAAGCCATTGATTCCCCTTCAGTCGGAGATGCAAAAGGATATAGGCAAGCGGGTTCTGACCTGCTTCCTGTTCCCGCAGCAGCACCGTGAACCGGAGGACGGTGAGTGATCCATGCCGGTTCTGAGGTGGAAGTAGAAAAAGAACGAGAGGAACTTAAGGTTTTGTAGCGTGATTATCAGACTGATTATGCAGAGAATTGCATGGATAAAGTTTGATAGGTTTGACGTCAAAGGAAGAGATCGAAGGAAGGAAGATTGGGTGCAGATCGGAGACTTTGAGAGGGGGACTCTATTGGTAATTCGGAACCATCAAGGGTGGCTACCAGAGCCCAAGTGGATGGGAAGAGAATGATTAGTGTTGTCTGTCGTTTGTTTCCGTAGATAACTACCAGAGTGACGGGGAGAGCTTCCATGCCTCAGTGTGGGAGGAGCAACGGCTGAGTAGGAGGCAGATAGCTTTTGACGTGTCAGAATCGGATTCAGAGGTAAGCATCGACCCTCGTCTGACTAAAATGACCAACTTCTACCCTGTCTATAGTGGTCGACTAAAATTTTCATAATGTGTCACACAGTGCTTTATAAAATGCCTGAATGCAGTATAATCCTTGCATCACTAGCAATGGGAGACTTTTGAGACGTTGGCGGCAGCAATCTGAAGTCTCTTTTTTGCTAGCTCTGAGATTTCTGCAGTTCTTCTTGATCTGCATTCATTTGATCGCCGTTCTCAACTCTCTCACCCATGGCTACCTCCTCTCCTAGCGTAACCTGAAACGAGCGCCCACTCCCTACCCCAAGGAAGGCGTCAAACGGAAGAATCTGTCCACCAAGGCCACCCCTTCCTCCAAGCTGCGAGGAGCCCATGGGCAGCGAGGCATCATCCTGCCAAACTATCCATCTGTGGATACCTCAGTGAGTCATGTTACTGTATTCCCTGTCTAATCCATCCTAATTATACCCTTCTCACCATATGAAGAGGGTCAGTCATCTCAATTCTCAAACCCATTTCCCCATTTCTGAGATTTCTCAGATAAAAATCTGATTTCAGACTTTTTTGTTTTGCATTTTTTTCCTCACAAGCTGTATACAAAAGTATAGGAGATTTTCAGATTTCAGACTTGTTATGCTCCCTGTCAGCTGTTTTCAGACATTTTTATCATTGGTCAATCTCATCCCTGATTGTTAGCCTCATAAAATAATTGCCCAAGTCATTTTTACTACCGTTAGTTTAGAGAAAACAACAAAAATGGTCTAGTTTAATAGCATTAGCATAGAACTAACAGGCAGTTATATTTTTGATCCTGTAGTACTGGTACACTTTACATTGGTCTGCTCAACCATAGCCAGCTCTTATGATAAGAATCAGATATCAGCAAAAATGTCAATTGGGTAAAAAAATTACTTTTGGCAATTATTTTATTAATCCTTTGTACAAAGGTAGCATCATCATACCCTTGATGTCATTTAAGAAACATGGAATTCATCCAGATAATTTCCCTTGTGTCTGCGATGTGCTATTTCTCAGGTTTAAGATAGTATTCTATTCCAAGGCCTCAGTATTTTTCAGAAGTGTAATAAAGAAGATTGTTGTTTCACTGTCTCCTTACTTGCATAAATTTGCATACAGCTGTGCAGAAGGCCATTATATAAATTATGCTCATTGATAAGTTTATCTTGTGGTCCCAGGTTCGAATCTGGCTTCAGTTTGTTTTCCTTGTTCGTCCTCGGATGACACGGAGTAGTATGTGTATGAATTGTCACCGATGTGATGTGTTTTTTTATCGCATTTTGATTGCAGTCCAGACATGGTCAGCAAGGAGGCCCTCGTGAGGGGAAAGCTCGAAGACCCCGGTCCCCTGGCTCACCAATATCGGATAGCTTGCATCTCTTTCAGGCTGATAAGGTTAATGTCTAATTTAATAGTATTTAATCTCTCCCTATTATGTAGATCATACTTTGTGCCTACTTACGCCCAGTAGCACCCTCTCTACCACACCTACATTTAATAGACAACCCAGTCAAGCCCTGCTGGCCCCAGACCTATCCCAATCCTGAACAGACTGCCGAACAGTTAATATAACCAAACAGAACTTAATACCTTATCTTCACCCACTAAACCCTTGACCCACCCAGACACTTCACCATGACCGATCCAAGCTCAACCCAAACCTAACTCAATCAACCCTATGTTTTAATAACCCATCTCATCCTCGATCCAGCCCAAATCAACAAATTCTCAAAACGCATCTCAACTAACACTTTCAGTCTTCATACCCAGTCCAAATCAGAAAGTGAGAGGAAAATGCTGGTATTTTCGGCCGCATCACGATTGTTGTAATTGTTAAAAACAACTCCGTCTGCGTTTGTGGTTTGCAGGAAAAGATGGCTAAGGACAAGGCTCGGTTGAGAGGAAGCATCTCCTCGGTCAGCCGACAGGACAGCGACACCGAATCAGTGGCATCATCAACGAGGGAAAGAGTCATGGGCAGAAGAGAGATAAGGGTAAGAGGTTGAAATCTATAGTGTCACTTGGTATGCAATCCATGGGGGGGGGGGCCTTTACCAGGTGCTTTGTCACCAAGAATTACACCCATCAACTAGTTGCTACATTCTTAGTCACTTTAAATATTACACTCCTTGAAACACCTCCTCACCCAAAATGACACCCATCACCCTGTATCACACACCTCGTAGCCCAGTACTTCACCCCTTGCCGCCCAGTATAACATCTTGTCAACAAGTGTTGCACCCCTCGTCACCTAGTATTACTTCCTTTGTTACCCAATACTGCACCCCTTGCCACCAAGTGTAGCATCTCTTGTTAACAAATGTTGCACCCCTCGAGTTGAAACGGCCACTTCTTGAACACCATACAGGCGTTTACCAACTGAGCTATCCAGCCCTACATTGGTGGTGTCCCCAATAGTCAATTATCTTTGTTCGTTTGGCAGTCAGAAGCCAGTCTTAAAAAGTAGAAGGTTCTGAAAAGACTACTAAAAGCTGCCATGTGACTTTAATAAGAAACTTGTTTTTCATCGTCCTCATTGTAGGCTAGGATGGACCGAGCAGCTATGAGTGATTCTGAGGCATTTATACAAAGTCCAGTCTGGAGTCACACTGAAAAGGCAGATGCATCCAAACGACCAGTGGTTCACAAATCAAATTCAAAGTCGCCCAGAAGCGGCGCAATGCGCAATGGTCGGGGCTACGAGTCTGACCAAGTGGACGCTTTCCGGACTCCCATCAGGTCTCCAAAGGTGCCGCAGATGCAAGTGGGCCGAGACCAGGTACCTCGGAGTGGCGGAGGCATTGGGTACAGCCGTGGTTACGAATCCGACGGCGCTCGTATTTCCCAAAGGCCGCTGGATGATTACGTGCACCGACGAGAAAAGAAGGACTCTGAACGGAATCGTAACTGCAACGCGGCGAGCACCAGCGTGGACGGTCGGCAGTCGTGGCGTCTGTCCAACCAGCGAAGTTCCGGCTACAGCACCGATCCCGAGCGCAGTTACATGAAGCTGGCAAACGGAAGCCGAGAATCACGAATGGCCGACGTGAAGCAGAAACGAGAAGAGATGCTGCCCCCGCCTTACTACAGAGTTCGTCAGCTGAGGGCAGGTGCCGACTCTAAGGCCCAGCGCAACACCCCTCGGAGACACGCCTCAAAGGGGCAGCCTCAAAATCTCAAAGACTACGGATGGATTGACGGTGACTTGCCTGAGGGTCAGAGCACAGTCAGTGAACCTCAGGGGAACCACAACCCAGAGGTGAACTCTAGATCGTATGATACGGACAAAAGAAACCAACTCATGGGTAGTGATTCCCATACGCCACACCTCTCCTCACGTCAGAAGCCTCATATGAATCCAAGGCCAGTAAGAAGTCGGGGTGACCCCTCGGCCTATTCCGATACCGAGGTGGCATTCAGCCAGAGAAGAGTAAGACAGCAAAGCGTAGAGCCATCACACAGAGTGGTCCACGGTGGGGACCTGAAACAAAACAGGACTTCGAATCCAACAAAAGGACGAGTGTCGCCTGTCTTTGATAAGGCTGACGACAGGAAGTCTGGGTTCCAGACAGCAAATGAGCAGACTGTTCAGGACAGGGATGGAAATAATTCCACAACATTTGACAACCGTCAGCAGATAGATGGAGCTGTCAATCAAGGAGCAGACAAGCAAACCTCTGACACTAGACCGCAGAGTGTAAATCACGAGAACCACAACATGCACGTGGCGGACGTACAAGAGCCGATCCAAGATCACCGTCGTCATCCAGATTTTACACCAATCAATGATTCCAGAGATTTCACCAGGCATCAGCAGAATCCTGCCGACTCCCGAAGCAGTGCTCCTCTGGAGGACAGCAGCAGCAGGCAGGACCAGGCCACAGAAGATGGTAACCAGGACTATCTCAGCTCACTCGAAGAACGCCGACGTCAAACGGCAGAACTCCAGAGAAATACGAACCCCAGGGGGAGTCACAGCCTCCCGAGGGACATCAGGGAGTACCCGCAGCAACTGAATGGATCCTTCAGACCAGACGTGGCCGACTCCCAGAAATCCTCCTCTCTCCCGAGATCAGAGACCCAAGGAGCTCCAAGTGGAAAAGATGAAATGCAAAGGAACCGTGTCAATGGAATGAATGATCGTTACTCAAATATCAGAGTGAGTGCCCATTTTTTCTTCTATCATTTTTTTGTAAGAACTCATTTGACATTGTCTTCAAAGCTACCTTCTTTTAGTACTTCCACCATGCATAGCTTCAAGTCTTACTTAAGCCCTGATGAATTCCACAACTTCAATACTGGTCGGGCTCAGCCACTGAAAAGCATGGGCATGCCTAAGTCTTCAGGCCTCAAATCTTTCATTTGTTAGCCCTGAACTTAATTGCAATGGAGTTGTTAGAAATCAATACTGTCCATGATCAGTGTGGACTCAATCTGTCAATCTGCCAACTATAATCCAGGGTACAACAGAGGCTAGAAATGTTATTGTTCTAGGCTAGGGATTATAAAAGCCCAAGACCCCATGCAAAGCCCAGACCTGGCCTGGTTTTCAGTGGCTGAGCCCAACAAATATTATTTAAAAGGTTTCTCTTTCTAAATATTGGCTTATTTCCTTCATCTGAAACAGAGGACTGATAGAAGGCGACTTCACGGTGGAGCTCCGGACTACACAGCGTCCGAACCTGAACTCAGACGCCCCATCCAGCCGCATCCAGGGAGAAGGGAAGATGTCAACAAGCGAGACACATACGGAACTCCGGTGGATTCCAGGACAGGAGATCGGAGACGATCGCAGAGTCCCATCTCACACAGTGACCATCGGCGTGGCTCCAGGGAACTAGGAGGCTTTCCAAGTGGCCTGTCCTCTTCCACTCCCAGTGTGGACGGCGGCTCGAGACCGCAGAGTCCAGTGGAACCCAGACCCCGTAGTCCCAGCGACAACGTCATCCCTCGATATCGAAACAGGCCGGGGTCCCCCAAGGATCAGGATCCCCCTCAAATCAATCAGTATTCAAACAACGATTCCTACCACCCTGTCAACCGACACAGAGATTCAAAGGACAACAACTTCAGCAGGCCTTACAAGCCCCCTCTAAGACCAAACGATGGACATTATGATGGAGAGTATTACCAGGAGAAGGCAAATTATAGTCGGAGAGGGTCAGATTCTTCAAACCTGCACCAAGTTCATAATCAGCAGCATCCGAAGACCAACCATTCAAGACCTTACCAGCCTCCGTACCGTGCCGGACCCAGAGACAGCCTACCGGAGTCCCTGCCCACACCGATAGTGGCCGACCCTCAGGATCAGGTCAAAGTAGGGAACATCATCCCGGGCCTAGACCATCAGCGATTCTTGCAGTCCCAGGGACCGCTGGGTCAGTCCTCCAGGATTCCATGCCCGGATCTTTGGCCGCAGGATTCCTCGGGATACGCCAGCGATCCCAACGACCAAGGCTGGAAGAGAGGTATGAAGGCAGACTTTCACATCCTTGGCTTTATGTCCAATCTATGTATCTGATCTTAATGGGAAGAATTTATTATCAAAAAGGTTTTCTTTGAGTGTTAAAGGTAGTATCATACTTTGGTAGCATACTGAAACCTATAACCTACAAGGTATAAAGATGGTGATGTTACCGTTAAAATATGTCTGCCTGATATACTGTATTTATCAAGAAAAGAGTAAAACCAGTGACCAAAATTATTTTTGATCTTTTAAAGATAAAAAATAAATGAGGAAAGACATAAGAAATACAGTGGCCGTTTTTCAATGTTTTCTCAAAACGTGGCACCGTATGGGACTAAAATTTCTACAGATGACTATTGCTGTATCTTCCTTGATATTTTTGCCCATAAATTCTTTGACAAAAACCAAAGTATGATATTACCTTTAAGTTGTTGTTGATGAATAATTTGATGACAAGTTTTCCGATTGGTCCGTTTGGAATTGGTCAGGTTCCTGTAGCACCCCTACCTCTTCAGTCCAGGGTCCGTCTTCCCCTCCTATGTGGAGACCTGGATCGGACGTGACCCCTCCCAATCTCAGATCCAGACATCCAGTCATCGGTCGTCATGATAACCCGCCACCGGCAACTAGAAGGGTAAGAATGCACTCCTTGTCCGAACAACAAAATATGGCAGGTTTTTGTTTGTCACTGTTTTTTTTGTTTATTTAGTTCTTTAGTTGCAGAATTAAAATTCTGTTATTCAATTTATCCTCTGCTACAATGCAAGATGCTTTGCCTGTGGGGGTGTAGGGCAGGGATCAACCAAGCATCTTTGCACATGGGGTGGGGGTTAGCAATGCTAACCAGGGGGACACATCACAAGAATATGTGTAAATTTGTTCTTTTATTGAAAGGTGAACAAAGAAAAATTGACTGGAGCGAGATTGGAACCGGTGACCACTTGAATACCGTACAGGCAGATTCGAACCGGCGACCTCCTGAATACAGGACAGGCGCTCTAAGAGCACCTGTACAGTATTCAGGAGGTCGCCGGTTCGAATCACGCTCCAGTAAATTTTTCTTTGTTCACCCTTCAATGACTTAAAAAATTCAGTCAGTTTCCCTTGTGGTTATTTGATGATTTGTTCTTTTGTGCCGATTTCGGGGTTGGTTGGAGGGAGTCAGGTTGTCTCCAGGGTTGTCACCTAGGTTGCCTAGTCCCCCAGAGCTCAACCAGCTCCCCAGGCCTCCCCCACCCCACAAACATGGCAGGAATTACCAAACTTGGACTGGAGATCAGGAGAGATACCCTAGAAGTAACGTCATATTTTCATGTGTATTTTTTTTGCAGCTTCCATTGGTTATATACAAGAATCCAGGTCTGGGCTTCAGCATTACTGGTGGGAGGGATGCCCCAGGAAATCCCTTCAAACCCTTTGATTGGGTGAGTTGAATACCAAAATTTGTTTGTTTTTTGTTCTTACATAGGCTCTTTCATGAATAGCCGGCATATAATATGTGATTCTATGCACAAATTGTAGCACAAATTGTCCTAAAATGCATTTCTAGGCCCTTTTTCAAACCTCGGCTCTGGCTCCGGCTCTATTTTGTGAGTCCATTCTGAAATAGTGGGTATCAAAAAAGAGGCTTTTGGCTACGGTTTGGAAGTAGATTTCCTTGATGCCCTCCAAAATGATCCTACTCCTGTTTTACACAAAATAACCTGTGCTTGAATTTAATTGTAGTTTCAATTGGAACCATTGTAAACAAAAACCCAAAATCATCTTAAAATGCCACTAATTTTAATGTTTCTTTCTTCTCTTTTTTCTTCTGAAATTCAGGGAATATTTGTGACCAAAATTCAACCAGGGGGACCAGCGGATGGGATTCTGCTTCCAGGAGACAAACTCCTGGAAGTGAACGGACGAAGCTACGATAGTATCTTACACGACGACGCAGTCAACATGCTACGTAAGAGTAATCCTGTTTCTTTAGTAGTGCAGAGGAATGACCAGTGAACAAATAATTCTCATTTTGTATTCAGGTGGCCAACTTCATTGGAGCTGCTAAGCATAAAAAATTGCTTAGCACAAAAATGTCTTGCCCAAATAAAACACACCATCATCAAAAATTCCATTTGATATTCATGGTCAGCGAACAACAGCCAAAGAACAATCACATGTAATGCACAACACATGGAAATTTGCTTGTTAACCCTATTTTTATCAAGACAGAAATGTCATGCTTAGCAAATTTTTTGTGCTAAGCAGCGCCGTGAAATTGGCTCCAGAATATGTGTTCTGATTCCGACTGTATTTAATAAGAAAAATGGAATATATTTTTCCACCAAAAAGCTGATATTTGTTTGTGTTTTTTTTGGTATGTGGTCACACTTTAAAAGCAAAATAGAAGCTATTTTTAAGTTTTCCATCAAAATTGGGTTTCTTCATTTTTTTTTTAAGAAGTAAATTGCAAAATATACCTCTTCCAACACAAAACAAACATGCAAACAACATGTAAAATGCAAAATAGTAAAACTTTTTGATTTATTTTTTAATAGGAGACTAAAAAGAGACTGCATTTTTGTATTCCGAGAGATTTTTTCATACAGATTTTCTACATCTAGTTAATATTTGAATACATGGGGCATTGTATCAGTGTGCATACAAAACATGGAAGATGTGTTTAATTCAAAGAACAAACTGCTGAAATGTATTCAATTTCGAAATAATTTTTTTTATAAGAGAAATATGATCAATTGCTACTGGACAATATCATAGCGCTTCCTATTCAGTTGCTAAGCGCGGAGAATATGTTGCTTAGCGAACCGGTTATTGCATTCTTGCTGTTTTTGGACACACATTTTAGGATGGTGCTCAGATTAACGATTGTGGATTATTTTTAGATCATGTATTTTGTGGACTTTCTTTTGTCCTGAAGTTCACAGTGCATATGTAAGCTTTGTACATTCAAGCTCATATTTTGCATGGGTTTATATCATACAATTCCTATTATATAAGAATTTGTTTAGTAAAAGTGTGTCTTCTCATTATATGGGTGTTTACAAAACAGAGGCTTGGGCTCAGGCTCTGGCTCCTTTTTCTATAATAATGGGTTTCAAAATACAGGCTTTTGGCTGCGGTTCGGAAGTAGATTTTCTGGTTTGAAAAGGAAAAACAGAGTTTCAGCTTCAATGGAAAACCACAACCTATATTTTCAGCATATGGATGACGAAACAGAGCCTGAGCCTGAGCCTGAGCCTGAGCCTAAGCTTCTGTTTCGTAAACGCCCAATTTTTCACTCAAATTTTGGCCAGTGCACAGAAAGTCACAGTGTAATCTGAACATGTTCCAAAAATCTTTGGAAAGGACAGCGTAAATTATTAAAAGAATGATTTCTAGAAAACAAATTGTCAGCACCTTGAAAGAGAATGGAACGTAATAAACACCTTGAAATTAATTTATTGAATTTAAAATGACGTCCTCCAGTATTGGACAACTGCCTGGTTATAATTTAACTAGAAAATCACTCTGTGGAACAAACATTTCTGCAGGGTATTTTGATACCAAACGTTTGCACACAGAATGTCTTCCAGTAGCTGAAAAATGCCATTTTTGTCTCCAAGATTTGTACTGCTTTTTTTCCAACCATTTTTTAAACACTATTTATACAAGAATCTGAACTTCTTATTGAGTTATTGAAATAGTTGACAAAACCTTGACAGTAGAAAGTCCATTTTCTACTATTTCTATAATATTTTTGTATTCCTTTTAATACTAAAATGTGCCAACAAAAACAAACATATTTTTATTAGTATTGATTATGATTATAAATGTTAGTTAAGGACAAAACAAGTATTCAATTAATAATTAAATGAGAAATAACAATTTAACATTCAAAGGTGCCTTTTAGTAAATTCAGAACATCACTTTAATAAATATCTCAAATATTTGTTGAAATTTACTTGGAGGAAAGTTTGGCGATAGTACCAAAGTTTCTTAGAAATATTATTGTCCTCAGTGCAACAAGCAACCTTCTACGATGGTAAGAAATTAGCCTTAAAAATTACGACTTGTTGAGGAGAGATTAGGGAAGGACATGGTTTAGAGGTCAGAGAACAAGGACATTAGGAAGATTAGTGTGCTGAGCTTAGGCAGTGGTGTATCTAGGAGGGGGGCACGTGCCCCAGGCGTCACTTTTTAGGGGGCGCTAAGTGGAAAAAAGAAGACAAAGAAAGTAGCTGTATTGTTGAAGTTATTGGACATGTTGGAAAACTAATCTAATGAACAAAGAAAGAAAGATTCCAATTACAAATTGTCTGATTTTTTTTCCATCGGCATCAGACGTTGGAATTAGGGGCGCAATTTTAGAGCTTGCCCTGGGCGCCATTTTCCCAAGATACGCTGCTGAGCATAGGCCAGGCCGACATGTAGGCATAGGTGAGCTGTAACAATGCTATAGACAGAAAATAAGATAGGGCTGTAAGCTATTGAGCTTGTGATAGATATTCAGAGATAGACAGAACTTACAGGTAGAAAGAATGAAAAGATGTACAGGTACACAATTAGGGTGAGAAGTTTTGAAACTGGTCGGGCCCAGCCACTGAAAAAGCCTAAGGCCTTCGGGCCTGAAATCCTTATCTTGTCAGCCTTGAACTTCACTACAACAGAGCTGCTTCAAATCAATGAAGCTCGGCTTCTGGATACTGTCCTTGATCAATGTGGACTCAATCTTTCAATCGAGCAGAAATGTAATGACTCGAATCAATGACTCAACTTGAGTCCGACTTGCGTCACATTTTTTGCCGTCTTGACTCGACTTGAGTCCTGAAGGCTAAATGACTCGACTCGAGTCGATCTTAACTCGACTGGAGTCACTTCTCTAAAATAACTCGACTCAACTTGAGTCACAAAAAACAGTGACTCGTTACAACTCTGCGATCGAGTTAGTGCCAACTATGATCCGGGACAAAGCAGGGAGTTGTAGGTGAGCCCAAGACCCCAGTCAAAGCTCAGGCCTGGCATGGCTTTTTAAAGTGGCAGGGCCCAACCAGTATAAAGTTCCTCTTCCTAAATTTATTTTTGTTTCATACGCCACAGATGATGAGTCTTTCAGAGAGAATTGAAATTATAAGAGCAAACAACTCTTAGGATTATGGGTTTTCCTTTTCCTTTTTTAATGTTTAAATTATATAATTTATAGTTCAGTTATGTGGAGGGAATTATTTTAGGATTCAGTAAAGGGATTTACACTCTGTCTGTAAAGGTCTTAATGGTTCAATAGCGTTCCGCACTTGTGCTAAAAATAGCACCGGATCTCAGACAAACATTGCAACCACGCTAACAATCATGACTTTTGTGTGGGTGTGCGCGTGCATTTACACTATGTGTGAGACAATGTTTGTCTGACATCCTGGGATTTTGTGACGTCATAAGTAAAAATGTTGCCTGTAGTACCAACATGTAGATGGCACATGTACATCTGATTAGGTAGGCCACAGATGCTTACAGCCAGAATGCATAGATTACCGTATATCAGTGAGGTAGTGAGATGATCAGATAAAGCCGGTATGGTCCAAATAAATGCTGTGACCCATATAAACTAGGCTACATTAAATTCAATTCATGCAAATTCACATGACCACTCATCAAGTTGATAGTTAATGTTTACGACGATGGAAATGACTTTGTGCTTCCAACCCTATCATAGAAGAAAAACCTTTTTGGTTTTATAAACCGTTATTATGACAAGCTCTTGTCATAGCCTTAAAATATACACAGTGTTGGTCTCTAGAGGGCCAATTCATACCTAAGTGGTCTATAGACAGATCCGGCGGCACAGTATACCATCCGCCATTACTGCGGTGTCCCTGTCCTTTTTTGTCTGACAACAAAAGAATTGACGCTCCGCTGCTTTCTTTACTGCATGGTGGACGTCCCAGATTTAGGGGATGACACCCTGCAGTATAGAGTGTAGCAGAGTTTAATTTCTTTTGTTGCCACACAAAAAAGGACAGGGACACCGCAGTAATGGCAGATGGTATATCGTGTATGGTCCCAAACTCTCAGTACAGGGTATTTTTTAGTTGCTAGGTCTTATAAATGACATCAAAATATTTTTATCACTTTAACAAGGATTTCAACCTCCAAATATGTTTTGTTTTAATAGTCGCTTCTACCTACACGTTCCTTTTTTTTTGTATGGTTGCCAGAATCCTTTCACGTTTATGGTTTCATTATGAAGCATGTTTGTTTTGTTTTGTTTTTATGGCCAAAGAAATAGAAAACTGAGTAACATTTGAATGAATATAGTTTGTGTGTTTATGGCATCAGTGGGGAATCATGTATACTGGACAATAAGCTTTTCACAAGTTAAAATTCAACAATATCCGCTACACTCAATTTTTGTATTTGTACGTAAACATCAAAACTTGAATTCTCCAGACTAAAGACACTGTTGCTATATTACATGATTCAGGGAAAGCTTTAGGCTGCATCCTAATATGTTATAGAGCTAGATCTAGGTCTTCATTCCATTGGAAATATGCTTGAGACACCAAGACAATAGACCTAGCTGTAGCTCTGGAAGCCCGTTTCAGACACGGCCTCAGTTACATAACAGACGTCTTGCACCAATGCACTGTTTATAATGGATAAGAATGGCACAAAGGAACCAGTTCATTCTAGAGATGGGTATCCCTATGCCAAAACCGGCCCCAAATGACGTGCCATAGCAACAGTCTTTAGTCTGGGAAATTCAAACTGGTGTGTTTATGTGCAATGAAAGAAGAATTGGCTATTATGGGAAAACTGCTCAATAGTTTTTTTGGTGCTATGCTCAATTTGTGTCTAATCCCGGGATAATTTGGGTGCATTTAATATCAGAGAAATGTGGCCTTATTAATTGCACTAAACATACCTCATAACTTTGGACTACTCATTCATTTCAGAAAGCATAGGCAAGTTGTCTTTTCATTGCCTTTGTAGTCTGTAATGCCCCAGATGCATCGTACACATGCTATTCAGTCAGTGGCGCAACTAGGGTGGGGCAACAGGGGCACGTGCCCCAGGCACCACTTTTTAGGGGCCGCAAAAAACGCAAAGGCAAAACAAAAGGGGGCGGGGGAGCTATTCCGATAAAATTTGAACAAAGAAGGAAAAACTTCAATTTCAAATTGTCATTGGCATCAGAAGTTGGAATTACGGACGCAATTTTAGCGCCTGCCCTGGGCGCCGTTTTCCCTTTTTACACCACTGTATTCAGTCTTTCCTATTATGTAAGTAGCATCTGAACATAGATTCTTGCATGCACACTATACTTGTTTTGCGTTCGAGAAATTTGTCTTTTGCCCAAATTGATCTGAAATCAGAACATTTTGCTGATTGTAAAATAGAAAGTAAAAAAAAAATTGTATTTATATAATGTAAGAAGGTGTTTGTAAGATTTTTTTTGTTTTTGTTTTACCAAAAAAAAAATATTACCACAAAATATGGAGAATTAATAATAATAATGTCTTTTATACTTTAATTGACAGGTTAATTAACCAAACATCATGTTTGCTGCAGAAGTTGGTTAAACATAAAACTAAATCCTACATTTTAATCCTATTTATTGGAATCCTAATCCTGGCAGTAGGTAGGGGTGTATGTACAAGTTATTTATGTCAGAAAAGACAAATCTGTATTCTTTCATGTACAAAATTGCTTTCTTTTATTAATTTTTGTAGGAATTTGTTTTTGTTTTCAGCTATAACAGTTACTATAGAGACTAAAGATTCTACTTGTTGAAATGGAAACATTTTTTTCTTGCTTTGTGTCATTGTTTTTTAAGGTGTTCTAGTGTATTTGTAGATTTGTCTGTTTGGGGATGTTAGTGCGACATACACCAACAGCAGGTTGTATCAAGAACAGTGTATGGGGGTTTACGAAACGGAGGCTTAGGCTTAGGCTCCAGCTCTGACATCCATATGCTGAAAACAAAGGTTGTGGTTTTTAATTGAAGCTGAAGCTCTGCTTTCCTTTTCAAACCAGAGAATCTACTTCTGAACCGCAGCCAAAAGCCTGTATTTTGATACCAGTTATTTCAGAGTGGATTCATGAAATGGAGATGGAGCCTGAGACGGAGCCTGAGCCTCCGTTTGTAAACGCCCTGTATGTCTGTGTGTAAATTAAATAGTTGCCACCATGTTCTCCAGTTCAGTCCCATCACTGCCCATAGGGTTTGTGCATGGGGTGTCAAGTGTTATTGGCATATGGAACTCCGCAGATAAAAACATTTTTAGGGACAAATTTTGCCCTGTAGTTGAACTTTATATTGACCTAATGAATCATTTTATCTCACTTGATCTATATATGACTAGATTATTTAGTTTGACTATCTTCAGTGTGAATGCAAACAGCATTTTGGGTATAATTTTTTACGATAAAAAACTTGCATGCACTTTGTACTTGATAACTTTTAGTACAGAAATAGACTCATAACTGCCCATAGGTCTATTAAAATGAAAGCGTTTATTCAAAGCAATATGAAATGAAGATATTTTGCATACAACATATGATTTATCTTTAAATAATGTATACAGCTTAATTTATCTTAAAAATACTACTGATTAAGCATTGCAAAAATAATGTTTAAAACAAGTGGAAGTATTTCAGGTTGACAATTAATTTCACTCCGCAGAAAAGGAATAATCAAACTCAGCAAATTGTACTCAAAATATCGTGTTTAAGATATTTCAGGAAAAAAATTCAAAATGTTGCATTGCAGTGTACACTTTACATAAATTTTATGTCTAAACAGGTTTTAACATTCACAAGACCCATCAACAACCATACTAAAACTAGAGCCAGTATTTTTAAAAGATACAAAAGTTTGGTTGAAATTTTGTAGAAATGAATAATGTACACGTAAAATCACACCTACGCAAGTGCGATTTTTCTATTTTGCAGGTAGGAAGCCAAGCAAACTTGATGAGTAAAATGTCACCAGGTTGTAATTTATAGCCAGTCCATACGCCAGACTGTACGGTAAAAAACCTGCTTTATGTGAGATGTTTTTTTTCTGCCATAAAATGTATAGAGTTTCAATACTTTTCCCTCCAAATTTCACTCGCCCGCATTTTGCCTATTTTGCAAATTACCTACTCAACGCACAATCTAACTACTATCTGTGAAACAAGCAGCTAGGTCAGTATTTTCTGAAGTATAACCACATAAATGCTGAGGTTCACATGCACAGTAAGCCTCTAGGAGAAATATTTGATGCTATGGAAAAATTGGCACGCCAGGGCTCGAAATATCCACTAGACCGAGGACCGAGTCTAGTGATTTCAGTGTCGGTCTAGTAAAGTGTGTACTGCACTAGTCTGGCTGTCTAGTGCTTTGTTTATCTTGCACAAATACAATGGTGCCTAAATTAATGACTTTTGACACAATATTGTGTACAATTATGGTTTTCCTATCCATGTACATGAATGCCACAGGTCTAGTGAAAAAAGTTCAGGTCTTGTAAAATGCTTCAGTTATTAGACCTGCTGTCCAGTGCTTTTTTTTCACAAAATTTGAACCCTGGATGTGATTCTCTACTCCTACTCATGTCTTTGTACAGGTTTATTGTAAATATTTCAGACGTGACTTCTTAATGATACAGTCTTTAAAGTGCAGTGTCTTCAAACGTGTCAGATATTGGGTAGGACATCATTGGAGCCTCTTCCTGGGCCATAAGGACCTGTTGGAGGTCTGACATCTGCACAAGCCCGTCGCCAGTCTCCCTGTTCTGTCCTGTTTGAGGGCCCAATCCACCTTCTGACTCCTCCTTGGTGCTCTCTGTATCATCTTTGGGCATGCTGTGATTTGATGTGTCACCCGTTTTGTCCGTGGCTGCCGGGGAAGCTCTTGTGGCGTTCAGTCTTCCCGATGCCTGGAAGCCTGGATTGACGACACCTCTGCTGTCTTGCCTGATCGGCCACCCTGGACGGCTTCCATCAGACTGATGAGAAGGGACCTGAGCTTGGGAGGAGGAGGTGGTGGCGGATCCCCCCGGCTGATCGTCATGAGTGATCACACCACCGAAGATGTTAGCTGCTGCAAATGCAAACCCACCGATGGTGCTGTTGTCTGGTAGAATCTGCACCATGCCCGTATCTGTCAAATGCCCAAAACAGCAAAAAGGGAAGGCATCATTGGTGAGTTTTTAACAGTCACTCTCCTAAAGGATGAACAGAGCACACTGTTCGGAACGTCGTGATAATACCTACGGTTCTTCTGAGAACCACACACTCACACAGAAGATATAACATGGTGTCACCGCAAATCTCCCTTCTTTCTAACTCCTACCAGCAAATGCAGATTCTGTAAACCATTTTGTGAAAATGAATGTTGCTCACAGAAAGAATCATTACCTGGTGAAACCAAAATCTGATCGCCTTCTTGGAGTTGACCGTCAGCCATTTTAAGGAGGGTCAGTTCCATGGCTTTTGCTTGATGGGCGTCATCCATACCCGCCGTTTGCTCTTTGGCAAAGTTGATAAACACCTGCAATAATGAACCAAGACCAATGAATGTACAGTTCAGAGCAACTAGTTGTGTCCCTAGCAATGAGATAATGTCCCAAACTAGCTTGTGTCAGTGAGAAAAGGTAATATGCCCATAATTTCTCAGACGAATTTACAAAAAATAGCTGTGAATTAAATGTGCATGCCGCACAAAAGTTGTTTAAATTGTATGGCTTTTTAATATTATAAAGAACACCAAGTGTAAAATACATCAAATATATCAAACAAACAATTTGATTGACAATTTGGGACACCACCAACAAACCGCTGGACAGCGCAAATGGTAGAGCGCCAGTACAGTATTCCGGGGTCGCAGGTTTGGGTCCCACCCCAGTAAATTTGTCTTTGTTTGTTCATCTTTCAAAGATGTAAAATATACAGTTGGAAAGATGGTTCCAGGCTTCTAGCTCATATTCATGGCAAATGTCTTTAATACTGACTTGTTGGTCTTTTGTACCAGTACTCCTATTTTAGAGGTGCCAGGCTAATAAAATCAAATACAAACAGCCCCCAGGAAGTAAGACCCACCACAGACTCAATCCTTAATTACCTGGTCTAGAGTGGTCTGACTGACCGAGTAGTCCTCAATGCAAAACCGCTGCTTGTTGGCATCAAACGCACCGAAGATCTTAGCTAGGGAAGCACTGGCGGACGGCAGCTGGTACTCTACCATGTTGAAGTGTCTCTCCCTGAGCACTGTGTAAGGGAAGGTCTCAGCCACAAACACCATCAGGGGCTCCATCTGGGGTGGATCCCCGCCCACACGGATGGTTATCGTGTAGCCATCACCAAACCTTGAATGGAAGGACAGAGTGACAGATGTGTATGGTTTGCCAACTATGACCCAGAATCATAATCAATCAATCTGTGGGAAGCATGTGCCGTGACAGCATGTTGCCACCATCTACCTTCGAGCGGTACTCCTGCGGTCTCCTGATGGCCATCCAAAAGCAGCCACGCGACTATCCTCATATCAGCAAAATAATGATCCACCTGACGCAACCATGTGTCATGTGGATGCCCCACCTGGCGAGTCCTACAAGTAGGTTCCCTCAAAGACAGAATCCATCTGGCAGGATCGCTTGTGATAAAGTGCGTCGAAAGTCAACTGGTTTACCCCTCAAAAAGCAAGCCAGGCTTTTTTACCTTCTCACAGTTGAGGAAGGGGGAGGGATTTCACCCTCGTCCTCAAATCTTTGCCCCACAACGCTTGATATCAATGATATTTGACAGGGTGACAGTGAGAGAATATCAGAGTGACTGGAGGTAAATGACTGGATTTGATATCAGCTGGAATGCTTTGTTTATAGACGTCTAGAGTTTGTCAACTTACTTTGTTTTCAGATGCTGAGTGCTACCGATGCATTTGAATTTGCCGTTGACCATGATGGCTACCCGGGTACACAGGGCCTCGCACTCCTCCATGCTTGGAACAAAGAAAATCAATTAACACATGATGATTACGGTATATTCAGGTGGAGGAAAAGAAGTCAGTGGATGAGTATAATGGACCGTTCCGGCTTTCCTCTTAAGCCCGCCCACGTGTGTCTTACTACCATATGTGACAAAGTTTGACAGAGGCTTAATTCATGGTCACCTGATTAAAAGGCGTCCTCCAATAGGGCTCTGCGCTCGTGATGTCACATTCAGAAGTTCAGACAAACAAGTCACACGTTGCTCCATTTACTTACACGTAAACATTGTGATGTTTGTCCGAACATCCGGGTAACTATAGCTGTCGATAACAAAGGGCGTATTCTATAAATAACTCGAGCGCGGAGCCCTATTGGTCAGTGCCCACAGTTTGATTGACAAGCCGGAAGGGTCCGTTATAAGGATGGAGAGATTATCTACCTGTGTGATGTGAGAATCACTGAGCGTCCCTCCTTGATGATATTCGTGATGCGATTCCACAGGAAGCGACGTGCTTTAGGGTCCATTCCTGCCGTCGGTTCATCCTACGACAGCAAACGGTAATCAATACAGTCAGAGCAAGATTTAAAATTTATCCAAGCAACCCTCTTGGTTGTTTGTCAGTCTGCTCTGTCAGATATAATTGCTCATGTTGTTAGTGCATGGCATGGACACCACCTTCGTTATCAGTTTATCCTAGCTCTCACTTGATGATGATCACATGATGGAACTTGGTGATGCCACAAACTTCAACATAAGATTAAAATTTTGTCAAACTTTACTACTGGTTGGGCTGAGCTACTGAAAAGCTTGACCACAACCGTGCCTTTAGGCTTGAAATCCTGCTCTTATCAGCTCTGATTCAGTCAGTTTCCCTTGTGGTTATTTGATGATTTAAAAAAAAAGAAAAAAAGAAAATGGACTCACCAGAAATACCAGCTGTGGATCGCCAATAAGTGCTATGGCTGTAGACAGCTTCCTTTTGTTTCCTCCACTGTAAGTACCAGCAACGCGCTTAGCATACATGCTTAGGCCCAGCTTCCTCACACCCCATTGTACAACCTAAAGAGGGAAAATCAAAAAGGGACCAATTAATTAGCCACAATTCAGAAGAAAATCAATGGATTGTCAAAGATCTATAGTCTGCACTTTTTTGCAGTATCAGGCTCAGCACGGGTGACAACTAACCTGTTTTGCAGCTATGGCACTTACTATAAAAATGATCAAACCTAAATAACTTGCTTACTTGCAATTTGGTTTGCATCTTTCAGATCATCATGATTATAAATGCACGATATAAGCGTGACTGAAAAATCACTTATCCTCTGGAAATTAGAGTTCTTGTATAAATATTCTCTCAAAGTTTGAACTGCCAAATGCCCTGCACCTTGTTAATATCAGCTTCTGGGATTCCTCGCAGTCGTGCGTAGAATGCTAGATGTTCCTCAGCCGTCAGCAATTCGTTCAGGGCGTCAAACTGTGGACAGTAGCCAATGCTGCTGCGAACCTTCTTCATTTCTTTCAGGATGCTGTAGCCTTTGACGTAGGCAGAGCCGGATGTGACCATGGTGTCACCAGTCAGCATCTTGAAGGTAGTCGTCTTGCCGGCGCCGTTCACTCCGAGAAGACCGAAACACTAGCAAATTAAACAAGCCAAAGGGCATGCAGGTCAGTAACAAATTGTTCGCTTTATTCTGGTTGACCGTTGGGGCACCACAGATACTTGGTCAAAATTCTTTCAACAATCTTAACTCTGTTTTCAGCTATCTGAAGGGCTTCACTCAGACTCAGCCCTGTCCATTCTAGCTCTGTCTCCCATCTCCCATTTTCTGTTTGCCTCTTCTTGATCTTCTCCCTCCTTGTAACAGTTCCTGGCAGTGTCATCTTTGCCAGTCCTGTCCATCTTGTGACATTTCCATACCATATCAATTTGGGCATTTTAACCGTGGTTAAAGATCTTCATGGGCCCTGATATCTTGTCTGGTTCTTTTCCTCACTTCCTCACTGGCTATATCAGTTAAGCTATCGGGGCCCACTGAAGATCTTTAACCACGGTTAAAATCCGCAAATTGAGATGGTTTGGGAATGTCGCAAGATGTAATCTCCAAAGATGTAGGTTCAGTTCTAAATGATTTCACTCTTATAGCCTGCAAGTTTCTTTTTAAAGAAAAAGTGTCTGTGAGTAACTGGTATGTGTCAAATGAAAATTCTATAAATATAATTCTTGCTACATACCTCTCCATATGGAATGCCGACACACATTCTGTCAACCGCAGTGAAGATACCTCGTGTTGTGTTGTAATCCTGCAGAAAGATGTCAAATGAAATGGGTAAACCTCCCAGCCAACATACTCCTTCATATCTAGCTCCTACGTACCATATGCCTATCACCTCATAAAGATTAATCTTACACCAACCCTCCACCTCTCCTCTACATCCATTCTCATTACTCACAATTTTAAACTTCACGGCCAAAAAACTCCTACCATAGTCCATTTGTAAGTCCGGGACCAATTTCATAGAGCTGCTTAAGCACCAAAATTTAGCTTAAGCATCAAAAATCTTGGTGAATAAATCAGTATGCCAGCCATAACTCCTTGTGAATGTTATGCTCGGCAAACAATGGCCAAATACAAGTCATAAGCAGTAGACATCACATGAAAGTTTGGTTGGTAATCCTGTTTGATCAAGGAAGACTTTTTATGCTTAAGCAAGTTTTGTGCTTAAGCAACTCTATGAAATTGGCCCCTGCAGTCCGTTCATCAATTCTATACATCTCCTCTACAGTCACTCCATTACTCACCTTAGTAAGGTTGGTTACTCTAACGATGTCATCATTGGCTGCTCCAGACAGTACACGCTGCCTCTCTCTTGCTACATCATTGTCTTCCAAAGCCAGTACACCGTGCTCAGACTCAATATGTCTAGATAGAGACAAGGAGGGTAAATCTTAAAAAGCTTATCAATCACACTAACAGGAATTACACGAAAAAGAGAATATTTCATCATAATCTCTTTGCATACACAGATAGGGATCTTAAGTATGTATCTGATGTATCTGATATATGATATGAAGCCTGTATAACTTTATAGCTACAGCTAAAGCATCCATCAACTTCTCGAAATCTGAACAAACCTTGGCTTCAAGAAAAACTTGTTTTCTATCAGCAGCGTCAGGACGAAGAAGGCAACACCTTCGATTCCCAGGGCAACCATATTCCGTCCTGTAATCTCCCACGCCCATGGGTTGCTGGCACTGAACTCGGTACCTGGTAAAAACAAAAATGAAATATTTCAGCAATGTCAATGAATACTTAAAGACAATAAGGAATGAAGCAGCAAAGTGGAAAGTTGCCTGGTGTCATCAGACAATACTGCGAGGCATCCAAAAGCCACATTTGGCTGATTTACCAAAATGCCATTGTATTATGTCTCCATAGATAGCCAACCAGAGGGAGATGGCGATGACACTGGGGTTTTACAAAACCGAGGCTTAGGTTCAGGCTCAGGCTCCCTTTCATGAATCCATTCTAAAACAACTGGTATCAAAATAGACGCTTTTGGCTGTGTTTTGGAAATATACTCGCTGGTATGAAAAGGAAAACAGAGTTTCAATGAAAAAAAAAAATTTTCAGCACATTGATGACTCGGGCTCAGAGCTAAAGCCTGAGTCTGAGTCTGAGCTTCCATTTTGTAAACCCTCTTAAAAGTTTCATATGCACAATTTGGATCTACCTATAAAAGAAAAAGAGCCAAAGCAAAGCCTTCTTACCAATTTCAGAACTCAAATCAGCCACTAGGGATGTGATGGCCATATCCATCAAGCCCCTGCCCAGACAGAACGGTGGGAAGATCAGAAACACTACCCTCATGCTCTCATTGATCTGCACTGTGCTCTGCAATCAAAGATGGGTTAATATAAATGCTGTTAAGACAATTCCTCTAAGACCTTTAAGGTTCATGTAGACTAGCTATCAGCTTCAAATGGTATATATTGCTTCAAAATACCTCAACTGACTTCTACTGACACTCCCACAAGGAGAGAGCTTGATAACGATGGCTTGAGTTGGGAGAGCCTTATGTATGGATCCTATAGCTAGTCAGCCTATACCTCATCATTGCCTCCCAAGAACTCCAAGATGAATGTAGTCATGATGCACAGGCTTCCAACCAGCATGGTACCACAGGCCATTCCTAGATAGGCTGTGCTTGGTGTGGAGAATACAAATGAAGCTGGGTAGGTCATGGGTGTGATAGCCCAACTGGTAATGAAAGAAGAAGACCAATTCAAGTACAATATCAACTAATGGTGTGGCTTTCAAGCTCATCAAAACAAGTTTAGAAGTTTTCTGTAGTGTCCATGATCTACCAGATCTGAGTTCCTGAGTCAAACTTCTAAATCGTCAATCTTATAAACATTGAAACTGCTTCAGACATGATTCAAGTTGAAATGATCCATTGGCAGTTACATCTTCAGAAATATGATAACATTTTGTACAATCAAAGACATTTCAACCAATGACAGTAAAAAGTACCGGGTACTTCAAATGAAGCAAATAACGTCAAAGTGGTATAAAGATTAAAGACTGTTTTAATTGCTTTGTGGATAAATAGTTTTAAAAACTGGGAGATAGGAAAGAATTTGTTCCCAATAGTTCCAGTCCCTTCAAGGTCTTTATGATGAAATTTCTCAAAACTGTGTCCACCTCTTGGCTATTTTTTGTTGACAATGTTCAATCATTTTGTGATTAGAATGTATTGTATTTTCTGCATGATTTTTGTCTGATTTTGGACTCACCCGTACAACAGAAGCAGTACAACAGTAACAGGTAAAGCCTGTACGCTGACATAAGCTTGCTGATTAAAGCACAGGAACACTACGACAGTCAGGATGGCTGGTATCAGGTAGTTGACCTATCAGGACAATTCAAAGTGTACACATTTAAATGTCTAAGGAAGATAAACTTAATTCAGGGATGTGAGAATGGCCACACAAAAGAAATCTGAAAACACCAATGAAAAAGCTGAAAGTTAAAAAAGTTCCTATACTTTTGTACGGAGTTAAAATCTAAATTAAAAAAAATCGGAATTCAGATTTAAATCTGAAGTCTCACATCCCTGTGTTAGCTACTGGTCATGCCCAGCCATTGAAAAGTCCGGCCAAGCCCAGGCCTTCAGAGGTAGATTCTCCGTTTAGAAAAGGACAACAGAGCTTCAGCTTCAATGAAAAACCACAACCTATAATTATTTTCAGCATATTGGATGTCAGAGGCGGAGCCTGAGCCTGAGCCTGAGCCTGAGCCAGAGACTGAGCCTGAGCCTCCGTTTTGTAAATGCCCATAGTTGCCCAATTTTCATAGAGGTGCTGTGCAGCTATATGGCTAGGACTCACCAGATCCCAGAGTAACGTAGTCACCCAGTAAGTAGTAGAGCTGATACCACTCACTATCTGCAGGTGCTTGGACTTAGTCTCTCGTTCTGAGATCAAGAAGATGATGAAGCTGGCTGGGATGAATGCCAAGGCAAAGACCACAAATATCGCAGTCCCCATAATAATTGGCATCTGCTTCCTGGATCAAGACATGTAAATTAAATCATCAAATAACCACAAGGGAAAAACAAGAATTAGAAAAAAGCAAGACTAAAATCAGTGCATAAAATAACCACCTCAGGAAACTGACTGGATTATAAGTCATTGAAAGGTGAACAAAGAAAAATTTACTGAAGTGAGATTCGAACCGGCGACCTCCTGAATAATTTTAAATCATAGCAGGCGCGGTTCTACAGGGGGGTTGTAGCCCCCCAAAATTTTTGTCTAGCCCCCCCAAAAAAATGCAAGTGAAAAAAAAAATCTTGAAAATACTGGATTTTTTCAGTTATCAGCTCCAATTACATAAAAACGCGTTGTGTGGGCTATAATGTGCATGTTTTTCGACCCCTAATAAGACATAGCAGAAGCGAGTGTTAGAAGAACCCAAAATATTGGGTCTTCTAGCCCCCCAAAAAAATAATGGCTCTTCTAGCCCCCAAAAATGTTGGCTCTAGAACCGCGCCTGAATCATAGGAAGGGAATGAAAAGTAAAACAAATACCTCTACGGTAATCAGGTGTCTCAGATTCAAATCCTGCTATAGACAATTTTTCTTTGTTCAACTTTCAATGATTTAACATTATTCCAGTCAGTTTCTCCTGTGGTTGATGGTTATTATTGATAATTGAATGTTCCCTATATCTAAAATGATCATTTGGACATATCTTTATATACAGTTATGTAGTTTGCATGGCTTCTGACTTGCAAATGAACAAAGACAATTGAAAAGTTGGGACACTGCACACAAAGGGCTGGATTGCTCATCAGTTGGTAGTAGAGCACCGATATGCCGTATCCTGGGGTTTGCAGGTTCGAATCTCACTCCAGTCAATTTTCTTCGTTCATCTTTCAACCACTTCAATATTTGTATTTGACTTACATAACTCTATCCTGTATTTGATCACCAGTCATATTGATGGGATGGCTGTAGGCCGTGATGCCATATTCGTCTCTTATAGGTTCCTGGAGATGACCACGGAGGAGCATATTACTAGCCACATTGATGAACGCTGGGAGAGCATGATAACCATTGTTATCCCACCATACCTTGTTCAATGTAAAACATCATAACACCAATATTAGTTGAATAGCTAAAGATGTATCATGACCCATAGCTTATTGTCAGAATATAAAATTCAATTTAAATTAAATTCACAAGACTTTTATTTCAATCTTGACCTATACAAATACACATTGTTGATAGCCAAGTAAGCAATTACAATAAGTTTTAAAAATAAACAAAATCAAAAACAAAATGTAATCAGTATTTATACAGGACAATATCTAGGTATAGGGAGAAGCAAAGATTTAGGACAAAGACTTAGAGATATTGTTATCAAATAACTACAAGAGAAACTGACTGATTTGTGCGGTTTCATGCCTTCTGACTGACAAACAAACAAACAAACACAAAAAAACCCACAAACAAACAAACAAACAAACAAACAAACAAAATAACCAAGACTATTATTTGATTATCAGAGACAACAACGGCAACATATATGGCTGGATAACTAACAGTAGGCAAAGCACTCAAGTACTATGGTCGGAGGCTCAAATCCCGCTCCAGTGAATATTTCTTTGTTCACCTTATTTCAATAATACTATTACTTAAATTAAAACCAATGTTAAATACAGCTTTTGGCAGTATAATTGGTTGTACTCACAAATACACCACTGTTTTACCACCTGGGACAGCATTTACAGATCAGACACTGTAGCACAGTGATAATTCAAAAGTTGACAACTTTTCTCAAAACTTTTCTCAAAGTTTTACCACATACTTCCCACATCACTAGTCTAGTAGTCTTGCAACTTGAGTCAAACTTCACTCAACTAAGGGCCACAAAAGTCAGTGACTTAATTAAATCAATGGCTTATGTGGTAATAAAGGAATTTATATAGTCTCACCTTGACATTCTTGTAGCGTGCCAATGACAGGAGAACAGTGTACATATCCTCCAGTGTAGTTTTATCTGGTAATAAACTCGACTGTGTACAAAGTTGGGAAAATCTGTAAGTTAAGTCTTTGTAGTTTGGTGGAGAAAAAAACAATTGCTTCCATCAAGCCAAAACCTTGAGTCATGAAGAAACCCCTATTCCAGCCCAAACTCAAGGTAATTCACAGCAATCCAATCACTACTCACCTCTGCCGTGATAGATTCTCTTGACAGTGATGTGTTCATGATAGGCCAGTCGGCGAGTATTTCTTCGCTTATATTCAAGGTGAGAGGTGCCATTTCGTCAGTCTCAAGGAAACTCACTCCTCCAAATCTGCACAGGTGTGAATGAAAAAATAAAGCTAAAATTCACAAAACGTGGATTTTATTTCATCCAAAAAAGTGATTAATTGCCACATTTATCTGAACAAAATTTGTTGCTTAAATGTTTATGTTGCAGTCTATTTTGGGACTTTACCTGATTTCTCTCAAACAAAAATATGTCAAGATTTGATGAACCGAGACCAGTGTGCAAAGGTTATTACATTTCTTAAACAGATTATGCTATGTAAACTTAAATGTCATATTTTAATACATATTTTATGTTATTGAAGATATGCAAAATCTCACCACACTAGCTGCATGGGGTCAGCAGGTGGTTAACAATGTGAATCCAATATTGCAGTAGGCCTGAGTAACCCACAAAAACTTTAATACCTCTGCCATACAGTATCCAGTGTGGTCTTCCTGAGGTACAGACTAATTTCCATGTCTGTGAAATTCTGCAGGATGTCAGTGGTGGGTACCGTCCTCTCCGGTGGGTGTGGTCCTTCTGAGCCCGGTAAGCACACCTCAAATCCCTTGCCGTTACAGGAGCACGTCAATTCATCGTTGACAAATTTCTCATACAGGTCGGGGTCCATTGCTTCTGTTTCCCAGTCACTGGATACTTCAGGCTGACAGGAAAAGCCACTGAAAAATGGGAGGAATTATTAAAGGAGACAAATCTTAATGCTAGATGTGGTGGTTATACAGCCATTCATTATAGAGATAATTATTTTACAAATACACCAAGGATGATGTTCAATATTGCTGAATGTTCGGTATTAAAAGCAGTGTTTGTTATAGCGGCATACCACGTACTGTATATCCCAACTTTTCAAGTAAAGATCGATACATGGTTTGGAGCAGTGCATAAAGCTTACCTTTGCTTTAATAAAATCATCAATCAATTTGAGTTGTTAACACCTTAAAGGTAATATCATACTTTGGTTTTCGTCAAAGAAATGCAAAGATTCATGATGGGCAACAATATCAAGGAAGATGCAGTAACAGTTATCTGTGAACATTTCAGTCCCATACGTTGCCCACTTTTTGAGAAAACAGTGAAAAACAGTCACAGCATTTCTTAAGACTTTTCCCTTTTATTTTTGATCTATAAAAGATCAACAATAATTTTGGTCACTGGTTTTCCTCTTTTTTTGATAAATATAGCATTTCAGGCAGAGGTATGTTTCTACCCTCACCATCTTTATACCCTCTAAGTTATAGGTGAATCAGTGAAGACTTCTGTTTTGGTATGCTACCAAAGTATGATACTACCTTTAAAAGTCTCAGGTTTGATATCACACAATAGTCCACTTAATAATGACTGTCGGAAAGAATTAACCCACTTTTTCTCAAGCTGATTGGTGTCCATGCATCTGGTACCGATTCCCGGGTTGTCATTGGTAACGCTGTCCTCCATTTCCTCGCTCAGCCAATATGTCGGATCATCATTACTGTAGAAGATGTAGTTGGGGCTACCGGTCAGCCAGGGGACCAGGGGTAGTTTGTCCGGTGCAGTTTTGACCGGCTCGGTGACAGCGAATACCATGGCAACACACACAAAGAGAACAGGCAGAATAACCTAAGAGCAGATGAGACAAACGATGACATATTGAAAAGATTTGGAGAAGATCTTTTTTTAATCTATCTATATTTAGCCTTTGAGAAAGATCCTGCTAGGATCGAAACGCGTCAGGCCCTCCTAAGCATTTTATATAATTAATTATTTGCTTGGAGTTAGGAGAGCCTGACACATTTTGGTCCTCGCAGGATCATTATCAAAGGCTAGACTTCGACAAAGATCCTGTTAGCATTTTATAAATTTCAGGTCATTATTTTGGCTGATGAGCAGTTTGCAGCAGTTTATTACTTGTATTGTCTACCGTATCTAAATTTACATAATCTAAACAGCATAATAAGAATATGGTAGGCCCCTATAATTTGGGCAAAAGTCTTTTTAATGTTTTTCCTCAACAAAACAATGCTGTTCTCAAGTTCTCAAACTTATGAAGGGAGTTCTGCTTTGAAATTTTATTGAATCCACCAAAACCCCACAATTTGCAATATTTCTTTGTGGCACATACTCAGCTCCAGAAATGGGCAAAGTTGCAACAGCAAGCCGCATATGGTGAGGTATGTAGGACATAGCATCATATGTAATACACACAAATGTGTGGTTCTCAAAATATGCATGCGCTCTGAATCTCATATCTTGTGCCCCTCATCATTTGACTTACCTGAGCAAAGAACCCCTTCATGCTCCGTCTGAAGTGATGGAACCTCTTGACAATGAGTGCGTAGAACTGTCTGCGTATCAGGTTCAGTCCCTTCTCCTCGTGGCCGGTCAAACCTTGAGGGCAGGGCTCACAGGCCTCTGCATCAGGCATACGTAGGCTGGTGATCGATGCTGTTACAATACAACATACAGATCGGAAGAACTAATAAGCAAAATGTGCACTGTCAACATTTTTGGTAACAATCTCGGTGACTTGCCCAGGTACGTTGCTGCTAAAAATGTTGTCAGTGTAAGACACATCTTTCCACTTAATACAAAAGTTGAAAACATAGTTACTCCATGGGCACTTCAAACCATAGACACTTTATATAGTGGGGCAGATATTAAGAAAATGAAGATCAGGAAAAATTAAAATATATGCCATGATTTTTAAATGGTTATGAGCATAGTCCTACACGAGTCCAAACACCCTGGAATACACAAACATATATGACAAAATGAGTGGAATGTTTCCACGTCGTTGATACCCAAATGGAAACATTTTGTAGACCTATAAATTCACCCCCCAAAATTCTGCAAAACTGACAGCCACAGGCCAACATGCAAACATTTAAAATTCTTTCCTTGCCTGTTTTATGATACTGTGTACATGTGCCAGGGATGTGAGTGGCCACACACACAAACAATCTTAAAACGCCATGGAAAAAATGAAATTTAAAAGTTGCTATACTTTTAAACACAGCAGGTGTACCAAAAAGCTGAAATTTTGGGTTAAAATCTAAACAAACAATAAATCGGAATTGAGATTTAAACCTGAAGTTTTACATCGCTGAACAGAAAAATACTACCTGATGTACATGTATTAGTTTCATGGATGAGATGGAGATGAAATGATGATGACTGCATGGTGATGGTGAGGGCTATGGAGGCAGTGTGTGGATGTCATCAGTATCTGTGAAAAGCAACCAATGAATAGAATAAGACAAACTCAGACAATTTGAATTATTCGAAGGATAAGCGAAATAATAATGAAACTTCAGGCTAAGCTAATGGGCTGTTGTAAAACAGCTACATGTAGGTTACTATAGTTCACATCCCACAGTTGAATGTTGAACCAAGATGTTAAATTGCATTTTAAAAGCCCTTAATTTGCCGGCACATTTTAATCAGGAGCGGATCCAGGATTTTCCAAGGGGGGATGGGATGTGGAAATAAAGTCCATTCTATAGCGACTGATGTATTTCGGGGCAAATTTTGTCTCCCCTCTTTTTCTTCTCTTTTTGAGTGTTTCTCATTGTTTTTCCTCTTCTTTCTTTTTTCTTTTCCTTTTCTTTTTTTTTTTGCTGGAAAAAAAGGGGGCGGCATGCACCCACACGCCCCTGGATCCGCCCTGGTAATGGTACTAATATCTCCCTTTCCAACCAATTCTGTTGGAGCCGGGCCAATTAAACTGAAGCATAAATGATAACCTCACCTCTGCCCTCTTCTACATCAGGCTCTTGGTGACTTGTCTTTCTCATCAATTTCCGGCTCAACTGTTGGCCGATGCCACGGTGGATCTTCTTGGACTGGCTGGTCTGGTGGCTGTACTGCCGACGAAGCTTTTTGCTGGCTTTCTGTCGTATCAGGCGGTTTGCCTCCCGGTCTGTCCAGCGGTTTGTCTCGCCGTTGCCTGCGTCCGGGCTGGCCGTGGCTCCTCCATCGGTACTGTCGGCGTTGAGGTCGATGCTGTGCAGGCTGATGGCCTCTCCTAGTTCAGGCTGAGTGGAATCCTCTGTGGCAACCATGTCAGTCTCTTGGATGATAGATCAAATTATTATTTGCCGACTTTATAGCATTGCAAAACCTTTGTACTTTTTCCCAAGCGTACAACTATATACTATATATCAATTCTTGACAATTAATTACCAATTAATTGGCACACAGGCTGGATAAATCAGTGCACATTAATACAGAAAAGAGCCCATGGTTTTCGCCAACCCCAGGTTCTGAGGTTTGTATTCAGGATCGGAGCACCAGTTGTTTCCACTGAAACAATTCCCCTGAAACAGATTTACAGCCACATTCTCCCAGCTGGTTTAATCAGGGTCCAATTGGTGTAATCACATCAGCACTGAAGCATGCTAGGAGTGAATGATAGCTTGTTATTAGGTGGTAATTAGGTAAACTGTTTAGATGCTAATATGTAAGAAAACCACAACAGGCTCCATTCTGTAAGAGTTAGTGGTAGAGCACTGGTATGGTATTTCATGGTTCTCAGGCTTGACACCTGCTCCAGTAAATTTTTCTTTGTTCACTTATATATAATATAATATCTAATATTGAATGTTTGATTAATACCAGTTAGGTACAATTCATTTCATTTAAATGAATATCAATTATTTGATCATCAAATAACCACAAGGGAAACTAGATTAATTTAAATCAGAGTTGTAAGCAAGTCATTTTTCCAAGTCAAGTCAAGTCCCAAGTCAAATTTTAGCAACTCAAGTCAAGTCTCGAGTCAATTTTCTTCAAGTCAAGTCAAGTTTAAATTTTAAATCATTGGAAAGTGAACCAAGACAAAATGACTGGTGCAGGATTCGAACCAGCGACCTCCGGAATAACTAACGCACTTCATGATTAAAGCACCCGACCTAACACACTATTCATTTGTACCTAATTACAACCATTTACAAGCTAGATCAATTACGGTTGCTTGCATGCAAACCTTTAAGAACTTCAAGCAGATAACAATAGTTCCATTCCATGGGGCACTAGTCCAAGAAAGAGATTAGTGAATCATCCTTACCCATATTGCTGAGCAGTTTCTGTTCATCAGAATCCAGGCCCTTGTGCCGCCTCTCCTTCAAGCTTCTGTTGCGACGTTCCTTCACACTTGAGCTTTTGGCCGGGAGTTGGTAGCTCCGCCTCTTCAGGCTGCCCCGCCCCATGAATGGGCGGGGCAGGTTGCCTGCGTCTGTCCCCTGAGTCGTCTCACCTTGGAGGAAGACCCCTACGTCATCAGTGACTGACAGGAACACCTGAGGGAGGAGTAAAGATATGTAAGAGCTATAGCGAGGACTTAGCATGCAAATGGATCATACGGAACAATCAAACAGTGGAATATCGCTGTAACAAACACAGCAGGATCCATTTATTAAAGTGGTCGTTCATTCATTGCGATTTAAAAACACTATTTGGAATATGTTTTGTACACAAAAATTGGGAGCAAGGGATGATGTTTTGGTTCAGCCAAATGGTCGGTTAAGAGGTGTTCGATCGTTGTATAGCCTAGTGGTGTTCCACTGCAGGGGTGGATCCAGGGGGCTTGGGGACTGGGGACATACACCCCTTTTCTTTCAGAAAAAAAAAGGAAAAGGAAAAAATAACATATAGAGGGAGAGAGGTTCAAAAAGGGGGAGACAAAATTAATTGGGCAGTACACATCAGGCCCGCCGTAACCACCTATAGCTTGGATCGCCCCGAAATGCATCCATCACTATTGAATTGGTGCATTTTATTTCCACGCCTCCCCCCTCTTTTTGAAAATCCTGGATGGCTGCATCCGCTCCTGTACTGTATAGTCCTACACATTTAGTTATCCATAATTACAACCAAGATACAAGTGTGGTTTGCATGCTTAGCGGATAGCACGTAACAAATTTTACATCATTACAGCATGGTATATGGCATTAATCACATGAAACAGGGACAGACACTAATTACCTCCTCCAGTGAAGTGTCTGAGATTCCAAAGCTGGAAATGTACAGCTGATCTCTGTATTCATCCAGATCCTTGAAGAGGAGCTCAAAGGAGCCCTGGTTGGATGTTGCAGTAGGTGGTAGTATGTAGGATAGCTCAGTACCGAGGTTCTCACACAGCGCCGCTCCTGGGAGGTAATTCCTGATGAAACTGGAGACGACAGATTCCTGGCACGTTCCATAGTCTGGAGTGTAAAATGTTTGGAAAAATTCATCTTTAAGGAGGTTTAATCATTAGAGGACCAACATGGGTGATGGGTACTTGCACACAACTTTGCAAGATCACACATCTTAAGAACCCTTACAGAACAGAGCCTACAGAAGTATAATTGTGATTTTCTTAGTTATTAGCATCTAACCAATGGCTGTAATCTGCTTCAGGGGGATAATTTACAACCCCACTCCAACCACTGTATCACCAAATGAAAGAATAGGTGATTATTTTGACACAGTTTTTACCTGGAATGTTAGCGGAAGATTTCATTTTCTTTAGATCCACACTGTCACCCTCTGACTCCAAGGCCACTTTCACCTATTAACAAAAAAAACAATCACGTTAAGACAATTTATCACCATTTTAATTAAACAAGCAAACAGGAGCGAAATTGCACGATTTTAGGAGGTTGCTGGTTGGAATCCCGCTCCAGTCAAATTTTCTTTGTTCACCTTTTAAGAAATTAGAGTAGTAATTAGACTATAAGGTACTGATCTGAAGTATTTAAAAAGAAAACACTATGGTGGAAACATACTGACCTCATCGGGGCCAGCAACATCTGTGAGTCCTGTGTTCCTTTCAACAACTGCGCCAGCGACTTGATTCTGATTGGTGTCGAATCCAGTGGGATTGGATCCGGAAATGTCCGTTCCGAGGTGGTTGGATGCGTTGCCGGGTGTCGACGAGACAGGTTCATCATTGCCGGGCATCTTTTTGTTCAGGACAAGGTAGTAGCCGTTACCGAAACGGCTCTTGAGGAATAGAGAGGACCCAGAGCAGCGAAGCTGGCCGGCTGAGATGATGGCAATACGATCACCCAGGACATCTGCCTCGTCCATGTGGTGTGTGGACATGATGATTGTACGACCTTGGATGAGAATATAAAAAAGACAATCAGTTATAAGGAGAGTTTAGGCTAAGCATGATTGAGAAACAACAGTTAGAACTATAGTTTGAGACAGGGACAGATCCAAGGGCGTGGAGGGAGCACGCCCCCTTTTCTTCAAGCAAAAAAAAAAAAGGAAAGAAAAAAAGTAATAAGGAAAACAATATACAGGGGAGAGGGAGTACACAGATTATTTAAGAATAAAACAGGAGACCACAGAACAAATTGAATACCTTCCTTGTAGCTTCCAAGAAGTTCCCAGATCTCCCTCCTGGCGTAAGGGTCCACTCCAGCCGTTGGCTCATCTAGGATGACCATCTTGGATCCGGCCACGAAGGCTATTGCAATGGACAGCTTGCGTTTCATGCCACCTAAAACAAGAGCAATTAGGGATTAAGGGGAGTGTTCACACTTGTATGTAAATGATCTCTCAGTCATTATATAGGTGCGTTCAGACAGCATTAAAAATTTGTTAAAATCACCGTTTTATCCTGATCAGTTTTAACAAATTGTGTCTGGAGGCTCTAAAATGGTTTTATATTTAAAACTGGTCAGTTTTATCTGCCGCTAAAACACCGAAGTTAAAACTGCTCGGGAGGAGGGTTTAGTGTTAAAACCGATCGAGTTTACTGCTAAAACGCTGTTGGGACACAATAACTTTCAGACAACCAGTTTCAGTGCAGAAAAGCCTGGCAGAGATTACATAACACCTATTGTGGCACACACAGTGCATGATCTCTTAAAGCCGAAAATGAAACCAATCGGTTTTAACTACAAATAGTAAAACGCTATATGAACGCTACAGAATATTAACTTTATGATTTACCCCTCCGCGATTGCCGGGTGGTTTAATTCAATTGGTTTTAACTCAAATGCTGTCTGAACGTAGGCCTACCTATAGTACAGATTTTTTACCTGATAGATTATCCACAAGTTCATTTCTCTTGTGCTGTAAGTGTAGATGTTTCAGCATTTGTTCCATCTCAGGAGCTATGTCGTGTTTCCTAGCACCTTTCACCTTGGCATAGAACCATAGATGCTCTGCTACAGTCAAACTATGTCAGATAAATCACACAAGAACAATTACACTTTATAAACTGCAGATATTATTTCCGAGTCATTGTTTCTCAGGATGCAGCATTGTTAAAGTTGCATATACCTGAAATGATCCTTGGAATATAGTGGTATATGTGAGTGGTTTCTTGGCTTCTGACTGCCAAACGAACAAAGATAATTGACTATTAGGGACACTGCCAAAATAGGGCTTGATAGCTTAGTTGGTATACACCAGCAGCATATTCCAGAGGTTGCAGGCTCAAATATTGCTGCAGTCAATTTTTCTCTGTTCACTTCTCAATGACTTAAAATCAAACCAGTCAGTCTCCCCTATGGTTGTTATATTCATGATGGAATCATTTTGAGGCAGCGAGTTGGTAAGGTTTGAAAAGGTTCAATTTCTAAGGATTATTGTCACCAGTGACATACATGATGAGTTAATTGTGTGAGAAAATTTCAGTTTTCATCCCTGTTTCACCCAGAGTTGTAGTTCTTTATAGATCCTTAGTTCCTATTGGTTGTAAGTTTGTGAATAATGAATAGATAATTGAGAGAGTGTGGTATACCAGTGTGGGCATTGTTTGTGTTGTCTGTGTGGAGAGTGTAATGGTTCCTTTGTTGCACAGCCATGGCTAGCTGCAGTGTGTGTGGTGGTGACCACTGAAGTGTGACATTTGTGTCCAATGCCTTGCTGGGGCATAGCTGAATTAACACAATACACAAGTTGCTTGCAGATAGAGAGCCTGTCTCTGATCACTTGTACAGAGATGGTGCTGTTCAGAGGAGCTTGACAGACACCATGACAGCTAAAGTGCCTAATAGGTCCCTTAATGGGATATGTGATGGTCCTAGTAATAGTCTGTTCTATAAACACCACCTCAGACAAGCCATACCATATTATGGCTAGACTAAATGATATGCCATTAATTTGTAACACACCCTAAAGCTATGATTATATGTTATCCCTTAACACAGTAACAAATAGTGACCCAAGTCCCCAAAAATTCTTTTTAATACCAACAACCTATCACACTTGTTCAACTCAGTGTAGGGTTTGCCAAGTTGTCTATTGTGAAACTTGGTTGATTCATAAAACATGTGCATTAATTGATGGCTGTAAGTTTATACATGGTTGGTGTCACCCACAATGGCAATGCCAAACCCTAACATTTCATTGGCTGAAAGTTTTACATCATGAATATGCATGCCTCTATAGGCGATGTGGGTGTGGTCAGTGAGATGTCATTTCAGATATCATAATTACAAGTATTGCTGAATAGTCATGAGTAATCATGAGTTATTAGCAACAAAATTAAGTTACAAGGACATGATTTTAATAATGTGATGGGGTCAAACACTCAAACAGGGTGTTTATGGAACTTACTAGTCAAACAGGACGTTGTGCTGGGGACACATGCCGAGGCTCTTGCGGATGCCACTGATGTCCTTCATGATGTCCTTGCCGTAGATGTAAGCTGTGCCAGACGTGGGAGGGAACAGCCCCGTCAGGATGGACCTTGAAAACATCAGGACAAAGATGTGATTACCGGTAACAATTACAAATCAAGAACAGGGAAGTCTCTCCAACTGTTTCGTTTTTATTGAATGATGACATCGCAAACATGATGAGCGACATACATGTGAAATTTGAACAGGCCAGTTGTTTTTATTGGCAAGAAATGTTGAATATTTAGTCAATTCTCTTCTGCTTAAAGGTATAATATTGATTGGTATTAAAAGGTCATAGAACAGCACTGACACTTTGCCCTGATTATCCAGCATGTAAATGAAATGATATCCTGTGAAAATGTGAACTCAATCGGAAATCTGAGTCACAAGAAAATAGCAAAAACCTGACTAAATTTTTCTTATAAAACATAAAGAATGGTTTTGGATCAAAACTGTTTTCGGTCTTTGTCTTACTATAAATTTGTGGATAAATACACCATTTCAGGCGGAAATTGTTCAACGGTTTGTTTCTACCAGCACCATCTTCATACCCTGAAAGTTATAAATCTGTGAACATTGTGACTCTATGAATCATGGTTGGATATGCACTTACATAGTGGTGGTCTTGCCAGCTCCATTGTGGCCCAGGAATGAGGTGATCTGACCCTCGTAGAAGTTGATGCTCAGATTGTTAACGGCCACCTTCTTTCCCGTCTTGTAGACTTTGTACAAGCTGCTGATTGAGGCGCCCAGCTTCAAGTGGGTTGGCTCTTGTTCAAAATCAGCATTCACTGATTAAAAAAAGTTAGATTTTCTCATTAACTTAATTGAAAAGTCTGTTCCAGTGCAGATAACAGCACATATGGACTAAAAAATCCACTACTCAGTACTTTCACCTGCCAAAGCTTGCTCCTGAGCAAAGAAATGGCAAATTCTTCACACTACATCTTATTACTAAATCCAAAATACTACTCAACTTTTCAGCTTCATAAGTTCAAAGTAATTTTATATAATCCTTTGGTGTGTGTGTGCACTGCATAGCTGTGGTATCTGAAACATTTTGTTCAAATCAATTGGCAAGTTTGATACACTAGCTGAACTGCCAATTAAAAAAGCAAAAGAAAAAAGAAGGCTAAATTAAACAAAAATTATATTAATGCAAAGTGAAAGGGCAATTTACAAAGACAAATACAGTCAAATTCTATGACACACACTAATAAATAATGATTCAGATTTTCAAAATGAAAATTGTATAGTCTGGTACCTGCTCTGATGTCATCCTTGGATGAAAATTCCACATCAGCATCAGCTGCGTTGAGAGTCTGGGCACCACACCAGTAGGACCGCTGGAATGGGAAGTAGAATGGGCGGGGTATTCCATAGGTACCTATATGAGATAGCAATAAACACAGATTATAGAAAGAGTGACCAATGATAGGGTAAATAATCAAAACCAATGCATCATTTACCACATAAGAAACAAATTCAGCATTGTTACCTCCAAGGTGCCGTAATAAATATCTAAAGGCTGTTTTATTTTCCATTATTAGGAAAAATGTGCATTATTTATTATCAGCTCATCAGTGGTCAATTTCACCAAACTCATCGCAACTTACTATCAATCGTAGGACTTATGATTCATTGCAGCTCCACGTACAAGCATGAGTGGGAACCTATGGGAAATTATTTACTGGGGTCCACTCACCGGGAAAAACGCCCTCAATGTACCAGGTTAGGAGCATATAGAGGGCAGCATCCAGCCACATCATACCGATGACTTGGAGGAAGGTCATGGATTCTCCGGTTGAGATGGGCATTTCACGTATATTATTCCACTGGACTCCAGAAGACTGGATCTCAAACAGACTTACGAACTGACTGCTGTACCCAAATGCCATCGTGTTGGACAGGCACTGAGAAATAAACCAAAAACAAAGAACGTATGAAATCCATACTAATATCCATGATAAAACTCAATCAGTGAAGATCTTCTCTGCATAATAAGGGAGTCTACGAAACGGAAGCTCGTGGCTCAGGCTCAGGCTCAGGCTCAGGTTAAGGCTCAGGCTCAGGCTCAGGCTCAGGCTCAGCTAGGCTCCAGCTCCATTTTGTGAATCTATTCTAAAACAACTGGTACCAAAATAGAAGCTTTTTATTTGGCCACGGTTCAGAACTAAATTTGGTTTGAAAAGGAAAACAGAGCTTCAGCTTCAATGAAAAACCACAACCTATTCAGCAAATGGATGACAGAGCCTGAGCCTGAGCCTGAGCCTGAGCCTGAGCCTGAGCCTGAGCCTCCGTTTCGTTAACCCAGGCACCCAGAAAAAAAATATATAGTCTGCTTACCAAGACAAACTTGACAGGCAAAGGTATCAGCGCATCCCAGGAGAAGGCCATTGTGTAAGGCACGTAGGTGATGAAGAAGATGACAGCTCCACAGGCTGCTGACAAGTTGGCCTGGGAGAACAGTGAACTGATCAGGAAGCAGAAGGTGATTGTTGACACGCTGAAGGACACCAACATGAAGAGGAGAACGGACGCATCTGTGTTGATAGTGATTTTGCCAACCTACGTATGGTGGGATAAAATCAAATGAAGTTTCATCCATTGCATCAAAGTTCATCAGTGGCTCAGGTGGGAGTGCAAGTCTGGACATCTTGCCAGTTTGACAACTAATCTAGCCAGCGTCATTGCTAAAATTGAATCTGTTTAGCAGACCATCAGCCAACTTCTGATGAACAAAACTGTCAATGGACAAGTTAAACCACCATCCACTTAATTGGACACAAACAGAAAGAATGGATGGAGGAAGCCATCTGACCAACCTTCAGCACTAAACCCAGCAGCCAACTGCTGATGATGCATATGAAACTGTTCATGGACAAGACAAACCATCATTCTCTTCGACACAAACAGGAAGAGAGAGACAGAGGGATGGAGGGAAGCCCAGCTCTGATGACCTACCTTGAGAACCAAGACCAGCAGACAGCTTCTGATGAACATGACTGTTCATGGACAAGTCAAACCACCGTCCTCTTCGACACAAACAGGAATGACCAAGAGACAGGTGGACGGAGGGAATTAAAGCCCTCTGACATACCTTCAGCACCACGACCAGCAGACAGCAGCTGATGAACATGACCAGGAAGCTGTTGATGAACCAGGCCACCCAGTGGACACCGTCCCCCATCCCCATCACCTTCATCACCTCCTTCAGCCGCAGCTCCTTCTCCAGGACGATGCCTTTGATGGTCATAGCCACCGAGAAGATCCAGGCCAGGACCATAAAGAGTGGCAGGGCAGCACCTAACGAATTGATGAACCTGTGCGATTGAGATTGTGATGGTGACACAGAAATTAGGATAATCTTATACAAGTTGACATGATATTTTCATCTACTCACCAAAAAGTACAAAGCTGTTTTCTGTGGTGATAAAAGCTAGTACTTCTTTGACTGACAAGCAACTGACAACAGAAGCTATAGGGGCCAATTTCACAGCCCTGCTTAGCACAAAAAATTGCTAACCACGAAATTTCTGTGTTAATAAAAACAGGATTAACAAGCCAATTTCCATGAATTGTCTATCACTTGTGATTGTTCATCTTTGGATGCTGTCCGCTAATCATGAATATCAAATGGATTTTTCATGCATTTTTTTTGTGCTAAACAGCTCCATGACATTGACCCCAGGACAGCCCTAAATGATGCTGAAAAAGGCCATGGGCAGGCTATATATATGCTCACAGATCGTCAACGTAGCAAGGGTATGGGAACTCCTGGATGAAGGTTCCTGCTCCCGAGTCTTCCTTCCTCAGCGATGCTTTGATTATTCCCTGGTCTAACATGTCTTGTAGGAACACAAAGCCACCTGTCAAGTACTCCCCATAGAAGAGGACATCGTTCATAGGTCCAGGATACCAGAAACTATAATCATGTACAAAATCAAAATTATGAATGATGTTTTAATTGACAGATGACATTGACATCAGATAGACCAATCAGGGGAGAAATTAAGGTAAGGTGTGGCTGATACCGTAGCACTCAGAAGTACAGGTCAATTACAAAAGTCAATGACAGATAGTGCCTGTAAAGTACAAAATACTTGTGCTTGGAAGTGCTTCATCAGGGCAAACCTTTGGAGAGTGATAACAAATTTTGGTGTTTTCCTACTACAGGGAGTCAAAAAGAACTTGACCGGGATTTATGTTTTTCAAAAGAAACAAATGACACTCAAAACTTCAATAAAGCTTATTTAACAAGCATTATATTCTCGCCTGCGTTTTTTTTTCTGATAAAGCAAGAGAGAGTACTTGTTAAATATAATTATGCTTTATTGAATTTTTGAGTGTCATTTGTTTCTTTTGAAAAGCGCATCACCAATTCTGGTCAAGAACTTTTGGACTCACCCCGTACTAGCTTGAATAGGGCTAACTTTACCTCAGTTGTCGCCCTGAGCAGTACAGAGGCTGCCCTGGTGCATGTCTTGATCCCCAAGTTCAACCCCATGTCTTTGTATATCCTTGTCAAACATACCCCAGGGTAAGCGTGCAAGCCTTTTAGGTACAGACATAAAAATTTCACATTTTGCTTGTACCATTAACGTTTTTGACCTTAGGGCAACTCCACAGATGGGTCTGCCATGTGCTAAAAGTATAAACACAGCTCAACCCACATATTGGATCAACCATGGAGGAATGGATCCACTGATAAACCGGTACTTACGGTTGCTTGTATTTGTCTGTGCTTCGAACCATACTGCTGTCCATACGTAGCTGGTAAACCACATGGTTTGGGATGGTGTCATTGTCTGCTGAGGAGTTGAAACCTTCAAACACCACACCTACAAGATTGAATTGAAGAGAGATTTTAAATCTCCATCGAAGCTTGACTATAAACTCATTGTAGATACACCATGGTGTTTATCGTGTTTTTGCATAGGCCCTAATGAAATGGGTGAGTGAATACTATCTAGTGATAGTATCTATGCTAGTAGATACAACAATTATGAACTTTGATGAGGTATTAAGATGAAATGGAGCAGCTATCACATGAACACACACAACTATGATAATTTCAATCAATTTCAAAGTGATAGGCAGACATTTGGATGCTAGCCCATGATGCTGGCCGAGTTTTCATGCTAGCTATATAACCTGGAGCCCCAAAGTAAAAACTCCAATTGGCCTCAAAATGTGTTTTGTGATTTAATTATGTCAGACTCCTCTATATCCTGAGAAAAATCTGAATTTTGAATGGGATCAACATAAATCGTGCCTGGTTAGCAATCCTGATGCCTGGAAATTTGGTTGGCAATCCTTTTTTGATCAAGGAAGACTTTTCATGCTTTAGCAAATCTTGTGCTTGGCCCAAAATTGGCCCCAGGTGCTAAAACAGATTTGGGACAAGTTGTGTTTTACTTTACCTCCCCAGAATGTGTGATTTCTCTGCAGCATGTTGGCTGCATCCTCAAAATCCTCCTCGGTGCTGAATCCCCTCACTTTGTCAAGATTAACACACTGGACCACAGACAAGTAAAGAAACATTAGCATCATCAGCATGTTAGAAATGATGTCATGTCCACCACCATTAGTACATGATTGTGCTTACAGTATTATCCGAAATGCAACTTCTAGATCAAAGAAAGATCTGAAATTGTTCTATCCCACTGGGCCCTTGTAGGATAATGTCTGATAAACCTGTTAGATCCCACTCTTTTCAACTGACAGGGAATTAAACATTCATAATATAAGCTAAAGCAGATAATGATGCCCACAGCATGCAACTTTGGCTAAAGTTTCCTTAATTGAAAGAGGCAGTCAATGTTATGAGTAACAAGGTTAAACAGTCCAGTAGTGTGGCCAATTTTATAGATTTGCTTAAGAAAAAAATTGCTTAAGCATGAAAAGACTTCCTTGATCAAACAGGATTACCAACCAAAATTCCAAGTGATGTTTACTGCTTTTGACTTTGTTTGCTGAGCATAACATTCACAAGGCGTTTTGGCTGGCATTAATTTAATTAACCAAGTTTTTTGGCTCTTCAGCAAATTCTGGTGCTTAAGCTGCTCTATGAAATTGGCCAATGGCTAGTAAATCTTACTGATGTTATAAAATGAATACAAGTAATAAATTGCTGCGAACTTCTTACCAACCATGCAAAATAACAACCTGAAATATATCAAATGCTTGGAGATAGGATGGAGTGCCTGAAATTTGTTATGTTTTGAACATAGCTGGATCTTTCCCAAATTATAAAAATTTCATGAATTTTCAATTGGCATGACACACTGTTAAGTGATCAAGGAGATCGAAATATAAGCTTGATGGGACTATATGTACCTCAAGTATGTCAAGTGTAGTATTTGCAAATGCATCGATAGCATCAATCGCATACATCCACGACACTGTAATGTTTGTTGCTCTATTGCTGTTCACTTCCACAAACTTTTGAAGTTCTCTGAGATCAGCGGGTGAGTTTCTTTCCAGGGAGTCCATCGTTTTGGTCCTTTGCAGTGGGTTTTCTTGAAACTCCTAAAATAAAATGTGATCGGTGCATTTTAATTTTGGTTCTTCTGTTGCTGTTGGGGAGGGGGGCAGGATGAGCTGATGAGAAAAGTGAATTTGACAGGACTTGAACCCAAGAATCCTGGATTGCCATATCAGAGTTCTCCCATCTTCAGATTTGGGTCGGACAAATTTAATGTTGCTAATTTGTGTTTCAATAGATGCCAGCTCTAGAGGCCTGCAAGCTACTTTCAATTGTGTGAAATATTTGTGAATTGAAAAAATTCCTTGGAAATTGTTTTTTTCTTTTTTTCAATCCATGCTCAAATTTGTAGAAAAGTGCATAAATTTAATAGCATTTAAGATAATGCAAAAAAATAAAAACATATTTCATGACAAAACAAAATTAATAGAAAGTCTCTTTTACCATACTCCAGGTTTTAAAATTAAATTCAAAGGTTAAATTCACATAATGGCATGCAGCTTAGACTTAGAGGAGTACATAATAGACTGGTTTTAATGCATTTACTTACCTTAACCATATTGCTTATAGGCGAGAGCTTGATGTACTTTCGTAGTACCGGGGAGTATTTCTGCCACTTCTTTGCCAGGCCGACTAATAGTCTCATCGAGGCAAAAGGCTGCTCAGCCTGTAAGTGGTAAAACAAGTATAGCCTTGCAATTAGTTATGCAATTAACATGAAACAGATGCAAATTAGAATTGCTGAAATTAAAACAGAAGTATTTAGAGATATGGTAGCCAGCCTTTTCTTCAAAGACGGCACATGATGACAAATGAATGGCATATGAATAGAGAATGTACGGAGCTCCACGAGTGCCATTTGACTTATCCAGATAACCACATTATTTATCTCGGCAAGTCATTTTAGAGTGATAAAAGTCGTCTTGTCTCAGTAATTATCTCAACAAGATGACTTTTAGCGAAAACAAGAAGTCAACTTTTTCTGATAATTTATCTGGCCAAGTCAACGAAGTGCATCTAAAAAGTAGTCTTATCCTGATAATTAATCTCTGTTTGAGTTATTCGTCTTTTGAAGATGAACTATCGTGACAAGTCGACTTCCTTCTTTCAGTAAGGGTCTTGGTGAGATAAATTATCAGGATATGACAACTTCTCAGGTTTCACTAAGTCATCTTGCACGGATAAATTATATTGTCTACTTTTAGGGCCTAATAAGTTGACTTGGCGAGATAAATTATGTGGTCATCTGGATATTGTGGAATGGCACTCGTGGAGCTCCGTAAGAATAATAATACTTTACCTCTCTCATGATACGTCTGGTTGCATTGGTGTCTGGGGTATACAGAATATAACCCTGCACCATCGGCTTTAACTTCTCCCACATTAACTCCCCCAGATCGGTGGATTTGATCTCCTGCACCCACTCACAGTCACCTGCCAAATACAATGCGAAGATGTTAACTATGCCATTGAGACTGGAATTTCACCATGATCTTTGGTACATCTATGTTTATTCATGCACCCCTGAGTTGCACATGAATGTATTGAAAATTTATCATTTATAGCAGCATACTCGTTTTGTGAATGTAGGACAAAATGCTGGACACCCAATTAATTTTTCTGGTTTTTATTTCTATGGCAAGGACTTTACAAGAGAGTATACCTCTTGGCCAAATCATTACTCTCTAATTGCAAAAGAGTGAAAAGCCACTCTCTGAAGAGCCATATGAGGGACAACTCTGTTTCAAGTTGTCTTCCACTTTGCATCGTTTTGAGTGATTTTCCACTCTGGCCCAGAGTGAAAACCACTCCAGTAGAGTGAAAAATACACCACTCTTTTTCAAGAGCCCTATGAAGGACAACTTGATTTTGGAAGAGTGGTATTTTTCACTCGTTTGCATTTAGAGAGTAAATGAGAGCATCAAGACTAATGAAAAGACAAGTGGAGTGGAGGGGGAGGGGGACTCGGGGAGGCCGGGTAGGGGGAGGGGGAGGTATAACGGGGGAGGGTGGGACGGGGGCAGAGGATGTGGAATAGGGACAAGATTCTAGGGACACCAACATTCTGGAGTCGAGGTGTCTAAGAGCTGATGAAATGGTTCGATCAGAGATATGATTTTACAAATAAAATTTACTTTTTGGTTCTTGTAGGTCACCACCCGAGTCTCTGCTTTTTTCCGACTGTGCTGAAGGCGGTTTTATAGGCCCCGATCCTTGGGCTGACTTCAGCAAATCACCAAAAGCTCCTAGGCCCTGTCCTGCCCCTGAACTTCCGAGGCTTATATTGGTGAAGTCTATCATCTCCCCGACACTACCACAGACGAGTGTGTCGGTGTCATTCTGCTCGGCAATTAAATTGAGGTCGTCAATCAGCTTATCAAAGTTGCCAAGTTCTGATAACTGTAGATATAGACAGAAATTTAAGCCACAATTCAGTCAAGCATCTGTAATTCTTGTTTGAATCAATATTCGGCATGCACTGGAAACTGTATTGACAAGCAGCTTGACTAATTTACTTAATGTAGAAAGTCATGAAACAATGTCATTTAACCTGGACCAAAATTGCTAGTTAATTAGTTACTTGATAAGCATATATACCTATTTCATATTTTGATCAGCTTGTGCTCAATATCACCAAACTCATATAAATTCCTATCAATCATAGTACCTTTGATACATTGCAGTCCCACGTACATAGGATAGGCCCCCTACGATGGGTTATCCTTAATTTGTAACTTGAGTTAGGGCTTTGTGAAATCGACCCCTGGAAACTCTAAACATGCATGTCATCAAAAAGTCTATACTTTGGGCCACAGAATTATTCTCAGAAGTGTGACACAAATAGACATTACATACCTTGTTAGTCAGGGAGATAGATAACTTCAGGGCATCCCTGTGAAACTGTTCAGAGCCTGAATTCCAAAGCAAACAAAAATGGACATAAAAATTACACTTTCAAAAGAAACAATTAATTTCCTAGAATAAATAACAACATGGATCAGATACAAATTTATAAATGTGTCCGATGCAATTCGTAGAGCACACTGTCTGATGAATATGCATTTCTTTCACTTTTTACCTCTAATGATGAAGTAATTTATTCCGTGAATAAAAAAAAAGTACTGTCCATGTATATTACCTCAATGCTACTGACCCCAATACTGATTGGGTAGATTGTTTAATGAAAACAGTTTAGTACTGCACTTCTGTACTGAAAAGCCCATTGCTTTATAACCAATCTATAAATAAATCTATAAACCATTTAAAACTTATACTTCCAACATTACTACATTGAAATCATTCCAGTTACTCTTTTTTTTTCTTTGCCCTTTTTGGACAAATATAGTTAAAACTGTCAGCATCTGGTATATGATAACTCAACACGAGTCAACAAACTTTGCGCTTTCAAACACTGAAATATACATAGTCCAGTAATTGTGCTTGCATGGAGGTTGAATATGCACTTAAAGAGTATGTGTACACGATTACATTGCTTGTTTTGCTTTTTACTACTACACAAATCAGACAGATGTGACCGTGAACATGAAATAAAGGCTGGGTCTAGTTTGGTTAATGATTGACTAAACTTTGATTGGTAAATTTACTGATTCATCCAACATTTTGTAATGGCTGTCAAAGCTATAGATATTAAGTGGATTGGACTGAATGTTTTCTGTGTGTATGTTTCCACAGTTATACTGGCAACCCTAAAAGGTTATTACGATGTACAAACTCTGAATGGCTGAAATGAATATTCATCATGCTTTATGACTTTTGTATTCTTCACTTACTGATTTATGTAATTAACAATCAATAGGCCTATCTAACAGTTCTTTCAAACTAACTAAAAATTGCATTTTATTCTCAGGATTGTTTTTAACCATCTTAGCAACATCATCTGGAATTTAGGACACTTAAAAAATTAACTGTAAATGACTGAGTGTTATAACAAGCCTACGTACATGTGTACAGGGCCGGGGGGAGGGCTATTGGGGAGTGGAATTGACTGAAATTGGGTCAGGTACATGTAACTGGTTTCAAAGTTCACATTTATACAAAACTTATAAAAAATTTCCATGCAGTGTGTATATCTGACTCACTGGGTGTGGCAGCCATTTGTCAATGTTGTCTTTTGAGTTTTTGTCACCACACTTATTGAGTAAGTCTACATAGTTAAAATAATAACCGAGGATGGGTAAGTAGGGAGACTTTCCCATAGGGTCGTGCTCAGACTTTACTTACCTATTCTAAAACATTTTATGAACTTCAAATTGACATATGTTCATATGAGAGAATTCTCCCTCTTCTATTAAAATATGGACAGCCTCAGTAAAAAATATGTCTTTAAAAGGTAGCTGGTACCTTAGGGAGACATTGAAATGTTTCCCTAAACCCGATGTCTCCTAAATGTTCACTTTCAGACGCTAACAATTTCCCCAATACCCTATTTGTAATTATAGTCTTAATTCTAATGGGGAATCATTTGGGTGTAAGGTTCTTGTATAAGACGGCTGTCATTTTGGTTTCCTGAGCTTCGTTTTCAGTAAAAGATCCAGGCATCAACATTAGGCCTACTATTTGAACCTAACACTGGTGATTCAGCAAAAACAACTGATTGATTAATTTGATGTTTGAACCCACTCTAGTTCATGCATCAATTTTGTGTTAAGGAGTTAAATTTCAGCAATAACTTACTAAGCTGTAGCCACAAGAAATCTTGCTAAATTTCTATCCTTCAAATACAAACTGTGTTCCAAACTTTGGCAACTTTACCTGGATCTTGGTCAAAGTTTCTGTCCAAAGATTGCTGTATTCTGTCCAATTCTGCGAGGTTTCCAAAAATGTTCTTGAGGGCTTCCATTGTTGTCTTGTTTGACACAATCAACTCCACATCATGAAGTAGTATCGTTAGGCTGTAAAAAAAAAATATAAAAACAAAAAACTGAGAATGGTCTCAACATAGAAATGATTCTGTACCCAAATTAAGGTGATATTTCGTTTAGGGAACAATAAGACCCAAGGAAAGTGTTACATGCTGTATAAATATCATAAATCACTTCAACTTGCCTCATCTAAAAAGTTTTTCATTAAACAGAACATCTTAAGACATAAATCATAATTATGACAAACATCATGTGTGCATGCGTGTTCCAGTGAACATTGTAATCAGAAGTTTAATGATCAAGGAACTACACATTTTCAGTTGCATTTTGTATTGGATTGATTTTCTTCTGAATGTTTTGTTAAGCTGTTCACTCTTTCAAACATATGCCTGTTGTTTTATCTGTTTGTTGTCAGACAGAATGGGTCAGTTGTAAGCAATCAAATTTACACCAAAAAGTTGATTCAAACAAATATCATTAGGCCTAGAGTATGACTTCAAAAAAATAAAGAACAACTGAAGTATTAGGCAAATTACTTAACATTCTGATGTGTCAATTCTGTTGAACTAGAATGTTAGAATAAATACAAGGCAGAAGAAATTCAACAAGCACAAAAAACCAAGCAAGCAAATGAATAAAGATTATGGACAATATTTGGGACATCACCAACAATTTTACATATGATAGGATAGTTCAATAACTTCAGTTGGTAGAGCACCAGTATAACAATACCCTAGGAGTTTGAATCCCCACTCCAGTCATTTTTTTCTTTGTTAACTTTTCAGTGGTAAAAAATCCTTGGATTGAACCAGAAAAAGATATGCTTCTGCATTTAGGCCTACCCTGCATCTCTGTAGTTGTTGACCTTGCCCATCTGCTCACCGTACGTCTCATTCTGGAAACACTTGCTCTCAAAGTCACACAGGAAGGATTGGAAGAATGGAAGGAGACCACCTGATGGCAATGCCTTGCTCACAAAATGACCTATAGTGACATCACAGCCAAACATGTTCAATATTCCAAGTGACTTCAGTTCATGGTTTTATGTTCTGACATCATCAAACTTTTTCAAATTTGATCTTAGTGCCCTAATTGAATCAAATATAATCATTCACAAGTGAGATGAAATTCCCATTTCTCTGCAAAATGAACATTCACAGTCTCTGCAGCAAAGGAATGGAACAGTCTGCCCTCTTACATTCAATGTGCAGGATCTTTGGATCAATTTAAGAAAAAACTCAAAACCTACCTGTTCCACCAACAATAATAGCAATGATACAGATTTATTTGTGTGTATTAAGTTTATGTTATATTATATGTATTTACTATTTAATTTTTGTTTGTAAGGAAAGCGCTGTGATTTAGTTTACTAAAAAGAGCGTATTAAATGCCGGTTATTATTATTATTATTAAAATGCTAAAAATGCACTATACAGATTAACACTTAATTAAGTAAACTGAATGGTTCAAAGGACGGGAAATGTCACCTCAGGGTTCTTGGAACTCATAAAACAGCCTTAAAAATAAGTTCTAGAATTTGAAAATCATACAGATAGACAATAAGAAAGAATCATGAGCTGATGCATATATCCCTAAATGACGTGTGGACAACAGTTTGGCCTATTTAAGTACAGGAAGGGAATGGTGTTTGCAAAAATCCATAAAAAGGCGTGTGTGATATACAGGCCAATGTGGTAAAATCATTGCTTTTCACAGGTAATCTCAGATAAATCTGTTAAAATAAACATGCAAGTTACAGTAGAATACAGCTGGAGATAGACTTATCAGGGAAAACACTGGCAAAATGTGAGGTTAATAAAAATGAAAATTATAATGATGACACTCACATTCCTCATGAGGTATGGGCATTTGGCTCATTCTTACTAAGGCTATGATCAGGAAAAGAAGCACTGGCCATACCAACTCAATCAGAAGGCGGATCTATACAAGAGAAATAAAAAATACAACTTTATTTTGGCTCTGTCATCTCACTTTCCTTAATAATACCTGGGCCAGACTCATAAACTTCTCTGCAAAATAAAGGTACAGTACATGACGGTGTTAGTAGAAACATGCCGTTGAGTGAAATATTTCTGCCTGAAACGGTGTATTTATCCAGAAATTCCTCAAACAAAGACTGAAAACAGTTTTCTTCTTGGAGTAAGGTGAAAACCATTCTTTATGTTTAAAAAGAAAATTGAGTCTTTTTTTTGGTGCAATTTTCTCGTGACTCAGATGTCCGATTAAGCTCAAATTTTCACAGGTTTATTATTTCATGTACATGCTGGATGCCTGGATCAGACAAAGTTTGAGTGCTGTTCTGTGACATTTGCCAATCATGTATTACACCTTTAATCTTTATTCTGAAAAAAAATATATATTTCACAAGTTTGCTTACATGGGTGTTAATGTGCTGATGTGCATTTTTTTTTGCATCCTACTCATTTCACTCAATTGGTATCCATTAAAATAACCACAAGGGAAACTGACTGAATTATAAGTCATTCAAAGGTGAACAAATGAAAATTGACTTTGTTCACCTTTCAATTGGTATTCAGTTATATAGAATTCAAACAAACAGCTAATTATTTAACCTAGTCTAAAATTGACTCAACACAGAGCCTAGACCGTAGGAAGAGATTGAATATCATCGATACTGATTACATTTGCAACATGATCCTGACATATGATTGAATACATCATGTACTACATTTTTAAATCTTTCAGTTGGACTGCGATAATCGTAGAGACACCATGTTTAGTCAAATGTTTTCTAGGTTTATTTCGAGGAAAAGGGGTATTTCCTCAAAACTATTTTAAAAATAAAATATTTGAGCTGCATGTAATCATGCAGATACAGTTTTGAAATAATTTTCAAAGATGATTCAAGGAAATGGACGAAACAGGAATGATGTAAGCCGAGTGAGTAAAAAGACTACACCGTGCAATTTCGTAAATTGCTGCAAGCTGTGCGCATAATCATTGCCATGATGATGCCCTAATTAAATACAACTGAGCAAAACATGCTTTACCTTTTGCCTTCGTCGTAGCGACAGATTCTTCCATGTCAAAAGGGTCAGTTGAGAGAAGAATCCCATGCTGCTGACGGTGGAGCATGCAGTCAAATTATTTCAGGATTTACCTCGAAAACTCGAAAACATTTGACTCTAATGGCAACTTGACTGCTTTGCTGCTGACTGGGTGTACACAGAAAAACCTATACCTAGATCTGTGTCACCTGTGAGTGAGTGACGCAGTCAAAGTGCATCGATTGGGTGTGGAGAATATAGGCCTAGATCCAACACACCTGATAATTTGTCATACTTTGGTCAACAATACAGGGATAAGTGTGATATTAAGTAAATTATAATACTTCACAGTACTGGTACTTCTACTTCATGCTGACATTATACATGGAGGTGGTCTACTTTATGTAGTATTGGTAAGAAACCAAAACAGAAATGTTCACAGATTTACGTATAACTTACAGGGTGTTAAGATGGTGGCGGTAGAAATTTACAGTTAAAATACTCCGCCTGAAATGGTGTATTTATCCAGAAATTGCCAAAACAACGACCGGAAATCCTTTTTAAATGTCATTTAATAGGCCTACCGACAAAATATCTGAAGTAATAATGAAAAATAGCATCTTGGAATGTAAAAAGACAATAAATGTTACTTGTTCGCACTTCTCGTTCTTATTATACATTGATTATCTCAATTGATGTGGGTAGTTTGTGAGATGAGGCGTGCGTGAGAGATAATTATGAGCGAATTTATAGTTATACTATTATGTTTAATTCTTCTGAACATCGTTTTTAAATGCTCTAAAATGCGACTTTTCGCCATCTGTTTAAAGTCCCTGGTAAGGGATGGGGTTTTCCCCCTCCTACACCCTCCCCCGTTCGGTCGCTTCGCTCCCTTGCATGGGGACTGGGACCTTAGGTCCCCATGTAGGTCCCAGTCCCGGGCCCATGTCAGACCTAGGGTTACGATCATCGCAACTAAGGACACCAAATAACAAATCACCCCAATCATGAAAGGAAATCGCACCTACGCTCCTTGGCACAAAATTGATTATAATTATCTAAGTGCCGCGGAAAATAAAAACATTTGTTCGTATGGAAGTTTAGCACTTCCGTAGAAAATTGAACCTGATCATCTTTTGCTGTATGTATTCTAGGTTTTATAAGCGTTCAAACGCTGGTAAATTGATTGGGGCCAATTCGCGGCTAGTTTCAGTTTGTATCTTATGTAACGCATGATATTGCAATGCGATCGTGCTTTCGTGAACTATGCCCATGCTCTGCAGCTGAGCTGACGTACGTGACTGATGAGGTCGAGGAACTCGAAAGGCTAAGGAGTTGAACTTCAAGTTTTATTGTCCTACTTTTGTACTTCCTTGCAGCTGTGTAGGATCAGACGGCACCTCTGTTTCTTCTGAGGTACGGATTGTCAGTGTAATGTATTCTATGCTTGTTTAACGAATGATAACTTATTGGTGGTAGGCCTACAGTGTGTTTGTTCCCATCCCATACCCAGCACGGTGCGGAACCTTGAATGTGTTTCCGATCGGACTGGTATTGGTAATGGCCCACGTTGTACTCTGAACGTGCGTGTACATTGCCACACAGAGCAGGTCTGAGGGGCGTAAATGCTTGGGAGTGCATTGGGACCAGTACGGAAACATGTACAGCTGTACACATGGTACAGTAGTAGTACATAATGTCTGTACAGTGCAGTCATGGCAGTAATGTTCTTCTATGATGTAGCCTAACGTTAGGCCTACTTCAGTCTGCACGTGCACAGTAGGCCCTAAATGATTATGCACGAATTACAACTAGGGCCCAGGGGGCCTACAACTGGGAATTGTGCCAGTGACAGTGTGGTACATGTGTGGCATTGCACTTTGCAGTGTAGGCCTAGGCCAGCTAGGGATAGCCCACTTACTTACTTTGCATTTTGATGAAATTGAATGTTGTAGCTTTTTTCACCTACACTTCAGTAGTAGCAATTGCCGGCAAGGATCTTTACCCTTGGTCTGACATGGGGACTGTCTAGTCATGCATGTCAGACCAAGGGTTACGATCGTCGCAACTACATCTAGTTTCCACCCTGTCAGCATAAAATCGGCAGTTTAGTACACTCAGGGTAGCTGGTACCGAGACCGAGTCGTATTTAGATAAGTTAGTTTACTGTAGAATCTAGGTACCAGCTACCCTGAGTGTACTAAACTGAGGTAACCCAATGAAATCATCTTTAATGAACCTATAACCTAGGTCGAGCGCCTTCGCATATAACAGTCAATGTTACTTGAATGATTGATTTACTTTAGCTTGAATGTGTTTAAGATTCAATGTTTTAAACAATTCATACTTTTATTTTGCCAGCCGCAGGAAACTGCAGTAGTAGGCCCTAGTAGTAGTACTCAGTAGTACAAGGCGACGGATGCTAATCTAGTGAAAGTTGTTAAATTGATATGACTAACATACAGTATGTTTCATGTGTGTAGACTACTGTGTACTCAGTTTAGCATCAATCACACATTGTAGCTCATACAATGTGCCAAAAAGGACACTAGTACAATAATAGTTCTGTCATAATATGGGGCTTAAATCAGTACTACTAGTACTAGTACGCAAAAAGTGATACTAGTGAAGGTATGCAGTACTATAGTGAACTGTCTGAAAGTTTGCAGGTTATTATTATAAGGGTCAAACTCAACAATGTACAATGTAATTAGTGTCTTGAGAAACTGAGGAATTCCTGGGGTTTGATTTCACCAAACTCATCGCAGCTTACTATCAGCATAGAGCTAGCTCTATGCTATCAGTTAGGAAATAGGGCACACTTCATCAGCCCTACATACATGAAGGATACATTCATACAATGGGTTGGGTCTATCCTTCGAAATTTGAGTTACGATTGATCATAGGGCTTTGTGAAATCGACCTCTGGACTGGCATAAAATGTTATTGAAGAAGAAGGGCCTCTGTATTGTACATGTTACCAACACCATTTTTTGTAAAGCTCCCTTGTCTATTTCCATTTCCAGTTGATTAGATACATTAGGGAATGGTTTGTTATTTGTTTACATGTGACAGCCCCAGGCTCCAGGCTTGGTAGTCCCCATGTAACTGCAGTACTGGAGGACCTCCATGAACATACCTAGTAATAAACTTCATGTTCATATCTGAATAACAATAGTTTAGTGGTTGGTTACTTTATTAAGCTGTAATTATTATCTGAAGCTTGCCAAATCTAATTATGTCTCGTTCATACAAGTCAATTATATATAAAACATTTATCATAAATATTGTTAAGAGGTTAATTGGCAATTTAAGTCAGGCTGCACTCCTGTCCCAGTTTTTCTTGGTTGTTTTCAAGCAAATTCCTAAAATTGATGAATTAGATTTTCTGTCATTGAAGTCATACATGTGCAATTGCCCCTGCACTGATAATTATGCACCACTCATTTAGTATTAATTTGATAATTGAGAAATTGACTGGGTTATGGTTATTTGGTGTGTGGGGCTTCTCCCATTGGATGATTAAGTAGTGGTGGGATTGACTATTGTCCACTTACAAGTACACTTACACTAAAGCCCTGTCCGCACCAGACTTTTTTTGGGAAAAGTAACCGAGACGCTGGGTACTTTACCCATTTTAAGTCCAGTGCGGACGTCTCAGGAAGTCTACCTCTCAGTTACTTTGCCCGAGCCGCGCGGGTATTTCTACCGGCCAACTTCTGCCCGGGTAGAATACCCGAGACACTTTACCCGAGACGAAAAGTCCAGTGCGGACAGTTTGAGTTGGGTATCCGCATAGGGCTTGTATTGTCAGCTTGGTAATTCTTCCATGCGTGCACGGTTAAGTTACCCGAGTCAAAAGTCCAAGTGCGGACACCGGTAATATTTGCCCATTTTTCATTTACCCATCGGCTCGGTTAAATCCCCGAAAAAAAAAGTCCAGTGCGGACAGGGCTTTACAGTGCCATTGCCTTGTTCCATTTTTGCGTATTATGTACCGGTACATTGTACTGTTGATACAGTGTATAATTATTACAGAGCATGTTCACAAACTTATATTTTATATCAGTGTTTTTTGCTAAATATTTACTGAAAAATGGACAGAATTTATTAAATTACCTTTTTGGAAATGGAATGACACTTTTGATAGATTTCAGCTTTGACAGCTAATTTCAACATCACTTTTACGTGTATAAAGGATTATTTTATTTAACAAATACAAATACCACTTACATACCTTTTCTAATTGCTAAATTGTGTGGCAAAATTCACTGATCAGAATTTTTGAAGTTGATGTGTCACAGTTAAGTTTAAAAGCCAACTTAGTAGACACATATTGTACTAATGTACTAATGTACATAATGTAACAGACTTGTCCAGCTTGAAACAAAAAGAAATTAGTTTGATCATGGAGGTACCATGATACAGGATATTTCAAAACCAGATGTGAAATTAAATGTGAAATATAAGATCATGTGTCCATACTACTAGTACTACTTTCATGGAGGAAGGAAGATGACCTTTTCCTGTTTCCATGCTCTCATGTGTTGTGCAACATATGTGCAAGTATTTGAAAAAAAGGAAACAAACAAAAACAGCCTTTATTTTGGAGAATCATTTGTTTCAAATACTGAGATATTCTACTGTCACAACAACATCTGGAGCTGTTTCACCATGTTGGAGTTGATTTCACAGTGGTGACGTGGCATGCTCATATGTAGATCTTTAGAGAATTTTAGATACAGAGAGAAATTATCTTATGGTTGACTAAACTATGCATGGATTTTACTTCAAACATGACTCTGAATCAGCTTGGCCTTATCTTACAAGTGTTGTTTATCTTGTACAGTTCCAGGTACAAGGGTCAGTGGTTGATAGCACCATAGCCTTTTCTACAGGGTGGTAGCTAGGCGAGTGAGCACTGGAACTGTGATCACACCTTGGATTTCCTTAAAAGCTGAAGTTCAGTTTCCCAGAGGCAGGTAAGACATGAACATTCTTCCCATTATTGCAAGTTACAGGAATGCTCATACAGTTTAGGTACAGGTCATATCCTTGGGAATCACCAATGGAATTATAATAGACCTGTTGCTGTACTGTGTGCTGTGCATGGTGTCTACAGTACACATGATGTGTGTGTTGAAACAATTTTGTAAGTTCAAAGTTCAAACACTGCCTGTGTAGTAACTTGGAAAGGATCCACCCCTTTACTCTACATGTACGTACTGGCTATGTGTGTTTTTGTGGATATGTGAAGGCCTACTGTATGCATATTACACTAAGTCTACAAAGTGCTACTTTGGGGGTGCTGTACGTGTCCACTGTACAATACACGTAATGTACATAACGTATACTTTTGTTTAAAAATGTTGGTTGAAGCTTTACTTGTATTAAACTAATGTAGTTGAAATGTAGGCCTATAGGGGCCTAAATGTCAGGCATACAACTTTCCTTGGATCATGTATAAATATGTACAAATTTGCACAACCTGTGCTCATAAATTACATGTACACGTAGACTTACATGTTCATGTACACAGGGATGTGATTTATCAGAATGTCTCCTGATTTCAGGATTTTTTTGTGACCCAAATTCCCAAAATTTTATTGATTTTCAGCCCAATTTTGTGTTACTTAAAGTTAAATGCAGTTACAGGATTTTCCTGAAAAGCTAATCATACCCCTGTGTACAGCATGGGGGTACTGTGCACATCAAATAGTTCAGTTTTTGGGGTACAATCAATTTAAACAAACATCATCATCAATTCACCAAAGTTTTGTCCAAGAGATGCCCATACAATTTATGTCAATGTGTGACGTAGTCGATTCTAACTAAAGCACTAAATCGGGCAAAATGTTCAACAATCGTAAAATCATGCAAGCCTTTGCCAACGTTCTCTATGATACAGTGTATGTAGGCTGTATCATCTACTGGACATACACCTGTTTTAATACTTGAGTTGCTTGACCTGGAATTTGAAGCTTGAAATGTCTGTGGAAATAAGGTAACCAGGTCTCATGCCCTGCAGGCCTTTTGAAGAAATTCCAAGGCTAGCCCAGCCTGACCTTGGCTCTGCTGGCCAGAAAAGACTTCAGATTTTCAGAATTTCTGACTCTGCTAGCACTTGTACATTATATACATGGTACAGTTCCTCCAACAGTACTTGTAATCAAGTGTCCAACTCGAATGTCCAAGTACTCAAACTATGGTACTTGTAATCGGGCTACAAAATACTCTGAACTCGACATCCCAAAATTGTACTGGACCATTTAAGTACTCGTACTCGATTTACAGTACTCGATAAAAAAAATCCTTTAAGTTAATTTACCAAACATAAACACAGACATTGAGTCTTCCACCGTTACTCTTTGGTACAAAACATACAAATGTTCTTCCAATATTTTTGTTTCCACTTTGCAGATTTCTTTGTAATGTTCCAGTGAATTTCAGGCAGCCAACATGTCTTCAAAGAAAAGGGGTAGGTTTGGGTTAATTAACTGGTGATAACAAATAAACAGTGTTAATAGTAATTTCTTTCCATGTTAAGTTTTTATCAAACAAAGAATTACAGATTTTTTCAAATCTAAAAAGAAGAAAATGTTATAACCCTAATAATTGTATTATATTATAAAAAAAGAGTGACTATAGAAACTTGCAGAATAAGATTTTGACAATTTGTGTTATATCTCAAAATTGCAACAGAAATTTGAAATTCAAAGTGACAGTCTTTGCCATTGACATCGGAGTTATCCATTTTTAACAGGTCATATTGCTCTTCACTATATACTGTTCGTTGATTATATATGTTTTATTTTATATTTGTCAACAGAAGATAGGGAAGCCCGGTTCAAGCAGTTTGGGGAGAACTTCCGTGCCAAAATGATCGGGATTGACTCGGTTCAAGAGGCTAGGGGTGACAGCATGTGCCTTGGAGCCATGAGTAAAATGAAGGTGAAGCAGAGTTTAGCTTTTGTTTTGGTTGAAGATCGAGCAAGTAAAGCTCTGTGCAATACATAGGTCTACACATTTGCACATGTGTAATTGGACTTTTCTTATATATTGAAAGAATACCTGAAAGAATATGAGGTGGGACTGGGTTCGCACCTTAAAATTCTGCAGCTGATTTCACGAAATGTTGCGTAACGTACGCAACGTACAAATGTTGCATAAGTTTCATGAAACGGCCATAACTTGTGCAACCAAGGCAGGAAAATGTTGCGTAAGGTACGCAGGAAAATGTTGAGTAAGTAACGCAACAAAATGTTGCGTATGCAACATTTGAAGTTTCGTAAAATCGCCTGCTGGTCATCTTCTTAACAAAAACCATGCTGGACTGAGTTTTGACTTGAGAGAGAGAAAAAAAAACAGGAAAGAAAATGAGTTGGTGTAAAATGATTCCTAGTCCAGTTTTGCAGACTAGGGTATACCCATACTTGGTATTGGATTATTTCATGTCTGTTACATGTCTCAAGTCAAGTCACATGTGCTATGTATGTACTGTAGTCATGAGTCATTCCACCGGGCTTGGTCATGCTATGTGTTCAGTGTTCATATTATGACCTATGAGTGGAGTCATACTGGATAATATCCTTTCCCATGACTCTTTATAATCGGCATTTTACTTTCCTGTTGTGTAAATCCAGACCATTCTAACTTAAAGAATAGCTGTGAATGTGCACGTATTGAAGGATAGTGTTATTTACATGTATAAGGTTGCTAGATTTAAGCCTTTTAGTCCACAGTGTGGTGCAACACTAGTTTTTCTTGCCGTGAACTTTACAAATATTGCTGGGGGCAAAGCTCGTTTTGATCAATAAGTAACCAAGTGTGTTGGTTTTGGCCATTACACAAATTATTGATAAGAAACTTTTTTTCAGTCAAGGATACTGCAAGCCTGGAAATAAATGGAGGCCACGGAGGTCATGGCCTTTGTTGCCGTGGTTCTTGGCCTTGGTGCCCCCTTCAAATGTTTCCATAGACATTATGATTTTCCAATGGAAGTGCCCCTTGCTATGGAAAATTGGCCTTGCCCTCACCAAACCTTATTTCCAGCCCCTGAAACTGCATAATTTAGTTTTGTACAAAATGTCAAAAGTTCAAAAACCTTTATCTCATTACTTTTGTGGAAACAACCAAAATATTACAGTTTTATAAATAGCATCTGTAAAATTAATGACAGAAGGCAAATATAATGTAAAGAAATAACTGCTTGTCAGATAGAAAACACTGATTACCTGGCATTGTGGGAATCAGTGCTGGGAGATGTATGAATGTTTAAAAGCAATGTTCAGTAAATCTACAATCTGGGGCCAATTTCATAAAACTGTTAAGCACAAAAATTTGCTTAGCACAAAAATGTCTCGCCCTATAAAACAAACCACCATTGAAAATTCTATTTGATATTCATGGTCAGCGATCAACAACCAAAGAACGATAACAAGTGATACACAACACGTGGAAATTTGGTTCTTAATCCTGTTTTTATTAAGACAGAAATGTCATGCTTAGCACATTTTTGTGCTAAACATTTTTATGAAATTGGCCCCTGTTTTCAAAATTGCGCGAATCATAAGAGCATTATTGGTTTTGAAGAGTGGAGCCTTTACAAGAAGCATTTATTTCATGAAGGCACAGACTTCATTTTGATGTTGACAAATTGTCTTTGCTGGATGAACAGGCATAAATTGCATACTGATCTCAAAATGACTTCTATTCTGATTAATTTAAGTCATGAAAAGTGAACAAACAAAAATTGACTGGAGCGGCTGAGGTGGATTCGAACCAGTGATCTCCAGAATATCGTACTGGAGATTGCTGGTTCGAATGAATCGAATCCCGCTCCATGGTCCATGCAGTCAATTTTTCTTTGTTCACTTTTCAATGACTTAAAATTAAATCAGTTTCCCTTGTGGGTATTTGATGATCTAATTAATTTCAACTTTCCTGCTAGACAAAAATCATTCAAAGAGCAGTATGAGGGTGGAATTTATTTGCAATAGGCCTATTTGAATTCTCCAACTTTTTTTTTTTATTGAAATGACATTTTTCCCCAATAACTGAATTATAGTTATTCAAAATTATGTTTCCAGCACCAGTGTGAATTGACAGATCCAATATTAAAGCCCCTGCCACTGCACACATACTGCACACATTGGAAATGAACATAATGTTCCTTAGTCTCCAGTATATGTATGCAGGTGCACACATGTCGGACATAAACTGCAGACATAGATTATGGCTGATCAGAAACAATGGGGGCGGGGCTTAATGGATTGATTTTCTTGTCCTGGTAGCTGGGATAACCCAGTTACATTTTGCAATTGGCATGCGAAAGACATTGCCGGCAATGATGTGTACGGAATTAAACTAAACATGACTGTTTCATTTTTGTTTGTACAAAAATGTTAGAATCAAGTGACTATTTTTCAATACCATGATCAACACCACCTTCTCTACATGTGTTTGGGCTTTGAGAGGGAATCAAAGTAATTTAAAAACATGTTTTTGTTTGTCTTTATTTACAGGCGTTAGTTAAGGCATCAGGAGAACATAAACAGCAGATTATCATCAACGTTTCTTTAGAAGGTGTCAAGATAATTGACTTGAAGACATTGGTAAGAGGTTTGATAAATTGTAACAATTTTTACTCCAATTTCAACTCAAGTTATGGTTTTTATTTTAGGCGTTGAGTTCTGTGGTGGTAGTTGTATACTCTTTGGTGATCTAACGTTTTATAGAATAGGCACATATTTTTTAATCGCCGGTTTTATAAAAATGATTTCAAGAACTGAAAATGATTTCATTATCATTTACATGTTTGTCGTTGTCAAAATCACCATATACGGGACAGTTACAAATACCATGATTACATGTGTTTTTACATAAGCACCATTGTTTGTTTTTCAGATTGAAATCTGTGTGTTTTTAAAAATCCAGGTCATTCCACCCATCAAGCCATTTGCGAGTTAAATCTGAATAGTATCTGGTACACAGACTTCTTTCATTGCATATGAACACTCCAGTTTGAATTTCCCAGACTGAAGAATCTGTCGCTATATCGCATGATTCGGAGCAAGCTTTTGCTTAGACGTCTTGTACAAAATTAATGATTTGTTCATAATGGATAAGAATGGCACAAAAGAACCAGTCCATTCCAGATACAAGTATCACTGTGCAAAAGCTTGCCCTGAATCATGTGCCATAGCAACCGAGTCTTTATTAGTCTGGGAAATTCAAACTGGGGTGTTTATATGCTGTGAAAGAAGCCTGTGTACCAGACACATTTCACAAATGGCTTATTACTACCTCTCATTCCAATGGACCCTTCCGGCCTGTCAATCAAACCGTGCTCATTGACCAATTGGAGGACGCCTTTTAATCATGTGACCACGAAAGCCTCGGTCAAACTCGGTCACATGCTAAAACATACACATGGGCGGGGCTTAAGAGCAGAACCGGAACGGTCCATTGGAGGACGCCTTTTAATCAGGTGACCACGGAAGCCTCGGTCAAACTCGGTCACATGCTTTATGTAAAACACACATTTGCGAGGCTTAAGAGCAAAGCCGAAACGGTCCATAATGCTCCCAAGTTAGGTGTTCGAACATTTTATCGATTGCAGACATGATAAAGTAACACATCTTGTATCTTTTTGTTCTCACCTACAGACCAACTTACACACACATGAAGTCATCAAGATCTCCTTCATCTCCAGAGATCCCAGCGACAAAAGAGCATTTGGCTATGTCTACGGAGAGGCGGGGAATCACAAGTTCTTTGCCATTAAAACACAAAATCAAGTATGTTTGTGATGTCAGACGGATGTCAGACTGGGGCCAATTTCATAGAGAAAAATTGCTTAGCACAAAAATGGATTGCCCGATAAAACAAACCACCGTTGAAAAATCGCTTTGATATTCATGGTCAGTGAACAACTGCCAAAGAACAATTGCAAGTGATACACAACACTTGGAAATGTTGTTGTTAACACTGTTTTTATTAAATCATCAAATAACCACAAGGGAAACTGACTGAATTTATTTAGTCATTGAAAAGTGAACAAGGAAAAATTGACTTCTTTGTTCACTTTTCAATGACTGTTTTTGTTAAGGCAGAAATGTCATGCTTAGCGATTCTTTGTGCTAAGCAGCTCTATGAAACTTCAACAGTACAAAACAATTGAACAGACTGTTCAAAATTACTAAAAGAATTACAGAAATTGTGAACATTGAATACAAAGATTCTCAGGTAAATTATTTCCATTGTCACAAGATCTTCAGTATGTATCTTCTGTATTTCTACACATTCCTAGGCTGATGAACTGGTGCTTGCCCTGAAGGACCTATTTGAGATTGTGCTGGCCAATAAACAGAAGGAGGTTGAGGAACAAAAGAAGAGGATGGAAGAGACTACGGTGTACTTGAAGCCCAGCTATGACAACCCTCTGGGTTCACCACCTGCAAAGGATGCAGCTGAGAACATCTACTCGGTAAGCCCCAGCTATTGAACTATGGCCCTTTACGAATCCACAGCTTTGGCTTTGGCTTTGGCTTTGGCTTGGGCTTGGGCTTGGGCTCTGTCATCTGAAAGCTAAAAATACAGGTTTGTTGTTTTTCCCTGAGGTTGAAGCTCCATTTCTATGTTGGAAACAAAGTATCTACTTCAAAACCGCACCCAAAACCTCTATTTTGATACCTGTTACTGTCAATTGAATGTAAGAAATGGAGCCAAAGCTGGAGACGGAGCCCAAGCAAAGGTTTCGTAAAGGTCCTATCTAGGTAAGGGGTCGTCTTTACCAGCGGCATTCATTTTGTTAATGTTGAGTATGAATTGCAGCATTGTCAAAAGAGGGCGGCAAACACAAAGTGCTCAAAGTGTGTAACAGACCCAGTCCCCAAATTAATCAAAAGAATGTCGGTCAAGACTAGGTAATGGGATGCACTCGGCTGTTTCCCTTTTAATATCTGAACATTCATGCTAAAGATAACTTCAATATTGTTGACAGACCCAATTCACTTCTTCCAGAAATTCGATATCAGTAATTCCTGAAACTTGTTGAAGCTATGTTAAGGCAGGGGTGAGCTCAACTTTCCTGTTTGTTTTGAAAAACCCCATATTTTTAAGGACAACTTCACATTTTGACACCCACAAATTAACATTTTTGATTCTCGGGTTTGGCAGGTCTGCATTTTGTGCATGAAATGAAAGAATAGGAGCAAGCGAATAATCATTGATTGGCATTGACGTTGCATTGTATTATAATTGCAGGAATCTCCAGTGACACCTGCAGAAGCACCTGTCGCGGGGGCAGACCCACCATTGGCCAGTCTGGTTACCCTAGAGGACCAAGTCAGCAGTCTCCAAATGGTACGTACCATCAATCAAATTTAGCCATATCCCAAACCGAAAGGGACATAACAATAGGCCTTTTCCCACTGGACTTAATCTCGGGATGGTTGGTCCTGGGGTGACGTGTGGGTGAAAACAAGCCATGTTTCCCACTTGATATCTACACCCTACACCAGCCCCCAAGACACCCCCGTATTGAGTTTAACCCTGCTTGGGACTAGGGTTGAAATGCTTATTTCCGGGGCGAGACACTTTCCTTGGTCGAGAACAGTAGTGTGAAATGGGTCGAGGTGAGTTTGCCCTAGGGCGAACAATGGCATAAAATTACTGTTATAAATAGTACACTGACAAGCCATGCATGCACACTTTATTAGAAGCATCAGCCCGCCCCTCAAGTATGAAACGATGGTGACAATCCCTGTAGCGAACTCACCTGTGGGCAAGGTATGTATGTTTTGAGAGGAACAAGTGGGAATCAAATCTAGATTGAACTCAGGGGTGAAGAATTCTGTGCGTCACCTCAGGGCAGCCCCGGGACAACCCCTGGAGTTGGTTCACTCTGGGGATGAGTGCTCTAGTTGGAAAAGACCTTTTGTATCATGACTGCAATCCCCAAAGTGGCATTGCCTGGGCTTTTCTGTACCTGGAATAATAGTAAAACAAATATTTGTAGTCAAATTATAATAATTAAATAGTAATAATTAAGGCATTTATATAGCGTTCTTACTCAAGTGGTATCACATTGCTTTACAGTATTATTATTCCTAGTCATCGTGCCCATTGACATTCCTGAAACAATCTCAGCTCCCTGGGGAGTATAATATAGCCCACAGCTGCCTGCAAAGTGCACAAGGGTTAATCAAGCACACAAAGCCATCTCAATCCTCATGGGTACCCATTCACACCTTGGAGAAAAGGAGCAATATGTGACAGAGCGTCTTGCCCAAGGACATGAGCCCCACTAACCCATGGCTGGATTTGAACCCACAATCTGTAGATGGATCCCTCCGGCCTGTCAATCAAGCTGTGCGCATTGACCAATTGAAGGACACCTTTTAATCAGGTGACCATGAAAGCCTCTGTCAAACTCAGTTACGTACATACTGTATGTAAAACGCACACGTGGGCGGGACTTAAGAGAAGAGCCGGAACGGTTCTTTGGCCACAAGACCTTGAGTACGACACTCCAGACCTGCTTTATTGTAGTTGGCCGGGGTATTGCTAGTCTGAGTATCACCTGATCTTCTACGTACGAACATCTGATACATGCGTACATGCAAATATTATGCACATTTAATAGCCAATCAGATCTATTTTGAGAAAATTCTGGGTCGTGACAGATGATGTTGACCTAGGTGTCACTGTCAGTGCTGGGTAACTGGCTTGCATAATCAATCAGGAAATCTGCACGCATGCGATAGACGCTTGCTCCCTGTACAACGGTCGAGTACGTTTATCACATAAGACTAGGGTATTATTGGGGCTACTGTGACTATCAGTGGGGGCATTTCATGAGGGCAAAACAGATATTCCATACATGCAGTGTCACTGTGTGTATTACATTTGTTGCTGAATGGGGAAGGGGCTTTCATTGGGAGATATGCTCTATTTCCTTCCTTCCCCTTGAGTGACACGCCTCCTGCGTGAGTACCGTTATTATTCCATTTATAGTTTGTGTTCTCAAGATCCTAATAGATACAATACTTGCATGTAATGGGGATGAAACCCATATAACTCCATTGGCATATAGCTATAGTCTGCAGTCTGACTACATGTACATAATTTGACAGCGCTTTTACTGGAGAGTATCATACAAGTCTACCGGTAATCTCAAAATAGCCCTGTGTCTGGGTTCAGTAATCTAATAATAACGTGCTCTATTTGCAGTCCCTGCCCAAGTTGGGCACTGGCTTGCTGTGTAAATTACGGACATACTGTACGCAGTGGAAGAGATGACTAATAGCGCAGGATATTAGGAGGTTCCTGTTCATGAGCTCTGTGACCACTGCGGTGTGCACACTTTGTTGATACCGCAGAAATCTACAGAGTGGAGGATTTTTACTGTCATATTTTCAAGGATGCTAGGCCTTGAATGTGATGTATTGTCAAGTTCATTCAGTCTTTGTTGTATGGGATTTGTTCACATGGAGATCCCAACATGTCAGACGTGAACTCGATTGTTTAAATCGGGAAATAAAGCACTTGATTAGTTCTGAAACTTTGACATCGAGATAGAAACCATCGGATCACCTTCACCGGGCTTTTGACTAGTGAATCCAAGATGTCAGCTGTGTTGAGGAAGCGCTCAACATCTACACTTAAGCGGCCAAAAGGGGTCCGTTTCTCTCAAGAAATTGAGTACTTCCCAACCTACCGTGAGGACATGGATGAAAGGGAATGCATGTCGGCTGACAAGCTGCTAGGGGAGTGGAATCGTCAGATGCGACAGGAGGGATTTGACGAGACGTTGTCATGGATTTGTCACCTGCTGGAAATTCACAAAAAGTTCTGCGATTATGTAGCGTGTGTGAGTGACTGGGTCATACGTGTACATGCACATGTACACATGGTTGTTAATAATGTACACGTTTACATGCATACAATACGTCATGTGCATGTTCACTTAGTGTATATGTAGATGTTGGCACATGGTCACATCATTGTTAAAATACATGTAGTGACTTGTTTATATTTACAGTAGTTTATTATCAGTGTCCATAGAGATGCAATATCGTATTGACAGGTGTATTGACAAACTGTATTGACAATATTGTCATGCTTGTTTTTCTTGATCATTATACAACAGCAATGATAAATGTGACTACAGCATGCATTTTATTGCATTAATTCATATGTCAATTTTTATCTTCAGGGTATCACAGCCATGGAGAATCTGGACCTTGCTGGTTCTGAACCAGACCCATTCAGTCCTAATGCCCCAGCCAGCCCTCCACCAGCAACGGCTGACCCCTTCGCACCAGTTTCCTCGGAGCCACCACAGCAGCCTCCTCCTCCACTACGCCCGCCCCAGGCTGCCCCTCGGGCAGCTCCAAGACTGTCGCCACCTGTTGCACCAGCAGCAGCGGAACCACCAGCTGTGGCACAGACTGCATCTGCAGACCTGTTTGGCGAAGCTCCGGTAATTTTTGCCTTTACTTCACATTAATACATAGCTGACATGGGGCCATAGATTTGCATACATGGTCACCTTGGATGACACTTTGAGGTATGCAATGTGTGAATAAATCCTGTACACTCCCTAATAACTAGCCTAACAAATAACAACTTTTTTCTATACTGTATAGTATAATGAAAAATATTCAAAAAATAAGAAATTTTTTTTAATGAATGTGATTGTATCTGTAACCTGTATGTAACTGTTTTTACTATTCTGAATCTTCTGCGAGCATTTTAATTGCCCTGTAATGGGGTATAATAAAGAATCTTATCTTATCTTATATTAAATTGAAATAAATATTGTAGTTCACCTTTTTTTAAAGAATTTTTGACGGGATAAAAATGTTTCCCTTCCTGGCATTTATCAGCATTGCATTTTATTTAGAAGTGTGACACAATTCCGGCGTGAATCAACCACACCCATCAGTAAAAAGGAAAAGCCCAAGGTGCATTGATCTCATGTTTATTTCTTGAAGAGATCTACTGCAGTAATATGGACAACTTGGGATCCAATATGTGGAAAAGAAAAACTGAAGGTCTAAAACTGTATTAAAAGCAAGGAATTTGTCTTAAATTGTACACACATTTATACAAGTATGTGATAGTGCTGGGCAAAATCAGGTAATTTCAGATCCGGTTACTTATTGCAAAAAACAAAATCACATGTGACATGCGGGATTTATGGTATGATGAGTCTTTTCTATTAAATGTGATCGTCGCTTTTTTTCCTTTCAGTATTTTTCTCAGTCGCTAATGCTTTTCTTTTTCTTTGCTTTCTACTTGCTCCCCACTAGGTTTCTTCGGCTCCTGCAGCAGACAAATCAAAGCCATCAGATGATCTCTTCAAAGAGTTCAAGGATACGTTCACTGTGCCCACACAGCCAGCAGCGGCACCCACAAATCCATTCGGTGGTGGCGGCGGAATGGCTGGTGGATTTGGCATGTCGCAGCCGGGAATGGGAGGAGGGTTCCAGCAGCAGCCATCATTTGGTCAGATGGCCATGGGTATGGTTCAACAGCCCATGGGTATGGGCCAGCAACCCATGGGTATGGGTCAGCAGCCCATGGGTATGGGTCAACAGCACATGGGTATGGCTGCCATGGGTATGGCCTCCATGGGAAGGCAGCAACCACAGCCACAGCCACAGCAAGATCTATTTGGCGGGACCATGCCAGCCTCATCCAACTCCTTCGATGCCTTCACCCTCCAGCCGCAGCAGGTTCACCCGAAGCCGGGAGAAAATAATGGCCAGGTAGCCAAGAAGTCTGATCCGTTCGGGGATATTGCTCTCCTGGGTGCAGGGCCAACAGATGTCAAGGACCCCAAAAAGAAGGATCCATTTGCAGGATTCAAAATGGCCAAGCCCGGTGAAGTCAAAGTTCCAGACTTCGGCCAGCCTGCAAATGGCTCAGCCAGTAATGGAGCAAGCAACGGTAATTCAATATCACTATCACTTGATTTAGCAAAGACTCATGACATCACCGAGGAGTTTAGCCTCCCCTCACCACAAGGCCCTCCACCGCCCCTGCCTGCTGAAATACTTAGCCAGGGAATTGGTGGCGGTCTGAATTTGGACCAGGTTGGGGACATTCCACCACCACCTCCGAGGAGATCAAAGAGTACTGTGCCTTTTGAAGGCCCACCTCTTCCTCTTCCTCCTCGTAACAACCCACAATCCTCATCAGTCTCCCCAAACTTATCCATAGACTCCCAAGAGTCGGAGGGTGCACTAAGGACAACATCTGATAACGCTAACACTTTAACTCCACCCTCACTAACAAGAAACCCATCATCGTCACCTTCAAACCTGGCTTCTTTAGCCACTCGTTGCAATAACCTGCATGGCTCAGATGACGGCATGGCAAATTCAATGTCGGACATCACCTCAACTCATTCAAAAAGCATGGAGGACTTGTTTCCTCCAGATAGGGAGCAGTGTCTTCCAGAGGACCATGGGGAAGTGGGAAAAGCCATCACATCTTGCCAGTCAGTTTCGCCAGCTGCGCCTGCTGATCCATCTCACACTGTAAACTCATTATCCAACTCACTACCCAAAGACTCTGTGCTGTCCAGCAAAGAGTCATCGCCTTCATCTCGCCAAACAGCTTCACCATCAGCCTCATCAGTAAGCAGCACTTCCATACCCATAAACTCTACAAAGTTGTCACCTTCACCGTCAGACATAGACAGTCAACTGGATGTGCTTTCAAGTTCTGCGCCGGTGTCTGACTCATCTCTCATGCAGCGTCGTGCCCAGAATTCCATGACGTCATCCTCTTCCAATCCCACGCTGAGTAAATTCTCAGTTCCCATCCTTCCCATCACCGAGGACCCTTTCGCTGATGATCCCTTCTTACGCGGGTCGCCAACCGTAAAGAAAGTCTTCATCTTGCCGAATAAGTCTGATCCTCAGCCCACAATCACATCCGTCCCAGCATGCACTGCAGCCTCCTCCATGTCATTTTCATCGCCAGCGTCACATTCATCATCCATGCCGCAAAGAACTGACACCGCTAGTGTTAACACAACCCACAAAAGTTCAAATGGTAGTAATTGTATTTCTGATGTACGGACAGATCCATTCGCAATCGGGGATTTCGGAGCCCAGACTGCACCTAAACCTGCCGCCAAGCCGCCCATGTTTGATGACAACCCGTTCGGTGTGTTTGATTTTAACAATCCTGAAAACAAATGAGTTTCGAGACCTTCATCTGTAAGTATCTTGATTATTAATTGAAAACCTTTACTAATTCTGGTAAATTATGTCTAAAACATTCATTTGGTTTGATGATTTTGTGGTGAAATTTTGACTTAGGAACAGAATTATTGTTGCAACGGTGCTAAATGATTGTACATGTACAGAGAAGATATATACGCACAATGGAATACTGAATTTATGACAGATGGGATTCCCCATCATGGGAAGCTTTTCCGATTACAGAGAGATTAACAGAGAGAAAATTTAAAAATGCATTTGAAATTTTTTTCTACTGTATTTGATGCCATATAAGGACATGTAATCGCAGTGGCCATGAAAATATGATGGATTGAATATCACTTTTGGTTAGAATAGCGTCATTTTTCATATCAAAGGTATTTTTAGTGAGGTCCAATGTCCAAGAGAAAGGTTTGTATGTGAATATTTTGAAAAACCAGAAATTTTTCTTACTTGCACAGGTTTTACGACTACATAACGTTCAACATGAATGATACAGATGTATACACAAGATCATACCATGCATGAATGACTAAATTTGACCTCTCAAATTTGCATGACACTTTGTACAACGTGTATTTAAAATGATTGATATTGTATAGATGTAGCTAGACCTTCTCCTCTGGAGATTTCTACTGGATACATGGAACCAAGAGATGTCGGATAGAGATAAATGAACACAAGGACTCGACATTTGTACCATATACTCACTACCACACCAATTTCTGCCGGCACAATTAATACAAAATTGTTTCCGCAGAACAAACAACGTCAGATGCTCAAGGGAGACAAGAGAGCAACAATCAGCGACTTAAGTTTTGCTTCCAAGACCTGGGGAATTATTAAACTTTGTTAAAGTATTGTATTAACTAAAAATGCGAGTATTAATTTGGGAAAACAGAATGGAATTCTTCAAGGAATCTGTAGAATTTGTCTGTTTTAGTGATGAAATTAACATAAGAAAATTAGAGCAAATTTTTGTGACTTTGCGAGAAGTGCACAATATTTTCATGAAACGAAATTTAGTAATGAGCAGAGCATTTTCACAGGGAGGCCGAAATTTTCTATTGTAAATACATACACAGACTGCATGTCATGGCTTAATTACAATTTGAAATTAGGGTTAAGTCAATGACAATGTCAAATTGTGTGGTTACTGCCATGAGAAAGTTTAAGAAAAGTCACTTTTAAGAAAGGGTTAAGATTACAAAATTAGCATATTTGTTATATTAGAAGAACAAAAAAACACTGTTATACTGGTGACCATGACTAAGAATTTCTTTGTAATGTCAAAATGATGAATGGAAAATGCACTTTCCAATGAAAACAAAACAGCGGAGCAAAAAGCTCTTTTGACTACTTTACATGTTTCTTTTTTCCTGGTTTTGTCCCAAATTTACTATTTTCCCCACAAGTACTTCAGAAACGAACTCTTCAGTACAGAGCCATGTAACAAAAGAATAACTTTTCAGACAGTAAGAGCTTTTTTTTGTCTGCTTACCCTGCTTACCATTTTTAAACTTTCATCTAGAAGAAAAAAGGTGAAAGTAGTCAAGACTTTTTGTCATTAATACACAGCTAAAGTTTTTGACGCTTATGATTCTCATTCTTCGCTTTCAAGGTTAGCGTAGAATTTCTATGCTCTAAGGGAAAAATCTTTAAAAAGCTACGCATTTGCACAACTGAAAAATCCTTGTTTATCTTCCTTCTGTAATACTAAATGCTGATTCTACGCTTTGAGCCATGAAATTGGGTCCTGATGATTGTTGCTTTTGACTAGTATTCCTTTACTATTGGCTAAGCGTAAAATTTACGGGGTTCATGCTGGTAAATTCGATGTTTTATTTTGCAAGTTTAAACGGTGTTATGATTTATTGTCCTTGGCTTGTTTGATGCATTTGAGGCCTGTTTTTTGCTTACGAATTTCCAATTCCTCACAAAACAGTAACATGGCCTATTATCATTTTGCTTGTTCAGACATTTTGGGCTTTTTTTTCCATATGGGAAATTTGACAATTGTTAAATGAAGAGGCTAGTTTAATTATAAATATCTTTGCATTTTTATAATGATATAGGCTTGTAGACTTTTACAAATGAGAGTAGCTTTCAATCACTTGAAAGTTTTCAAAAACTTGATTTGTTATGCTTTACTTTGATCAACAGGTTTCACCTAAATTGTGGCATTTTAATGATTATTTTATCTTGCCATTTTGTTGCCGAATTATTTAAAATGTGTAAATCAGAATACAAATGTCTTCCAATGTAATGCATTTTTTTAAAACAAATTACAAGCATCTCATTTGAGGCTATTACACTTTTGGATACATATTTTTTTAATGATTTTTTAGTGGGTATTCTAAAGTTTGACGTGCTCATTCCCTGAATCAGTACAGTCATTTTGATTATATTCTTTTGTATCACAAAGTTATGACATTTTAATTTGTTTTTTTCTGACTGTTTTTTCTTGTATAAAGGGGCTTTTTTTGCATGAAACAAATCAGACTAAAGGTGGCGCAATTGATATCAACAACGTTATGTACAAAACCAACCATACTCCTTAGCCCTACTACTAGTACTACTACTACTTGATTTTAAATCATGAACCAATTGCTAAGCAAAGTGTGATGTCACAATGAAAATCACCATGGTGATAGTGACAATAGGGCTCCGCGCTCGTGACGTCATATTCAGATGTTCGGACAAACAAGTCGCACGTTGCCCAATTAACTTCCACGTAAATGTTGTGAAGTTTGTCCGAACATCCGGGTAACTATAGCTGTTGATATAAAGAGCGTATTCTATAAATAGCTCGATATAAAGGGCGTTTTCTATAAATAGCTCGAGCGTGGAGCCCTATTCATCTTAAGACTAATTTTAAAGTTTTGTGAAATCCAGCCCTGTATGACTTTCTCTGACTCTTGGTCTGGAAATAAGTGATATCTAATAATTTTCCGTTTGCTCTGAAGTTCAACTTGGGTAGGCAGTCTTCCTTTTTATAAGCAATAATTTCCAACCAGTGTCATCCGGATGTAAGTTGTAAATTGGTTGGTTTGACGTGGCCTTACACTTTGAAAGTTGCATTAATGCAGATGTTGTTAAATCTTTACATTGCTATAACTACCATAGGTTCTTTTTTTTTCTGTGTATGTAATTGATTTCTTAATAATTACAGAGTAATGATACATTAGCACTTGACGATACAAATCAATGAAACTGAGCTAGAAATTATAGGCACTAGTTCACTGAGTTTATACCTCCTTCTGTTCGTCAAAAATGAATTTCCTTTTCATGATTACACCAGAATGAAATATTCCCAGTCCAGAATTTCAGGGAACAGCGCGTTTTCATGATGTAGGAAGTCCGAGGCTCTATACCATGAAAACGATCAATTTGATTTTATTTGTACGTGTCAGGCCCTCCTTTAATACAAATTTCAGGTAATTATTTGGGCTGATGAGCAGTTTGCAACTCAGTTAATTACTTGTATTGATTTATTTTTTTAATAGACAAAATTATTATTGTAGTTTCCATTTGAGTAGGGTAGACTTGTAATTTCACAGTCAATGGGAGACTTTGGAGCTGGGTCTTTAACTTGATAGTGTAAGCACACAACAATATGTGCATGCTCACAATTGCGCGTGCATGCTCAGAACTAGTGAAAAAGAGACTTCATTTTAATCTGCTGTCGGCAATGTCTCAAAAGTCTCCTATAGAGGTTATTCACCGACGTCATAAAATCATGTGATTGGCCGTCAAGCTTTTCTATGTTGTCCATGGTTACCCGTAGGACACTGTACGTTGCGTGTGCACTGAGGCGTATTGTTTCGCGTGTGCAATCATTGTGCTTGACGGCCAATGACGTCACGTGAATAACCTCTATAGGGGTATGCACCCCCCCCCCTCCAATTTACATTAACTGATGGATTTGATTTTCCTATTATATTGGGTACCCCTTCAAATTTCCCGATTCCCTTTTAAAACAAGATTTTAGACTGGATGCATTGTACACCCCTTGGATGCCGCCCATTTTAGGTTTGGTGTATCGGCCATCTTTGATTTGGTGCCATGATTCTAAATAGATGTAATACACACAATAATAATGTATCATTATAAATATAATCTTTAAGGCTGTTAAAGGTTTGTAGTGTTAGTTTATGATATTTTATTTGTTATCTTTAATTGCTACATTGAAACTATTTTATACTTGAGATGAAAAATCATTTTACTCTGTTGTACTTTGTTAAAGGCCAATAAGCTGCATGGCATAATCATTTTACTCTAATTAAAATGTTTTTCATTTATTACTCTAAAAACAAAATCTATTTTCAAAATAATGAATAAATAATTATATTACTTTTAAATTGTAATGTACTTTGTTGGTCTCTGGTTTTCTTGGTCTTCATTATTGCTTGTTTGTTTGCATTAAGATTGGTAACAGCTGGGTCATTAATTGGGGAATTTATTTGGGGAAATTTAAACAATTTCTGCCAGTTAATGGGGTTCACTATTTAAAAAAAAAACACATAAAGAAAGAACAGGCAAGTTCTTTATTCAAAAAGATGATAAAATTATTGGCGTGTCACATTTTATTGAATTGAAATTATAAAAAAAAATATTGCAAGTCCAGTTTTCCTAGGGCCTGTATGTTTAACGCACAGGATCCGATATTTTGGGATCCACCTCCTATGCAGGGTACGCTAAAATGGGATCCGGATCCGCAGGATTCGTCATAAACAAACAGGCCCTTTTAGTTTCTTCAAAATTCTAGCCTTCACAGAACTGTCTGACACCATTCTGCTATTCCTGCTAACATGGCTAACCCCAATAACTGTTAATAGGCCAAGGTCTAACCACTCACTTTGAAAGTTTTATTGTTAAGTTGTAGGAATAGCAGAATGGTGTTAGACAATGAAATTTATTGTTTTTTATTCTTACTTTCTAAGCACTTTTACTGGAGGGGTAATACTTACAGTTAGAGTAGAACTAAACCTCAAGGATTGCCCAGCTATGGATGTGTATTCAGTCCACTGCTGCTCTAGACCCAGGCTTTTGTCATGACTGTCGGCTCTGTGTGTTGACACAAATGACAGATACTCTCGCCACCATTGAGACAGGTAATTAATACTTCTTACTGGTTAGCGTAACTTTCTCGCGTGTCGAAATTCCATACCAAAAGTTGAAAAAAATGTCATGAACACAGATAAAAGTGGAACGAGTTAGACGTCACCGACTCATAAACATGTACTTTTTTTTTTTACAAAGTACAAGTAATACACAAAAAATTGCCCCATAATTAATAGTGAACCCAATCACTGGAATTATAATAATAGTCTTACGCACTATGTAAAAAATCGGCTTTAAAAAAGATATCAAAACTTTATGTACCAATAATTGCCTACTCTATACGTTCTGAAAATGGTTGAGATTGGTTCTTTTTCAGTTGATAGTTTTTCTTGAGAGTTCTATATTTTTTAAGGTATGGATGAAAATGACGGTGCTGCGGTCCAAAACACCTGCGCCCATTTTGATTGGCTGAAAAAGTTTGACGGGAATAATGAGGCGTTGTCTGCTTTCCAAAGTGCGGGGAAATTATAAAGTACATACATGACAGTTGTAATTATGGTTTATAAATTAACAAATTTAAGTCATTTATGAGTGGCACTGCTGCGACATCTTAAAAAGATTTAGAGATGCCTTTAAAGATTTTTTTCAAGGGTTCCGAAAACCAAATCTTTGTAAAAATTAATATCTCGCATGTGGCGCCGCCGCGGAGTAAAATGATGGATTTTACATGGAACATATCGGACTATAGGTGGCGCAATTTATATCAACACCGTGACAAGTCACAGGAATCCGTACGTTCATGTACAGACGTTTGTCGCTAATGTCAGTAATTTGTCGTCTTGTCCATTTAGGAATCAACTCGAGAGAAGTGATTTGAAATGGTAAGATATCTCTTTTCATGATAGATTAAATCGCAATTGATTGTTAGAGAGAGAAGGGAAGTACTTATAACTTGAACTAAAGTCTTAATTGAAAAGGCGAAACCGGATCCGAGTCACCGTAGTGTGTGTATGCACATGGTCAGAATACAGTAACTCAATAACTCAAGTAACTGTATGCACACTGCACACAGTTTTCATTTACCGGTACACACAGCGAAAAATCCCTTACACGAATTGGCACGAAACGGTCGCAAGAGGGCGTCACGATCATCTCATTATGTGACGTCATCGCACTGACCAAAAATGGAAGTTTTCATGAATGAAACTGACGCGCATGGGCACATACTCAGCGATGCCCACTCTAACCATAGTTACTTCGACAGACCTCGCCACGATCTTTCGAATGGTACCAAAAACATACAAAATTTGTACATTTCTTCGACCTTTTGACCATTTTTGGTGGTGTTACCCGACGTTCGAGAACTCACGGACACCGCGATCGTTTTTGAACTTTGGTGAGCTGTATTTTTGTTGTCATTTTACCGCGAAACCGCGCCACCGTCTGAGTGTGATTGTTGGGTCGTTGAATATTCATATAACGTGTGTTGGGTCTATTGGTTGTGTATGCTGAGAGCGCCACATGAATATGCATAGAATTGCATGGTCATCCGGAGATGTCGTACGGCCGACTGTTGATCGTTGCGTAGTCGTACACTGCGTGTGTTTGAATAGGCACATCGCGTAATGCGTGCCCCGTACGTGTCTGCAACGGCCCTGCGTGCGTGCGTAACGAGTTGGGCTAGCACATGGTTTCCGTGACGTCACGAGCAGGGCCTCGCGCGTTGACCAATCAGCGCGGCGCTTTTTACACACGGCACTGTTTCCATCCGTGTTACAGTGCATATGGGGAATTTTTCGCTGTGGTACATTCATGTACAAGTTACTTACTTGGGTATGATATGTTGATATGTTGATGCCTACAGGACCCCCATTTCTTCATTGATTAAATATTTCTTGACTGTTGATGTACGCATAATGGGATAATGTTTTAAACTTTTAATACTCTTATTTCATTAATCGTTTTCTTCTTCGTTTGGCACGCTTACATTACAACAAGAAAGATTACAAAAATGTATTCACCATTGTTGTGTAAAAACTGTAAATCATCACAATCTATCAGTATTTGTACATTGAGTAATTATATTAGGTTACTGTTCAGTTACTGGGTCTGCCATCATGGCCATGGGGAACTTGATCAGATAGACCTAGGTGAGGGCAGTTACGATCATTCCAGCTTGTTACCGTTATACATTCAATACCTGGCTACACTGTGAATTGTTTCATTTATAGGCAGACAGGAAAGCAGTCAACCGTTACTATCCGCCCGACTTTGATCCCGGCAAACATGGCTCCATCAATAAGTTCCGCAACTCCCACCCGTTGCGGGAACGGGCCAAGCGCCTCAGCGAAGGTATCCTGGTCATCCGCTTTGAGATGCCCTACAACATCTGGTGTGGCGGCTGCGGCAAGCACATCGGCATGGGTAAGTAGTTGTACAATGTACCTTTGGCATGATATGTACGGGAAACTATATTCACAATTTTTCCAATGTGACCAATTTGCTAGTAGCAGTGACATCAGGGGCTGATTTCACTAACGCTTGGCGATCATCGCAAAAACCAAAATTCATCGCTAAACGGAAAATTGATCGCTACTTTGGGAAGCAATTTTCCGTTTCGTGATGGATATGGGCTTTTAGGAGTTGAGATTGTTTCAGTAATGCAATTGGGGCCCGATGACCAGGGATAATAATGGTAAGCATCTTGAGCACCCTCTGGGTGGATATGTTGCGCATCATAAATGTCTATATTATTATTATTATCTGAGATTTGTGCTAAATATTGTGATGATTTGTTTTGTGTAGGTGTTCGCTACAATGCAGAGAAGACGAAGGTTGGAAACTACTACAGCACTCCCATCTATCGGTTTAGGATGAAGTGTCACCTGTGCGACAATTACTTTGAGATGGAAACCAATCCCATGATCTGTGACTACACCATCGTGACGGGGGCCTACCGCAAGAACCAGAAATGGGACATGGCTGAAAACGAACAGGTGCTTACAGAAGGTAGGCACTAACAGGGATAGAAACTTTAATACTGGTCGGGCCCAGCCACTGAAAGTCTAGTATCTGGCCAGGCCCGGGCCTTTTGGCCCAATCCTTCTTCATTACAACTGAGCTACTCAACATCAATAAAGCCTGTTTTCTGGATAATATTCATGATCAAAGTGGACTCATCAACCTGTCCTTTCGATCATGTTAACGCCATCCCTGATGCAGGACAAAGCATGGCCTGAAGTTGATAGCAGAAGTCTGGGGATTGTAGAAGCTCAAGACCCCAGGCAAACCCTAGGTCTGGCCTACAAACTATTCCCCAAATCTACTATCACTGTTATGGTCATCACTCATCAGCCATCCAAAAATGAATATTTCTGTCTTTTTTGTTGATTAAAAATATTAAAAGATCGACAGACAGTCAAGAAGTTGGCGGCAGATCCCATGTTCAAGTTGGAGCACGGAGTGGACGACACCAAGAAGCTTGAGGCAGTGGCACCCACCCTGCACGAGCTTGAGCAGACGCAGAGCACGTGGAAGGACGACTTCGATCAGAACAGGATGCTCCGAGGCAAATTCAGGGTGAGTTTAGAAGGAAGGACCGTTTCAAGAGTCATCAGTCCAATTTCCGTCATGGACATGGTTCTTTAAAGGTAGTATCATACTTTGGTAAGAAACCAAAACAGAAATGTTCACAGATTTACATATAACTTACAGTTTATGAAGATGGTGGTGGTGGAAACATACCATTAAAATTGTTCCGCCTGAAATGGTGTATTTATCCAGAAATTAGTAAAACAATGACCGAAAATCTTTTGGATCTTTTAAAAGATCAAAAATAAAAGAGGAAAGACTTAAGAAATACTGTGGCTCCTTTTCACTGTTTTCTCAAAAAGTGGGCACCGTATGGGTGCCCATGAATCTGTATTTCTGTGATAAAAACCAAAGTATGATATTACTTTTAACTTGAATGTATGTTGCTCAAAGTGAATTTTTTTGCAGGCAACCTGAAGGCAATCATCTATACTAACTTCGAAAGGATTTACTACGTTACTTCCAACATACGAGGCTTGAAATCCTACTAAAGAAATTGAACTATGCTGAATTTGATTCATTCTGATTATTTCAAGATGGAAAAGAGCGAGATGAAGTCGGCCGTGGCTAAAGACAGGGCATTGCTGGATAAATCATCTCTGGATATCGAATTAGTCCCCGAACACGAAGACGACAAAAAACTGGCATCGCTCATGAAATACAGCACTACAGGCAGTAAGTAGGCTATTTTTCTACAAAAGAACTCTAAATTCAAGCTTAAAATGGGGTAGACCGTAGAATTACAAAGACTCTTGTGTGATAAGTAGTACAGTTTCCCTGATGCGTTTGAAAAAAATTGAATTAAGTGAGCTGATCATTTTGCTTCATTTTGCATTTTATTTCCAGCGTATGATGAGAAGCAAAAAAAGAAGAGGCTTGAAATCTCAAATCGTGGCATCTTCTCACCGAAACTCCCTCAGCCCTCCTCATCATTGACGTCAGCCTCCTCATCAACAAAGGGATCATCCGTAGTACCAACCCTCCTCCAGCCATCGAAGGACAAGGAACCCAAGGTCCTGGAAATCCAGAAGCGACTCGGTCTGCTCGACAAAGTCAAGGCGACCAAAAGAGGGAGGGCCGGATTTGACGACTTTGACAGTTTTGGTCCCAGTAGTAAGACGCCCTCTCACGATAGACCAGTCGGGATTGTGATGCCCAAGAGGAAGAAGGAAGCAAGAACAGGTGAAGGAGTTGATGACTCCTCAAGACCGGAGCTGATGAGGAAAACATCCTCAACAGATGTGGACGATGGCGGATCGAGTGTAAAATCACCGGCATTTAGAGGCATCTCAAACATGTCAAACCTAAAAGAAGTAACTGCCGATGACCCTCTTAGATCGGTGAAGGATTACTCCGGTAGCCAGGATCTTCACGGGAAGAGCGAGACAGGTGGTTTAGAAGAGGTGATGACACCCCAACCTGGACATACTGGGGATGCTATTAACCCAGTAGATACAATTAAGGACTCCCCTCCTGTTGAGAAGCAAGACCAATGTGATGGTTCCTTAATGGCTCACCTAAAGAGAACTAACCCAGTCAAAAATTCAGATGAAATCGGGGCATCTCGTCCCAGAGAAGCAGGAGATAGTAAAGTATGTACCCCTCCAAAGTCACTTGTTGCATGTGACTACAGCAGCAGTGATAGTGATGAATAGATCAGTTTCGTCATGACTTGTTATTAACAAAGATAATTGACTTTTTGGGACACTGCCAACATAGGGCTGGATAGCTCAATTGGCAGAGCAACCGGTATATAGTATTCTTGGGGTCGCAAGTTTGAATCCCATCACAGTCAATTTTTTCTTTGCTCACCTTTCAATATCTTTCATATTGGCATAATACTGAGGCCTGAGGGTTTGTTTTTGAGTGGACAGGCAGTTTCATAACCATTTGAAATTTTCCTGAAGTGTCATCATCCATATGGTGTCCACTGCTCCTGTACATGTAGCTAGCTTAGAGGGCTTTTTACAATCTTCGTTCCTGCACTGTTGAAGCCAACAAAATAAACTGAACCAGATCGTACACAATATCCAACTGCTTTTTTCGTATTTTTATTTCTTTCATCTGAAAATGTATGTACACTCATATAAATACAAGTCAGACAAACAAATTTTCCATTTTTTGTTTTTAAATACAACACTGGTGTGTAGGAATAAGAAAGCAGGTAGTGTATGGGGCGAGGGTGGAGTATGGTGGGGAGCTGGGGTCGCAAAGGCTGCAAGAGAGTAATGGAATTACAACGCAAATGTTTCATACTATCAAATGTTTTTCCCCTGACAATTTCAATTTTTGACATGTTCATTAAGTTGTCTCTTCTAAATACATTATTTAATATTCCTCAGTATATGATCCTATTCTAACTATTAAACCAGGGTTTTACCGGATTGTTTTTATTTTTTATGACAAATCAAATTATGAACAAACCGCAGCTGTTCTATGATCAACTTTACCAAAATATGATGCTACCGTTGAGGGCGATTATAAAATACACATTTATGCAGATTTTTAATTCAATTGTTGGAAATTAGATAAAATTATTACTTTCGTGCCTTACTGCAATCCGAGGGAATTCTCATACTAATCCATGTAGTATTGGCCTAATTTTATTGTGTGCCTTTGTTTTAACATTAATGAGATTCTGATACACAAGCAACTAAATTCATTTCTTGTCATTTTAGGTGTGCAACCACGGTACTGAAATTTCACTTAAGTGCAGATTGTGGTATAATACAGCACTTACATAAAATGTAATACCCAGTAAAGAGCCATGTTTTCAAAATGGGAAAACAGGTAAATTTGAATTAATATAAAAGCTTACACAAGTTTGGACAATGTATTGGCAGTAATCACCTATAGAGATGATTCCATTATTAAAATTAATACTGTATAAAGAATTTTTAACATTGGTTCCAAATAATTATTGAAAAAATTACAATTGCCTATTAGAATATAAGTATAATGCCCTTATTGGTCATTTGTCACAAGTCTGACATGTGTTATGTACGGGAGTGTCCATACAATTTATGCTAGTCATAAACAATACAACCTGAGGGAGATTTTAACAAAACTTCAATAAAAAACCATGACTAACCGCTCATTATCATTGCAAATCCCAAATTCTAACAGTCTGAAATGAAACTTTTAAACTAAATTTAGTAAAATCGGATGTTGTTAAATTCATCACTGTCGAACATAATCACTGCAAATTCTAAGTTTTAAAGGAATTGAAAGGGAACCATTTCACTAAGATTATATGTTTTCGTCAGTTGAATGATATCACGAGCCCATTAACATGGCACCTGTGTACATGATTCCAATGAAGAGCTTTAACCCTAACCCACATGCATACCACAAGTGGGGTATCCTGAATACCACAATACACCTGTGTGTGGTTTTCTTGGTAATGCATGGTTTGTGATCCAGTTTCCCCCGTGGAGACTTCGTAAAAATTGTTCACTGGCGACTTGCCGCTCTTTCTGTGATGCTGAAGTAAAAATACATTGCCCGATTCACGTCAAGAGACCAAAATTGGAATTAGCAACAAGAATTAGGATGTCTGTGACTTATGCTCTAGTTTCACATAACCACAGCAAGCAAATTAGAGATAAAAAATGTCCAAGCAGCAAACAAAATGGCCAAATGATTGCAACAGTGGGATTGGTTATTCAAAGAATTGGATTTTGGACAGGAAATTTACGGAAATACTGAGCTCAATTTCCACAATTCCTACTCACAAACTGACAAAGAGTTACTCTTATAATGTGTTTGTTACAGTCATAATATTAATTCAGCATGCATGATTGTTACATGCATTATTTGATCCAGCCTGGTTAATTGATCAAAGGGACACACTGGCAACTGGCAAAGGGTACTTAAAGGTGCATTTCTCACCAGCAAAAAACAAACAAAAACAATTTAAACCAAACAAAAACAAAAAAAGAAAGAAAGAAAAGAAACACAAGGCAAGAAAGATTGTCTCGTTTTTCATTTGGAATTAGCACAAATGATAACCAACACTGACAGAAATATAGCAAACGATGGAAGTTACACATTTTTAAAAAGTTTTTAAGCATCCAAGGTCCAGCTTCAATCGAAATTCCATTTTCTGCTAACTCTTCAATTACACTGTGATTTCACATACAAATTTCAGGATATAAAGATGCTGCAAGTAGAAACATACTGTTAAAATATCTCCGCCAGAAATGTTGTATTTAACCAGAAATTGGTAAAACAAAGACCGAAAACAGTTTTGATCTCGGGGTAAGATCAAAACCATTCTTTATGTTTTATAAGAAAAACTGAGTCAGGTTTTCGTGATTTTCCTATGACTCAGATGTCCGATTGACCTCAAATTTTCACAGGTTTATCATTTCATGTACATGTTTGATCAGACAAAGTGTGAGTGCTGTTCTGTGACCTTTACCAATCATGTATCATACATTTACGGATTTTAGTAACAAGCAATTCTGATAAAGGACGGGAATTTCACTTGAAAGTGGTCTGCAAAACCGAAACTTCAAAGGATCTTTGTAGCTGCCAAATATAACTAGATGCATCTGAATATTTCAAGGTTATCTTTGTACACAGGGGAATACTTTTCTGGTAGTTTACAACTACGTGTAGCTAGCTAGCCTTAAATAAAACTGGAAGATGTTCAGCTTGGCAATAATCATGCAAGCCATTTCAGTTGAGTTTGTGGATTGCAACCTTTTTTCACACTGAAAACCTGTGACCACATCAATGTTAGTGTCACCTTACAAGCCGCTCTCATGCCCTGTACGTGCAAAGCTGGTAAATGGGTGGGTTTCATTTGCACATAACACTGTCCTTAAGCCATTTCATACTCCCTGAAAAATGCAATGCGATGCGATGCAAATTTTACAACACTGCAATAAAATATGCACCGTTTTCCCTATTGTGACCAAAAAAGACGCACTTTGCTTTGCAAGTTCGCAGGAAAAGTATGAACCAGGTTTGACTTTGATAAAACAATGGAAGTACAAAAGATTCTCTGGGAGTTTCCATTTTCATGTATGTCCAGGGTTAGTCAAGGTTTTATAGGCCAATATGCTCTACTAATACTGCATGCAGTAACTAAGTTTAGTGGGTATTGCCATAAGAACAGCCTTGTTTGTTTGCAAATAACATGAGTCAGATTCAATTCTGTAAACCCTCTAATCCATTATATCTGCCACGTCGTTTCTTTCAAGCAGGAGTGACCAAGAACAAAAACATTTCCAGATGATCATCACAGCAAAGGCTATGCACACATAAAACAAAATCAAGATTCCATTTCATGTGACTCTGTTTTCAAGTGTATCCATGTGAACACAATCAATACAGCCAGAGCAAACTAAGTGTGTTTACGAAACGGAGGCTCACGCTCCGCCTCGGGCTCCAGCACCATTTCATGAATCCATTCTGAAATAACGGGTATCAAAATGAGGCTTTTGGCTGCGGTTCTGTAGTAGAATCTCTGGTTTGAAAAGGAAAACAGAGCCTCAGCTTCAATGAAAAACCACAACCTATATTTTTAGCATATGGATGTCGGAGCTGGAGCCGGAGGCTGAGCCTAAGCTTCTGTTTCGTAAACCCCCAAAGTATGCGATTGGTTTTGTGGCTTCTGACTGGTAAAAGGGACAGAAATAATTAACCATTTGGGACACCCCCAACATGGGTCTGGACAGCTCAGTTGGTAGAGCATTTGGTAGGGTATTTCCCAAAACACAGGTTCAAATCTCCAATCCAGTCAATTTTTCTTGGTTCACTCTTCAATGTCCGAAAATTAATCCACTGATTTTTCTCATTTTTTGACAATTATCAGGTGAAGAATGGTTATTTTGATTTGTCGAATCTTTGACACTACCCCAACTCGGTATGCAGCTCTTTACACCCCTTTCTCATTGTGAGGGTCTGGCCATAATAAAAATCTTAAAGCTTCGCCCGTACTACTGGGTGGTTTTGCTTTCCAATTTTTTTTTTTTCAATCTTACCAGAACAATTTACATAGTTAATATTTAATTTACACATTCATAACTTGTTATAAATTCTTCAAATGGGAGGGGTGGGGGGTGTGTTCATTAATTACTCTCTGTAAGTAGCTTTCTCTACTGAAACCAGTTACATGGGTCTCTATGAGCACAGTATGAAGCAGTGCAGGCAGGAGTCACATTCCACGGCACTCTACGTCTGGTTCCAACCTTAAGACACTTACAAAAAGAGGATACGAATCCCAGCTCTCGCATGGAAGCATGTTGATAAACTGCAAAATGGCTTAAACATTTATCTGATACTTGAAACTTTACATATTCATAAATAAGCTATGAATTATTCACGACTGATGATGAATATTTCATGAGAGGTCTCCCTGTCCGGTCTCGATGAGGAAGTCACTGAAGGCTGCTTGGATCTCGGCGTCCAGGTCATCAAGGTCATCAGCGTAACTAGAAGCAAAAAGATTGCAATAGCGCAATCAAAATTTGCACAACTTAAAGGTACAGTACAGGATTGGTAACATACCCAAACAGAAATGTTCACAGATTTATGTATAAATTACAGGGTATGAAGATGGTGGTGCTAGAAACATACCGTTAACAATTTTTTCCGCCTGAAATTGTGTATTTTTCCAGAAATCAGTAAAACGTAGACCGAAAAGAGTTTTGATCTCGGGATAAGATCAAAACCATTCTTCATGTTCTTTATGTTTTATAAGAAAAATTTAGTCTTTTTTTGGCTATTTTCTCGTGACTCAGAAGCCTGATTGAGCACAAGATTGTTATTTCATGTACATGTTTGATCAGACAAAGTGTGACTGCTGTTCTGTGACCTTTACCAATCATGTATTATACCTTTAACTCCATCAACTCTGAATATTTCAAAAATCTTTCCACAGTGCTACTGGCTTCTGCAATGCCAGGATATCAAATGCCTGTAAACAAATAATCAAGAAAAAGCCAAGACATCACTTGGCGATCTGCTTCCTAGTTCCTGTGCTACACTTACTCTGGCTCTGTGGAAGCACCCTGTTGATAGTGATTAGGGTCCTGGTCGTAGTCTGCATACGGATCGGCTGGTGACGTGTAGTCCGTGTAGGGCCCTGCCGACGCGTAGTCATCGTAGTTCTGGTAATACGCCAAGTCATCAAGATCGGGATCGTACTCATCCGCAAACCCTTCAGAAAGAGATGAAAGAAACCGCCAAAACGGTCACAAATGTTTCTAATTCCCGTTTCTTCATGATAAACCCAAGTCAATCCAGACTCCTAAACATACAAGTCATACTGGTTGGTAAGTTGCTTACACGGCCTAAACTAAATGCTATCTAAGAGTTTCTGGTAGACATGGTAGACTAGTCCTGGTGTTTAGATTTTGGAATAACATGCGACATCAAACTCTTTCAAATATCGCTCTTTTGTAATATCAATTAATTGACCTTTTTATTAAATAGTTATTTACAATGTCCATGAACATTAGGAGTATTATAACAGTAGTATAAACGGGAAAGGGTATAGGGGTTGAGGACGCATGCCTTTGGGCTGTAGAGAGGTGAGAGTGCACTGTGACATCAACCAAACATTTACCTGCTTCAGAAGCTGATATAATCTGACCCTGTGCATTGTAGAAAACTGGCTGGCTCTGTCAAAGACAAAAAATAAAATAGGGCACAAAGGCATCAGGACCCTGGCTGTGTGTAGAGATCAGAAGTTTCTTCAAGGTCTCTTTAAGGTACTATCATACTTTGGTAGCATACCGAAACAGAAATCTCCACAGATTTACCTATAACTTACAGCGTATAAAGATGGTAATGGTAGAAACATACCGTTCAAATATTTCTGCCTGAGATGCTGTATTTATCAAGAAAAGAGTAAAACCAACGACCAAAAACAATTTTGGTCTTCAAAAGATAAAGATACAGTGAAAAGATTTTCTTTTTAAACGTGGGCTTTTTCACTGTTTTTCTCAAAAAAGTGGGCACCGTATAGGACTGGAAATTTCACACATGACTGTTGCTGTATCGTCCATGATATTTTTGCCCATGAATATTACGTATGATATTAACTTTAAACAGAGGCCTTTCCTGAAACTGAAAAGGGTTTCCTAGTCCACAGCAAGGCATTTAATGGTACTAGCTCTGCTTTTCTTTTGAGAGGTAATGCAAATGTCACACAACTGTTTAATCTCCAGATGCCTTCTAAGGGAAGATGCCTTGGTATACTTCCAAGTAGAAGACAGCAACAGCAATGAATTTTGCTTGCTTGGGACTTACGCTGAAAGCAGTAGTAGTGGCTGCATCTCCACCAGCCGATACGTAGACACCGCTGTTACCAGTCGGAGGCGGGACTGCTGGCATGGCATATGATGCCTTCTCACTCTGCCCCCATCGCTTCGCTCTTAGCTCAATCAGCTGACGCCAAAGATCCCGTACGTTCCTGAAAAAGAAGACAATGGTATCAATGTGGACTGTTCCATTTTTAATTTGTTTTCCAGATATTCTCAAAAAATGTTAGGCATGAAACAAACATGGCAACCCACATCCATACAGGCCTATTCTGTGTAACTGATTCATTACTGACAGTCACTGATACATTCTTAACTCTGACGGCATTTAAAAAAGATTGCTGTCCGACATTCAAAAGACAACTCACTTGTCCAGGGCCTCATTTATGACGTGTCTCCTAGCCACATTGAATATGTGATTGAGCTGCTCCGACGGTTTGTTGTGATTCAGCTCCCTGTCGTAATCTTCAATTTCTTTTCCAGAGAGCTGAAAAGAGAACGGGACATTTCTTTTTTATTGTGATAGTTGTTATCATGGCAACTGAGGTCGATTTCACCAAACACATTGTAACTTACTATCAATCGTGTGACTTATGATGCATTGCAGCCCTTTGTAGGAAACGATGGGTTATCCTTCATAACGGCGAGTTACGATTGATCGTAGGGCTTTGTGAAATCGACCCCTGGTCCCTTTGTTTAGATCAAGTCTGGGGCAAACAGATCAGATGAAGTCTTCTTCGTCTTCTTAAGTCACTAGGCTTAATAACGTATAATGTACATGTATAACATAGGGCCTTTATGAAATGGGGCTTGAGGCTAGGCTTGGCATTTTGTTTTTCAACAAAAAAAGCCTAGCCTAGTAAAGGCCCATAGTGTGGTGGAAGGATTCGCAAGTGAAGTGGCCATTTGAAATGCAATTAGCTCCGCCAAATTGCTTCATAATTGGTGTACCACAGAAAATACAACCCAAAAATATGTAATGATTAAAAAAAAAATGATTCACTAAAAAAAATTATGATTTTTTTTTAACGAAACACACATGCCTATATATTGTACATGAAAGTTGGGAGCCATGGATGATGTTCGGTAGAGCCAAATGTTTGGTATAGCGGTGTTCGTCATAGTGGCGTTCCACTTTAAACAGAACATGGGCAGAATCAATTTGCCATGAAAGAGGTACTGAATGGATATGTACATACCTTTAGGAGTAAGCCGAGACATTTCAGGTTGCCAGTGCTGGCATTGACGACCAGAGAGTGCATGAGTTCCTTCAGGGCCAATCGGTACACCTTGATTCTTTGCTTGGAAGTACCTCCTTGCACCTGCAGCTGGAAATTCAATATCCGTTGCCAACATTTTATTTAAACCTAAACCCGCCTGCATATGCATACCTCACCAACCTGGGGTGCGTTCCGCTTGCACGAACATACACGAACATGTACACGACGTTTGAGCTTGGATTTTGAAGTGAAACGCACACGCAACAACTGGCAAACATGGTTTATCCCAACCATGTGTCATATGCAAACCCTTCCAGGTGAGTCCTAGCAGTAGGTTTTCTCAAAGAGAGAATAGAACCCCAAGACCCCAGGCTGCAGCGGAGCCCTGGACAGGCTTAGCCGTTCAGTGGCTGGGCCTGAGTGACCGGCATTCTCTCCCTTACCTCAGTTGTCAGAAAGAGCTCAGCCAGGAACATGGTGACTCCGTGTAACCTTCCCATCTGATTGGGATCCTTGGCCATCTTCTCCCTTCTTTCCACGGCATCTTTGACTCTGATTGATGAAATTAATAACAAAAAACAGACTGAACAGGCTATTCTGGGTTAACGAGTATGTGATAGCAATCAGTGTCCAAGCCAAGCTGGTCGGCACTGGTCAGGGACATCCGGCACTCAGCCTTTCCGACCAGCACTCAAGTTGAAAAATCATGTTGCCGACCGACATAAACAATCTTGAAAATCACAGAAAATGCACAAGTTACTAAAAGAAAAGTAAGATTTTGACTTGGAGACAAATTTGGAAAGATAAATTGACCAGATCCCCAATAACAAAACAGAAAATTGCTGACACGCTCACGTGCATAGGGACTTGCATTTAGCTACCATGTATTATCTTCTGGACCCCGGCTGTGAGGGGCGAGAGCTACACTTGCGATGCTACACACAACATTTATCTCACACTGAACACAGAAAGAGTCTTTTTGGATGATTTTTCTCTCAGCCCGCAAGCTCCCCAAAAATTCAGATTCTCTGAATTTCCTCAATGGGGGCAGCAGACAAATCTGTGTGATCTTGTGACGTCATATATGGGAGCCTTTTCTTTAATAATGAAAAGGCTCCCATATCTCACATCACAAAATCACACAGGTCTGTCAACTGCCCCCATTGACGAAATTCTCAATTTTGGGGTAGCTTGTGGGTTGAGCATGTTGAGAGAAAAATCATCAACAAATACTCTTTCTGTGTTCAGTGTGAGATAAATATTGTTTTCTTATGTCAAGTAATTTAAGGATTATAATTCTAACCTACCTCTGATTGATGTGGCTTCGGAATTTGTTAATGTTTGGTGGGAGATCTAAGTGGGACGTAAGGTAATCGCATGCCCGTGCACCTGTATATCTGAAGTTGGGTTCCAGCACAGACTGCATGGACATAAAAATGAAAACAAACCGCAACATTACATTGTGACAGTGAAAACGTCAAAACTTATTTTCAAGTAGAGTTTTTTTTTCCTGCTAAAATGCAAACAAGCAACACACCCGCATCTTTTACAGAAAATGTTACTCATCTATGAACTAAGCTCAAAGTCATAATCGCAGCTAAACTACCCCTTTAGAAAGATTACAAACATTGTCTTCTTAAGGCCTTTTCACCAAAACTAAAAAAACTCTCAACCATTGAGAACTTTTCTCATGGTTGCGAAATCTTACAAAACGGTTTTATGCTGGCTGCTTTTGCATCCTTTCACATGGCACAGTGTAACATTTCGCAAGCCTCCCTTGAGACGGAACGCGGGTAATCGATAATCTAGGCATTTTATGAATGTAAAATTATGGTTGCATATAAAGCGCGCGGGAGTACGCACGGTCTGCCATGTAACACATAGAAAGCACTTTGTAAGGGTCCCTTGAGAAATTTTGTCGTAGGTCTGGACCTCGGTCAAAATCTCTTAAGGATTCACCAGGGACGTCGGTCACTCTCAAACATTGGTGTCCATTCACATGATCACACTTTTGTAAGAATATTCACAACTGTGAAAGAATTTCTCAATAGTTGAGAGTTTTTTAGCATCGTGTGAAAAGGCCTTTAGCTTGATGTGTTTTGCAAATCTTCCTCCCAAAAATTATGATGTTGAAAGTAGTTGGAAAGGGAGCAAGCTGTGCCCTAAGTCTCGACCAACTCCCCAAGGTAACTGACCTGCTCAAATAAGATGTCTGCCACCGCTCTTAAGGCACCGTCTGTCGTTATCGTGCCGTTCAGCGTCTCAACCAGGGACTTCATGTACTCTTCAAAGAGGCCGGGGTTCAGACTCAGGTTGTACAGGATATCTTTCACCATCAAGACTGTGTCCTGCTCAAGATGGCTGCTGTTGTAGGACGACTGCACGTCAAGGAAACAGAGAGTCCAGTCAAACAAATGAAAAGAATAATGGTTATATACCAGGGTATGCACATTTCTACCAAAACTAGTTACAAGGATCTGATATATGGATCCTAGCAGGATCATTCTCTTAGGAAAGATGCTACAAGTAACGGGGAACATATAAAAGATAACACACACGTATGTATAACATACAAACGCCATTAAACCGAACACTGCTATACCAAACATTTGGCTATACTGAACAAATCCTTAACTCCCAATTTGTATGTAAAATACATACCCAATATGGTTCTTTACATCACTAGGCCTATAACGAACGACCACTATCTGACTATAACAGACAATATCTGTGCATCCTGCCATGTTTGTTATAGCGGCGTTCCACTGTAATAATGGGGAAAACGAGGTAACACAAACACATACATGGATGGCAGGCACTAGCTGGACAAGGAATCAGAGTGTCGATGCCTCTCCTGCAGCTTCCTCACTCTGATGAATGACCCACTCCGAGCAAAGTAACTAGAGCATCCTTCCAAAATCACATCAAAATCTTAAGATGCATACATTTTACAAGTACCGGTACTACGTTGATAAAAGATAATATACCAGTTTGAAAAAAAGAGAGTTCCATAGCATAACCGGACTCTGGGGTTTGAATGGAACATCGTCGTAGCGTGATGAGAGACTCCCTACTGACCTGCTCATCTCCGTTTGACCACTGTGTGGGATGACCCTGGTATCCCGCATCCCCTCCCTGCCAAGGCTTCCCTGGGACAAACTCCGGAGGGCCCCCATCTGACCACTGCTGCTGTGCAGGCCGGGCATCATTCACCAACGCATTGTATCCTGTGCTTGGCTGCCTCCAACTCTGCCCAGGTACGAAGACCGGGGCCGATGCTGATAAGGAACTCATCCAGACGCTCTGTGCTCTATCTCAAAGTACTTTAACACCTGTGCTAACAAAAAATGCAGTACTCAGTCATTACGATGGGGCAAAGATAAATGTGCTGACCCCGCTTTTGCCAAATTTATTCAAATTAGGCTTGTCCTTTAGTTTACCGATGTGTATGCACTGCATATTCAGTACTGAATAACTACAAGTACAACCATAAAGGAAAAACCAAATAATGAATCAAAAATCGAACTGTCACTGTAAACTAATTTGGGGCCGTCCAGTCCATAAAGTTTGTATGCACGAAGGGGGGGGGGGGGGGGGGGATGTTACCGATACGTATGCCATGCGTACAGGGGTGATAGGGGTGCAGGCCAATGCGTACCGTATGCAAACGAAAAATTTGTATAGTCATATCACGCGAAAAGAGAGGGGGAAAAAACAAGAAAAAAAAGCACCGGGATTTTTTTGTTTTTGTTTCCCTTTTTTTATTATTCAACATAATTAAAAAAAATAATGAATTATATATATAAATACATGTACATGTATGTATAAAAACCTAATTTAGTCATTCATTTCAGAATTTGACAGTGACGTCCAAATAACGCGATTAACGGTACCGGACACGATCACTGTGACATTTAAATGATGCTAAAGCAAGGTACCATGAGAAGTGAAAAACCTAATGTGGAATGCATATGTCATGTGTACAAGGGGGGAGGGGGGGTGGTCATGATCAGTTTTGACAGAATTTCAGAAGCGCCAAATTTTGGAATTTTGGATTAGGGGCCTAGGCCCTACTCCAATCATTAAAAAAAAAATAATAATAAAAGGTGCTCCAATCAGCAAAAAAACAAAAAAAAAACCTGACATGATCATGACACGGTCGGCCGGTCAAACATGTATGGTTTCAGGTCAACTCGGTCCGTAACCAACTCGGTCCGAGTCAACTCGGTCCGTGACCAACTCGGTCCGTAACCAACTCGGTCCATGACCATCTCGGTCTGTAACCAACTCGGTCCGAGGCCAACTCGGTCCGTAACCAACTCGGTCCGTGGCCAACTCGGTCCGTGACCAACTCGGTCCCTATGGGAAAATGCACGCAAAAACGTCTGGTAATTTTGTTGCAGCAAAACGAGTACGAAGTCTCGCAAATTGCGTGAATTAAACTATTTATTTAGGTCTATTTATTTATTTATTCATTTATTATCTTAAAAACATTAAAAGAATGAAAAATACATTGGCAGGTGCTGCCCAGGGCCTGACAAAAAGTAAAAAAAAAAACAAAAAAAAAAACCCTGTCTTCAAAAGACGTGCCTTCCCAAATTCCAAACACCTGCCAATTATAAATCTTATGTTAAATTATGTTATATGTATATACACAGATTAATCAAAACAAAGCTAAAAAAGCAAAAACAAAAACACAAAACAATCATCATTATTATTCATTAATTGATTTATTAATTCTAAACATAAAAAGCACATTTTCATAAGGCATTTGACTTCGTGTATAATTTAATTAATATTTTAATCGAAATTGTATTGTGCCATTTTATCAAATAATTATGGTATCAACATAATAAGACATAATTTATTTCTTCACGGTTTCAGCCACAAGCAAAACATATTATGTTATGATGACATTAAAAACATTAATGCAAAATGCAAATGTTGTACACTGCTGCAGCAAACTGCATGGATTCTTGTTTGTGTACGTTTTCCCATAGGGACCGAGTTGGTCACGGACCGAGTTGGTCACGGACCGAGTTGGTCACGGACCGAGTTGGCCTCGGACCGAGTTGGCCACGGACCGAGTTGGCCACGGACCGAGTTGGCCACGGACCGAGTTGGTCTCGGACCGAGTTGGTCACGGACCGAGTTGACTCGGACCGAGTTGGTTACGGACCGAGTTGACTGGCACCCACATGTATTGCGTTAGCTGGCGAAATACCATTAAAATATAGTGTCACTCATCACTCAGTGCAGTGCATGCACTGAGTCAATGACATGCAATGTACATTATACACAACGAAACAAGTCCATCCGAGACTGTAAACAGAAAAGAAACGAGCAATGCAAGCAATATTTCCCAAGGTTTTACTCTGCCATTGGCTAACCTCCCAATTACAACACACCATTTTCTTCAAACCTATCCATCTGAACATTATATTACAAGTTTATTCCGAGAATATCATAAGCAATAATGAGAAATATTTACCAATATTCTGACAAAGCCAGTCCGTCAGTCATCGCAAGTAAAAACTGCGTACTTTTTTTTTTATCAACCTCGTATGCGCGCGTTTTAACATATGGCTTTGCTTTCTTTATGCACGTATTACAACCTGAAATCGAGGTTGATATTTTACATAAACTTGTTACAGTCACTTACTATTTGCAGTACTATTAATATTGTTCGAATCTCTCGATGAATACAAACTAAGTGAAGTAAAAGAATGAATTTTTTTCGTAAGTCTTACCTTTTTTCATTGGTTTATTAGAGAAAATATATAGTACCGGGTGATACAATACTTTATTAGTAGGAGTACAAGATAGCTATTAGTTGAGAGACTAGATGTGAGTTTACTTTTACTTTGGTTGAACTGGTACCATTATCTCGAGAAAATGCGTTCATTTCTATGAGTAGTACGTTAGGGTACATGTCCCATTGGTTATAACAACAAATCAAATGGGCCGGAAGTGTGTAGTGAAGGTATATGAGAAATGTATTGTGGGACAGCAGCGCTTTGGTTGCACGCACATGCTACACGTGCATTGCATGCAGTGCAGTGGTTAGATCGGATTGTACACTGTAATTTGTTAACTTCCAGTTCCACTTTACAGTACAACAGAAATGGTGAAACGCAAGGCTCAAGAAATGCTAACGAAGCACAAGAGGAGAAGGAATCTAAAGCACAAGACTGGCAGTGAGTTAAAAGCCAAAGACTCAAATGTTCAGTCGGTATCGGTAAGTAAAACAAACTCAACATCCAGTGCAGTGTGGCATGGCAGCCAGCCACAGTGATTACAGTGCAACTGCACTCAGTCTCAGCCCCACACAGCTAGAGAGCCATCTACAGCCCTATGTGTGCAAACATGACCTGATGACATAGGGCTGTAGATGGCTCTCTTTTAAAATCTGTCTTTCTCTGGTCGCCATTCACAGCCCTACTTCAACGCATGACTTACATGCGCGAGATCCAAAGAGCAGAATTGTCACAAACGTTTAACTTCAATAGGGCCTATCTTCTCAAATAAATAAAGAAGACTGACTGAACAATTTCACTTACACTTTCGTATTCCTCAGACTTTGATTTTTCACACCAGCCCCTTAAAGTTTCCCCAAACCATACAATTTCCTGTGTATTTCACCGTAACAAACCCAGGTTGTGGAATTGATATGCCTGCAGTGGACACTTATGTCTTGCATTAAAGAAATCAGCGATTGTAAAGTTTGGGACCCCCTTGAGGCCTTGACTTGACTTTAATCACATGCTGGTATGTTCCGTTGCAGAAGTTCATGTTGTGCATATCATGAAAACACAGGGGGTCCTGTACTTCACAATTGCCAAGAACGTGTAATGCAGCTGTCAATTGTAAGACGCACCATTAGACCCCCGGGAAAGGTGCGTCATGGATGGGTCATTTACCAAGCATTTCTGACGCAGGGTACCGTCAATGAAGCCTCTGGTCCGTCACAACCTTGACGGATGGGTGCGTCAATGTCAGTCATTATAAACTCCATAGACTTATGTGTAAATTGTGCTGCGCACAGGTAGGCTTGGGCAGTTTACCGGTTTTACTCGATTATATTTTTCTGTCGGTTTTTTTCGGTCGGCATTTTACGAAAACCGCAAAACCGTCTGCAACATATTTTATTATACATCATGCTGAAAACCGTAGAACTGTGTAATTACTGCAAAAGGCACTGAGATTTAGACAGATAAAAGCGAAAGAAAACGCCACCTTTTCGGTCGTAAAGCGCCGAAACACCGCCGTACTGTAGCGTAAAAAATACACAGCGTACACGGGCAACAGAGCTCACTCGACGGCACACACATCTCGATTGCACGGTGACTACACAGCGACCACGCGGTGTATGTACTGCACTGCGTGCTGTGCACGATGCATGGTTTGTTGCGGTCGGAATACCCGGAATTAATAGACTTGTCTTGGTCCTTGCAATACTTTAGATGTGTTTTTTGTACGTACGTACGCCTAATGGGGAATTGTGATGGTGTGAATCAGTCGTGTGAGGGCGCACTACGAAACAGCGATCGAACGTTTTGGATCAAGACTATGTGTGTACAAAATGGCTTACCATGCGGTCTGGTGAACTCGAAGTCGAAATGATCGCGAGCGTACGTCAAATTCAGCGAGCGTTTTCGCTGAAATTATACCGGTAGTTAGGGTTAACATTATCAAGTTTATTCATTATTTTGTTTGTTCGTTCATATTTTCGTTTGATTGTTTTGTAATTTGAATGGTGATCCTTGGAGACAAGTTGTAACGTTCCTGCGTAAGTAGGCTTATTATTTTTGTTATGTTTTTTTACTAGCCTACGGTTTTACGGTTTAACCGAGTCAGGGTCTTACGGTTTTGTCGGTTTTTATTTTATTCAAAACCGCCCAACCTTACACACATGGTTGTTATTATTGGTAGGTCCGTCACTAGGACAGTAATGGTTCGTCAGAATCAAGAAATGGTGCGTCACAAAACTGACTTAGGGGTCCGTCAAGATAGATGAATGTCCGTCATAATTTGGACGCTGGGGTCCGTCATAGTACATAAAAACGCGACCCACATTGAACAAGTGACGCACCATTCCCGGGGGTCATATAGTGCGTCTTTCAATTGACAGCTGCATAACATAATCGCAAATGTTATATGTATGTCTGATGCTATTGCTAGTGATTGTACTCTGCATTTACTGGTTGACTTTTGACGTTATGAATGAATGTATTAATCCTTTGCGTTTTTGTTTACAGCGAGTCTGGAAAAATAAACAGAGGGTTCTGGTGTTTTCTGCAAGAGGCGTGTCATTCCGGGGTCGTCACCTCATGCTGGATTTACGTACCCTCATGCCACATTCTAAATCAGGTTTGTCCGTAAAAGAAGGAAAAAAATAATACAGAGCAATGTTTAACTTGCAATTTGTTCCATTAGCAATTGAGGTTTTTAACTTAGCATTTTGTTACCTTTTCGATGCTGCCAAGATTTCCTGCCTTGTTGCCAGCTTGTGGCTTTTGAGTGCGCATATTTTTTTGCTCAATAATGAGGACGGAACTGGTACCCACCATTGTTGCCCGTTTGAATTAATGAACAAGTGTATACATGTACGTGTGCATGTTTGTACAGTATGCTATATTTTCCCATTGGAGGAGAGGCTAATTAGTTAACATTTAATTGATAATTATTTGGTCTTTTCAACAAACTGTTTTTTGCATGTTTCTGTCATTTCAGATGTTAAGATGAACAGTCGTGCAGGAATGTTTCAAATAAATGAGGTAAACAAAATAATATTTTAGTACTTTGATTATCCTTTGTTTGTTTATAAGTTAACAAATAAATGCTTATTATATTGATCAGAAAAGAAATTTCCTGCCAAGTTTCTAGCCGTGTTGAAATTGGAGAAAATTCAAATGCTTTTCAGTGGTGGTAGTGAATTGTTGCATCCACTTGGCTTGAAATGTTCATGAATCCTTCAAATGCTGTATTTATCGAAGGCTTGTCGGTTACAAAACTTCCCAGCCTTGAGTTCATTGAAAGATGAACAAAGAAAAACTGTCTGGAGCAGGATTCGAACCTGTGACCTCCAAAATACTGAGCAGTGCTCTACCAACCAACAAAGAGTCAATTTTTTTTTGTTCATTTGCCAGTCAGAAGGCTTGCAGCCAATCATCACATACCTCTATATCCTGAGGATCATTTAAGATATGCGACGACATTAGCGATGCTGCAACCTGAAACATGGCATATGGGGGATCACTCAAAGAGGATGCGGCTTTTTATTAAATCAACAGAATCATCAAATAACCACATTCCTTATCTCATCCCGTTTGCAATTGCCCAACACAGATTTGTGACATGAAAAATTGTAACAAGTGCATCTTCTTTGAGTGCCGAAGAAAGAAGGACCTTTTCATGTGGTAAGTGGAAAATTAATCCCTTAACTTGTGATCAGAAATGGGTCATTATAACATTATGCGTGCATGTATATTTGACCTACCTCTGGGCTTGAAAATATCCACTCGACCTTGGACCGAGTCTAGTGATTTCAGTGTCGGTCTAGTTAAATGTGTACTGCACTAGTCCGGCTGTCAAGTGATTTTGTTTTCCTTGTGAACACAGCACAATTAAAGTGGTGTCTAAATTGATTTTTGACACAATATTGCATACAATTATGGTTTTCCTATGTGCATGCACATGAATGCCACAGGTCTAGTGAAAAACTATTCAGGTCTAGTAAAATGCTTCAATCACTAGACCCCAGCTGTCCAGTGCTTTTTTTTCACAAAATTTTAGCCCTGTACCTCCATGATTTGCCAAGGTGTAATAGTTGGTGTATTTACATGCTTTTGGTGAGGGTCCCCATTTCTGCAAATCTGATGTTGTGGAATGAACCTAACTGGGTGCATTCATTTAAAAGCAAAACAAAAATCTTGTTCCCATGCTTCTCATGAATACCAACCGTACTTTACTACAATGTCTACATCATACAGAGCCTGCATCAGCCACATTTTAAGGACTACATGTATACTTGAAAGTTGGTCTGACAACTCTTGCCTTTCCTTTTCAATTTCAGGTTTGCTAATGTGCCGCACGGACCTTCAGCCAAGTTCCTAGTAGAAAACTGTAAGTTACTGCATTTTTCTCACTCAATTGATCATTCCATGCTTTTAAGAATTGAAATTTTAAAGATTTATGTTCACATGATGAATTAATGTGGGATATCAACTTATTAAGTGTCACTTTGTTGATATTGTTTTGTTTGTTCCTTGTCTTTATGTGTTGTTTGTTTGGTGTTTGTGTGCCTCTATGTTTGTTTGATTTGATTGTTTCCTTGTTGTATGTCCATAGGTTAGGGTACAAAAGCTTTTGCTTAAATCCTGACACCTAATTGTTGCCATTTTCCCTCTTAATGTTATGTACTTAATGATAACATTAATGATATCTACATTAATTTGACAAAATAATGTACGCTTGTGTGTTCTTTATGTATCCACAATGACAACATTGAGTAAATGTCCTCTTGAATGGGAGACTTTTGAGAATCGGTCTTCAAGTCAACAGCGCACGCGCACGCACAACAGCGCAGGCGCAAAACCAAGCGCTCATGCTCACAATTGCGTGCGTTGTTGACTTGAAGACCGATTCTCAAAAGTTTCCCATTGAATTGAATTGAATTTAAAATATTCTTGTTATTTGACCTGCAGTGCACACTATGAGCGAGCTGAAACTAACAGGAAACTGTCTTCGGGGTTCCAGACCGTTATTGTCATTTGGGAAGGAGTTTGACGAGGCACCACACTATCAGATCCTCAAGGAGCTTTTCATACAGGTAATTCAACCTGCAGGAGATGGAAGTGGGCCCCAATTTCACGACTCTGGTTTATACTGTAAGAGTAGAATTGCTTCTAAAAGGTAATATCATACTTTGGTTTTTGTCAAAGAAATACAGATTCATGGGCAAAAATATCAAGGAAGATGCAGTAACCATACGGTGCCCACTTTTTGAGAAAACAGTGAAAAACGGTCACAGTATTTCTTAAGTCTTTTCTCTTTTATTTTTGATCTTTTAAAAGATAAGTCTTACCAAAGTATGATACTACCTTTAAAGGGCATATACAACATACAAACCAAAACAGAAATGTTCACAGATTTACATATAAAGACCGTAATGGTAGAAACATACTGTAAAAATGTTTTTATCTGAAATGCTGTATTTACCCAGAAAAGAGTAAAACCAAACACCAAAACATTTTGATCTTGGAAAGAAAAAAAATGAGACAGCTATTCCCACACAATGTGGCATAACAATTGCACCGTTTTTTCTCTTTTTTCCACTGTTTCCAATGATCAATTGAGCTAAACATTTCACAGGTTTGTTTTTATTCCATGACAAATCAAATTATGAGCAGCTGCTCTGCCACTTTAACCAATGTTATACGTGCCCTTTAAGGAAGCGGACAATTTTGTGCCTTGACACAGCAGAGGCTTTGAGTTGATAGTTCAAGGCAGTGGATTATAGAAGCTTTATACCCCAGGCAGTGCTAAGGCCTGGTCCGGCCTGGCCTGGCTTTTTGGTGGCTAGGCCCAACCAATTTTAAGGTTTTCTCAATCTCCCTTTCATTTTCATTTCATTTCATTTATTATTTCTCAGGGCAAGCAACAGAAGGCACAATACAAACAGGAAAATAAACAATATAACAAAACCAAACAGTAGAAGAACAGTGCACGGTAACACCCCTGAAGGATTGCCAAATGCGAACTAAATCACAATCGAGTGGCTCTCCAAATGATGCCATGCATAACATTACATGTAAACAAAATGTACAAACAATAAAGGCAATAAATAAACAATTTATACATGTACGTCGACAAATAAATAAATTACTCTAGATCAAACAATAAATCATTAATTAATGGCGAAGGCATATACTTAAGATGGAAATACAATGGATTTACCAGGAGACAGAATATGATTTCGTAGCATATTGCTAAACTTAGGCAAATTAAAAACAATTTGTTCCTTAACATTAGATGGAAGACTGTCCCATAATCTAGGAAACCTAACAAAAAGAGAATTGTGCAAGCAGTTGGTCCGACCCCCCTTATGAAGAAACTTAACAGAGTCACAATGCCTAGAGTTGAGGGTAATGTATCTGTGAATATGAACATCAAATAAATTATACAAGCATTTAACAACAAAGGAAATTGACAAAAAGTGAAGTCTATTGGACAACAAAGGAATTCCTAATTGCAAACATCTTAATGGATAATCGATATTGGCCTCATGAGGTCTGGCTCTTTTAGGAAGGCCAAGACAAGAACGTGTGAAACGCCTTTGAATCTTTTCAATGAGTGCTTGGTGACTGTGTAGGCTAGGGCACCAGACAGGAGCTGCATATTCAATGCCGGGTCCCTTTAGATGCACATGTGCTGAATGCACAGCAGGTTACCATTCCACATTTGGACAATTGCATTGCTTCACTGTGGGAGACTGACGGTTGTAGCATCAAGTCCACGTTTGCTGCTTCAATTAATTTGTCGTTTTTGTATACATCTGCAGACAATGAGTACTCCCAAACTGCACCCCAAGAGCCAGCCATTCTTTGATCACATCTACACGTTCTCCATTCTGGACAACAGGATATGGTTCCGAAACTACCAGGTATGAAAGTGGACTTCTGAAGGGCGTCCTCTTTTTCTTAACCAAAGTTCCATTGCAATGATAACTTTCAGATAACTCAATATTATACAATATACATACTTCAAAAAGGGAAGCCATTTTTGATTCTATATTTTCGAACATCTTCGTGAATAAAGATGAAGATGTTTTGAATAAAGAACGAAATATAGAATCCAAAATGGCTTCCATCAGTCCTTTTGGAGTATGTATGATATTGAGTATTCATATGTACTGTAACACTTAAAGTATATCTAGGAGGCTTTGCTTAGGTTATTTTCTTTCACCAGCCAGGATTATGAGACACTGGTTCACACAGTGTTCACCTGGCTGGGCTATGTGTGCAGGGAGCTGGTATAAACAATGCGGGGTACACAGTGGTTGAATACTGCCGAACAATAGCCGGAATTCCCGGCCAACATAATTGGTAACCTGAAAGTATGGTTCACCTGTAGCAATCTTTCATATGCGCTGCAAATTGCTTCCACTGATTGTAAACGTGTACCTCTTTCTCTTGCCGGTAGATCCTGGAGGAAGATGGCTCACTTGTTGAGATCGGACCTCGCTTCTGCCTCAATCTCATCCGGATCTTCAAGGGCAGCATCGGAGGCCCGACCCTGTATGAAAATTCCAGTTATGTTTCACCAAATGAGGTAGGTCGTATGTCATTGTTGGGTTTAGAGGTCTTTTGTATTTGGGTCTTAAATTTCCAGTCCTAAGTAGAAAATCTTTTAGTATTAGTTGGGCCCAGCCAAAGGAAAGCCAGGCCCAGGCTTTGGCTGGGGTGTTGGGCTTCTATAATCCCTCGCCTTGAACTATCCACATTGATCATGGACAGTATCCAGAAGCCAGTTGTTATTGATTTGGTGAGGATATTTGGCTCAAAGGCCTGGGCCTGGCTTTTCAGTGACTGGACCTAACCAGTTGTCAAGTTTCTATCCCTATTAAAGCAGTTTAATGCTGAATATCTTAGACCAGACAATAAAGTGCTGATTCATTTGTTGATTCAGTCCGAGGTTCTCTGCTATTAAACAGCAAAATGCAATCAAAATCTGTACCAAGTCTAAACCTTTCATCCTTCCAAGATTTATGTTCTCTGTGACTGACCCCTCCCCCCCAAAAAAAAAAAATGAGCAAAGGGAATCAACTTAATTTGAACCCAATGAGATCTGAAATCAGTTTCCCTGTTTGGTTGCTCTCTCAGCAAAGACGCATGCTGAAGAAGCAGCTGGCGTTCAAGTTCCAGCAACGTAAGGAGGCCCTACAGGGCCGTGAGGAGCGGAGACCCACCGAGACCTACAAGATGGACACCCTGGACGAGGTCTTCCACACGATACGGCCGGAGGATGCCAAGGGGGCCGAGAAGCTGGCCTTCTTCCGCAAGGCCAATCCGGGAGGTCGCAAGAAGGGCAAGAAGACCTCAGCCGGGAAGAAGTGAAGCAGCGAGTGTGGGATTCAGATACTCCTCGAGGAAGCTTCTGTGAAAATGGACGTACTTGTGCTCAACTTTTCAAATAAATGCAAAGTAGGGTTGCCCTTTACTGAGTATTTCGGCACTGCATACTCGGTGCTATTATGCGGAGGCTCAGGTGGGATTCGAACCCACGAACTCCTGCTGGCTCTTTTTTTTCTCGTGTGCACTTAAATGCACTGAGTATGTAGTACTGGTAATGTGTCGGCGAAGGGCAAGCCTAAATTGCATAAGACGAAATGTCATTAATGACAACTTTTACTAACTTGTTGAAGTAAAAATTTGATCAGTCTCGAGTGAGGTATGAATTTTATATAAACATACGTGTAACAAGGGATTCAGTGTACATTCTTAATTGTGAAACAGGTTTTTCTTTGAAATTTATTCCACAATTTTCTAATTTAACATTAACAGTAAAAAATGTGGATTAAGGAAATTCAGTGCATGGGGGGAGGACTGGGTTATTTCAGTCAATGCTCAACTTGGATGCATTTCTTGAGATTGTCAAACTTTTATTATTTTGTGTGTTGACTGGGCCATTTGGTTGCTTTTTATTCATTTATTTTAGTCCCTACCAAAATTTAATTTATGATTACCGGTAATCAAATGTGTATTCCCTGTTGCAGACAGCTTTTGTCTGAGTCGTGTTTCGTGCCTTGTTCTCATTCTATCTTATCATTGGTTGCACCTCTGGAATGTTTTGTGGTTGTGTCCTCCCGTTGATATTTAAAAAGTGTTCCTTTGAAACTAAGGACAGAAGTCATGTTTTTAAATTCCATTAGTACATCACGTATGTTGAATAAACAAAGCAACACATTCAAATCTGTTGTTACTGGTTTATAAGGATAAAACTGTATTCATGGATTATCTTTCACGTGTTCATTTGTAGAATCAACTAATTGTTCAGCCTGAAAGTATAAACTACACAACATCAAATTAATTAAATTTTTACTTGAGTTACTTTATTAAATGGCTGTACATCAGAATTTTGTTTAAGTATCACCTAACACACGTTCCCCTTTTAACAAAATGTCAAACAGTACCCCAGGTAGTAGATTTTTTGATAATGAATTGTAGTCCGAGTACACACTTTAAACACACAAGAGTGCAATTAAAGGTAGTATCATACTTTGGTAGCATACCGAAATAGAAATCTTAACAGATTTACCTGTAACTTACATGATATAAAGTAAAGATGGTGATGGTAGAAACATACCATAAACATTTTTTCCGTCTGAAATGCAGTATTTATCCAGAAAAGAGTAAATCTAGTGACCAAGATTATTTTGATCTTTTAAAAGATCAAAAATAAAAGAGAAAACTGTATCTTCCTTGATATTTGTGCCCATGAATCTGCATTTCTTTAACAAAAACCAAAGTATGATATTACCTTTAAACACTGAAATACTGAATTCATGTTGTATACATAACCCACTATCATCCTCTGCTACCCACACACATACATGATTATACTGTATATACATTAGAAGAAGCTTTTAAGTATATGTACTTATATGTACCCTGCAGTGCTTCAACAAACTTATTAAGGCAGACGGCCGGACGTTTTGTGGAGCATTGAATTCAATTATAATCAGACATCAACCAGAGCAGAGGGATACCCTTCCTACCCTCAATGGGTCCTCCAGATTCCGGAATAATTCATTTGAAATGCATGATAAGCTGAGGTAGAGACACCAGTGCTCGATTTCACGAAAGGCTAAGACAGATCGTAACTTGCATATCAATCTTAATTGCTAAGCAAAGTGTGATGTCACAATACTAGTTACTATGGAAATAGGAACAACTCATGAAAATGATGAATCGTAAAACAGTTTTCGGTTTAGCGAAGAATTTCCAGGGTAACCGTGATTATTTCTGCTAACACGCTGTCATATGCATTCTGCATTAAAACCTTGCTCACCGTTACCAAAAACGGTAACATAATCACTTCCTTGCTCTGTGCTTCAATACAGGGCATATTGACAAAAAAATGTGTATAACGTACACTGTACAGCAGTCCGTCGTAACCAAATATAGCTACATGGTGTATCTACTAAAATATCTTATAAAACACTAACAAAACTTTAATTGCACAAAGCAAATTATAAGTTAAATGCAACCCCACACTCTAGCACTGACAACAACATATACAAGTATGTTGTTGGTTTTGTATTAAATACACTTGGAAATGCATTTAAACAAATCATATTCCATATACCTTGATAGATAAAAGAAACAAAAACAATCACAACCTAACTACATTATTAGTATATCCTTGGTTTTATTATTATTTCTTGCCCTTGAAAATGCTCTTCTTTATACCATACGTCTGTGTAAATTTTGGCTGAAAATTATGGATCTAAATCCAAGTGTTCCTTTAGGTATCTTAACTTTGAATGTCATGAAAAAAATTGTCATGGACAAAAATTCTTAATTGTCTACAAGTTTGGAAGCAATTCTGCCTTTTTCTTCATCATCCAAAAAACCAGCCCAAAATGAAAAACTGTCCATCTTCTTACTTCGGAGCCATTAGGGCCAATGATTTTCTGCAAAAACAGAAAACAGACGGAATTCAAGTAATCTGCTCCTTGAAACGGAATTCCATTTTCAAAATGGAACTACGTAAATTCACCAATTAAATTCACAAAATGCATCATTTATGTGAACTGAATGCTATACATTTCCTACGCTAACTGAATCATGGTTTGGTCTAGCAAAAAGTTGACTGTTTCTTTTGACAAAACACAGTCAGACAAGTTAGTCTTCACTGTGCAAAGGTTACGACACTTTTCCAGTGGCAGTGCCCAAACAGTCAGTGAAAGTCAGTATGCAATTTACTGCATGTTATACAACTTTTTGGAACTGAATAGCACGACTTAACAGATTTGTTCAGTCTGAAACCGAATTTTTCAGCCTTAAACAGAATCTAAGGATTTGGGAAATGAGACTTTTCTGAAACGGAAAATCAGTGGCCCTAAGCCATACTCCGATCAGACACCAAGAACGTTTTTATTTTCACCCAATATTCTGCAAAGCAGGGCCAATTAGGACATTCCACATCATTTACTAAGTTTAAAACCATACGTGAGTCAAAATACAAATTTTTGAAAGATTAACCTCCCTCCGACTATAAATATTACAATTGAACATGTTATTCACTACATGTACGTGCACTAATCATCAATGGAATAGTATATAAAAATAGAGCAATTTGTCTCACGATGATTACTTGGTCCCTCAAAAACCTGCAAAACAAAAGAGAGAGAGAGAAAAAAGAAAAAAGAAAACTGTTCAATGATATTTATTTTTCCCAACTAAGCTTAATTGTTGCTTTATGCTGCGAGGCCAGTGTAAAACTGTTTCATTTGATCAGTTCAAATTGTGCCTTAATTCTGATTGGCCAATGCCAAATCGTTTCTCAATGCTGATTGGTCCATTTAGCATCCGTTTACTGACTGCTTCATGTATGTAGTATTGCCAGATGATGCTTACTGGTTTTTTTTTATATATTAAACCCAGTTTCGTTGAACTGATAGGTGTATGTATTTGTTGTCATTCAGTTTGTTTGGAGCATATCGATGGCAAAGTCCAAGGAAATATGGAAAGGGGGGGGGGGGTTATAATACATTGAGTTATCTAACATCTCCTTTTTTGAATTTAGAAAAAATTCATTGCTACGTAATCAACTATCCTTTAAAGGTACAGTACAGGATTGGTAACATAGTAAACATACCCAAACAGAAATGTTAATTTATGTATACTGTAACTTTTAGGGTATGAAGATGGTGCTGGTAGAAACATACCGTTAAAATAGAGTAAAACAAAAACCAGAAAATAGTTTTGATCTAGGGGTAAGATCAAAATCATTCCTTATGTTTTATAAGACAAAATGTGGTTTTCCCTATTTTCTCGTGACTCAGATGTCCGATTGAGCTCAAATTTTCACAGGTTTGTTATTTAATGTACATGCTGGATTAATCAAAGTGTGAGTGCTGTTATGTGACCTTTACCAATCATGCATTATACCTTTAAACCATCTACACTGTCTTATACTGACCTTCACTCTTCAACAATTTTTTCACCTCTTCAAAGACCTGAGGGAGAGTTAAATACAAAAAAATATGATTTATTTGAAAGTGATGGCAACTGCACAATTAGACAGAATATAAAGGGCCTGTTTGATTAATGCACAGGATCACGAAATTTGCGGATCCGGAGCCCATTTAAGCGTACCCTGCATAGAAGGTGGATCCCTAAATTTGGGATCCTTTGCGTGAAACAAACAGGCCCAAAGTGTTATCCATCAATATTACGTCATTGCGTGAAATTATGTTTTAAAGACATTTGATTGAAAAATGAAAATGAAATGTTTGATTTAAATCATGATTCTAGCACAAGGCAAAGAAATGTTAATGTCCGCAGCATAGGTTTTAGAAAATAAACATGAACATTGAAAACTGAGCATGTTAGAAATTAAATAATCACATACATAACCATATTCGTAATTCACATAACGTATGAGGACAAGGCATTGTGTTTTCTATTGTCCATACATTTTAATAAACTCCCAATGACTAAGCACACATTTGTGCGTCCCAGGGAATTTTAAATGTACAGTACAGGATTAGTAACATACCCGATAGAAATGTTTACATATTTATGTAGAACTTTCAGGATATGAAGATGGTGCTGGTAGAAACGTACCGTTAAAATATTTCCGCCTAAAACAGTTTGTTTATCCAGAAATTAGTCAAACAAAGACCAATAACAGTTTTGATCTCAGGGTAAGATCAAAACCATTCTTTATGTTTTTTTTTTTTTTTTTTTTTTTTAGATTTTATGTACATGCTGGATCAGACAAAGTGTGAGTGCTGCTCTGTGACCTTTACCAAGCATGTATTATACCTTTAAAAAAATAAGTCAATTTGAGGTCAAAAATGGTTAAATTATTATTCCTTTATTCTCATGTCCTCAATCAAAATACAGCACACGTGCACGGAAACACAAGCATATCACACATTTGATTAATTTGGGTGTGGCAAGCAACAAAGCAAGTTATTTCCTGTTATTTTATGCAGTATGCATACTTGTATAAAATAGTGCAAATGCAAATATGCAGTTTGGCCAAACACCTGTCTTCACTTTGCCTGAATAGCTGTATTGATTTGAAATTGGTGAAAGCTTTTGGCGGACGGCGGTTTTTGTTTGATTTAACATCTGCAGCTGTCTAGCTCAAAAGCCAGCTGGGAAGTCCCAACTCAAACAAAATTAAGATAATTATTTAGCAATGGAATGAATGCGCTGAAAAGAGCTTTCCTTTATAATGGAACCAACCCCCAGAAGTTGATACTAATAATAATAATTGCAACTTTGCATGTTGGAAACAGCAATAGAAAATGTTTTTGGTTTTTTAGATTTGGTCCATTGACTAGGGGTAATGATATGCACCTCGGAATGGCATTCCCGATCTGGCGCTATACAAGTCTGTGCTATTAATATTGTCTGAAATAGCTCTTCTTTGAGCTAGTATACTTCTATAACAGGAAAGAAATCCCTCTGGTTCTTTTCAGAACCACACTTGCTCGGAGAATACCCCTTAAATACTGTGTTTTTGTGATGGAGTAAGTCGTAGAAGCAAATAGTTTACCTTGTCGACGGGCTCAGTAGCGTTGATCGTCCGAACCATTCCTTCAGCTGCATATTGGTCAATGATCGGTTTCGTGTGCTCAACATAGGTCACAAACCTAACAGGAAAAATATGATACAAAACTTTATTAACACAAATTTGAAGGCGCACCCTAACCCCCTGCATACCACAACTTACCATAAATGTTTTTTCCTATGGTAAGTCTGGTATCCTCTATACCATAGTACATCTCAGTGTGGTTTTTGTGGTAATCCGTGGTTTTTTATCCAGTTCCCCAGTGGAGACTGGTAATGTTAAATCAGTAACATGACCACCTGTACTGCCTAATTGCACACTTCCTCAGTAGAGTTCCCTACATTTGACCACTTGTTTTGTCAGGATCATTTTGATCCTAACAGGGTCTTTCTCTATTGGCTAAAAGGTGTAAATAACAACCATGCTGGCCAATGGAATGCAATATAATCATTTAATTTACCTCTTTTCAAGACTCTTTTCGTTGTCATCTGCCCTTCCACCCGTTTTGCCCCTCTCTAGACACCTTGCAACACAGGCCTGAAAAAGACAAAACAATTACCCATCTGTGAGCCTAACTTGATGTACCTCAAGAATACCAACTTTATCCCTAACCCACTCCAATACCAAACAGTTCACCATTTAGGTTTTTCCTGTGCTTAAGTGTGACATCCTGAATACCCCAATAGACCTTTCTTTTGCAACGTCACAGACCAAGTTTTTGCCAACCAGCATGGCGGAAACTATGGCGATCCATCAAAGCCAGGCATAAAAAATACCCACATATTTTACCCAATTTGTACACAACGTTTCATAAACATTAAAAGATATTGCTGAATGTAATGGAAATAAAAAGCAATGCTGGTATGTATTTTGTACAGCTATGGAAAGTTTACAAAATATGTTGAAGTTGGTCACGCCGTCTGTCAAGAAGACGAAATGATTTGCAACCTTTGGCCGCCCATGACCAGTGTTCGTAAATAAAAGAAAGGTCTATATACCAGTGACCACAATGTGGTTTTGGTTGTAATGGGGGGTTTATGATCCAGTCCCCCTGTGGAGACTGTGGTCATGTGTGGTAAACAGCTCTTGTCTTGCTCGTGCTATCTGCAGAGGATTATTCCAAAGTAAAGTTCATTTCCAGCAAGTTGGTGAAGGGATATTAGAGACAGACACAGTCAGGATGAGTAAGTAATTTTCTACTTTACCTCTTTTGAGCATTCGAAGAAGAGCACAAATCGGACATCCGTCTTGTCGTCCATGACCTTCTTCCAGCCTAACAGATTGTCCTCATTCCGTGGGAACCCGTCGATGAGGAACTTCTTGGTGCTGCTCTCCTCCATTGCCTGGTGGAGTGAATGAGTACACATCAGGGCATGATGAAAATAAATGCAATCCGAATACATCATAATGAGACATAACCCTCAACAGTAGGCGAGGTTTAGAATTTTTGCAGATGGTAATGAAAATGCTCTACCTTCCCCAACAGGGAAACGGTGATTTCAACGGGAACAATTTGGCCGTCCTTGATGTGCTTCTCAATGAGAGCGCTGACTTCTGACCCTGTTGCCCTCTCGGCCCGCAGGAGGTCACCAGCCGACAAATGGACGAAACCAAAATCCTGGCCGGGGACAAAAAGGAGGAGGGGATGGGCAAACAACAGGGAAAAGAGAAAAAACCATTGTTACGGGTTTCAATACAGTATAAATGTATACATCACCATTGAGGTAGGTTGAAATACTTGGGTAGGTCGGAACAATTGAATGATAAAGATTTTTGAAAGATCAAGTCCCAATTTCTTTCCACTTCACCACTGCAATAAATACACTTCATAAGAAAAAGGCCAATGATATAAAAAAACATTTAAGACAGAAGCTTTTTGTTTCTTTTTTTCTTTTTTGTGTTTTTTTGTTGAATGGTTGTTTGTCTGTAGGGGAGGTGTTGGGGTGTTTGGTTGTTTGTTTGTTTGTTTACTTTGATTGTTGGGAATTTGTCTACACCTTTTTCACCAGGCACTGGTGTACAATATAAAAATATATATGGAAAAAATGTCATACAGGGACAATACTTAAAATTCTGGGCACCAAGTCAAACCCTACTGGATTAAACTGGACTGAACAGGAGAATTCCAAGTGTTTCTTAAACGCTTCCTGGTTTACACAGGTTAAACTAAAATAAACTGTCAAAATCAAAGTGTACATGGTAGATTGGTATTAAATTCACATATGAATGTCAGCGTGGTTTACTTTCTTGTCCGTTGGTGAAAATCTTCCCCAAACTATGCAAGTTCACAAATAGATCAGCGCGGACATCCGGGTACTTTCATTCTCATAACTTGACAACCGATGAAAACTAACGTGTAGATGATGCAAGCTACGGACAAATCACGCACAAACCGCCCGTCGTCGAGAATTGTTTTCCGAATATTTTTGTCAAGAAGCAGAAATCGTGTTCTGTACGACTTTCATTGTCGAGTCATAGTTTTTCCTCAGACAATAATCCTTCTTTGAAATACCCTGTAATAAGATTAAACAATTCTGGCAGCTTTTTGTCTTAAAACCCATACAACTTAATGCTTTGTTTTCATCGGCTCCAAGGTGGGCGAGTTGGAATGACGTCACTCCGCGCTGATCTATAACAGCCGTTTCTAACTCTCACCCTGACTATGTTGGCACTTTGCGTTCCTTTACCGGATCCTGGCGCTCCGAGGACAAAAATCACTTCTGGTTTGGCAGCCATGGCAACAACTGTGGAACTTATCGTACGAGCCTGCAAAAATAAATAATGTGAAATAAATTAATCATTGAAATTAACAACACAAAAACCCCTGCAAACTGCTCATCAACCCAAAATAACGAAATAATAAAATTATAATAATAATTGTAATTGCAGATCTATACAGGGTATGCTAAAATGGGATCCTGATCAGCAGGATCAGAGCTCTTGTGCGTGAAACAAACAGGCCCTCAGAGTATCCTGCCATTTGGATACACCAATAAACATGATAACAATCAAATAAAAAACGTTGTTAGGCCCGCCCCTTTACAGGGCGCCTGTAGCATGAACATAATTAATGGGACAATGGTCTGTGAAACGAAGAATAATAAAAGTTTGTAAAGATTGTAAAGTGTTTTTAAACACTGTGTTTTTGGTAATCCTGGGTTTTAGGTGGCTAAATTATTTTGGTCGCTAACTTCAGCCAATGCATCACAGCGTAGCGGACTGTTGTATGGAGGGCCAAAATGACAAAATTTGATTGTCAAATTTTTTTTTCATTTTTGGCGAGCTGCAGTGAAGCATGCAGTGCGAGTCTATGTAATGCCGATAAATTTCCGTCCGTCCGTCGGGCCGGCCGTCCGCGTGAAATGTTTAAGTTTTTTTTTTTTTTTGTAATTTGCTATCCGTGTTTGTAATTCCACGTAAGGCCGCAGCTAGCCATGACAGCTTAGCTGTTCTAGTTTTGGTTTATGTGACTGATGAAGTGCAACAAAAAGCACAGAAAATATGTTTTGAACCCCCCGTAAAAGGATACAAACAAAGGGATCAGCATATTATCACCGGAATAAAGTTGTTCTTTAAAAGTTCTTTTCTTCCCGTCCTCTTTCCTTCTTTGCTAGCGTTCCACTGGTGTGATTTTGTATTAATCTGAATGATTGATATTTTCTGACTGCTTTTTTCAAGCATGGAGGTAGAAATAGAGGCAGAACAACAACCCTGTTCTTCTCAGTTGGAATGTCAGTCGGCTGTTTTCACTACTATAAATCATGTTAGTTCCGCTGGTTTCCCTTCCTTCTCCCCCCCTCCCCTGTCCACTGCCTGTGGTTTAGCTATGGTGGGGCGTCGTAAGTTTGTTAGACTACTGGTGCGGGCACTTTTCCTCGCCCTTTTTCCTTCTCACCACGACCCTCTCCCATCCCTTTACCCTTCTTCCAAACCCCCTCCCCCCTCCACCTTCCACCATCTAAAGAACTATACTATGCCTCTTGAAGTTTTTTTGAGCTCGATCACACTAATATAAGCTCTTTAGTTTAAACTTCTAAGAGAGCAGTCCCGTTTTTCCTTTTTCTGAGCTATCATGGAGGTAGAAATAGAAAACCAAGATGACTCTATAACTTTGTATGTGTCAGTCATTTTGTTGGCATTGTGGTAAGACCATTTGGGTCCGCTCTCCTGATTTGTGTAACACGGCTACATGTATGATTTTGCCTTTCCCTCCACACAAAAAAAAAAAAAAATTGTCTTTCCAGATTGAAATACCGCTAATTAATTTTAAGACAAAACCAACCCCCCCCCCCCCCCCCCCCCAAAAAAAAAAAAAAACACTTAAACATTTCACGCGGACGGCCGGCCCGACGGAAATTTATCGGCATTACATAGAGCCGACTCGCACTGCATGCTTCACTGCAGCTCGCCAAAAATGAAAAAAAAAAAAATTTGACAATCAAATTTTGTCATTTTGGCCCTCCATACAACAGTCCGCTACGCTGTGATGCATTGGCTGAAGTTAGCGACCAAAATAATTTAGCCACCTAAAACCCAGGATTACCGTGTTTTTATCAATCACATGGTCATGGACAACGGAACGTATAATTCTCGGACAGCCGTTCTGGCGTGTGATATAACACACAAGAGGGTCCCGAACTTTACAATCACCCTATGGTTCAGATCACTCTCATCAATGTACTGTGACTCAAATGGAGCATGAATGACCACACACTGGGCGTGTCATGTCATCATTCATGATCGTAAGCTAAAATAAACATGATGATAAAGAAGGCCGGCAACCTGTATTTTTAATTTTAATCCTCAGTTCACATTGTTGCCTCAGTTTTATTACAAAAATACAAACAAACTTAAAATTATATAGCCCACATGTATACCGCGTGAGGCAAAGTAACGTGGTTCCTAATTATTCTGCGTCGTTTAGCAGATAAGTGAGCTTCTTACCTTGGAAATAGATACACACGAACGCATCAACCTGAACATGGGCGAATGACTTTCCGTTACATTTACACGTTGCCGGCCGGCCGTAGTTAACAATACTATGGCCCTTTTCCAAACCTCGGCTCCGGCTCCGGCTCAGGCTCCGGCGCTGTCATCCATACGCTGAAAATGTAGGTTGTGGCTTTTCATTGAAGCTGAATCTCTGTTTTCTTGTTCAAAATAGAGTATCTACTTCCAAACCGTAACCAAAAGCCTCTATTTTGATACCTTATATTCAAAAATGGTGTCACGAAATGGAGCCGAAGCCGGAGCCTGAGCCGGAGCCGAGGTTTGGAAAAGGCCCCATGTACCACGTATCGCGAAATACATACATACAATACATGCGCGATTATATCGAGTCTGGTTCCCTCATCCCCAAGGAGAACTAGTATCGATTACTAAAAATCGAGATTTCCCATGTTCCATCACAACCGAATATCAAATGTGCAATATCGTAGTACTCTGTGCCCATAATCCATTTTGTGTGCTGTACGATGTATTCGATTAATTCAATTATCTTTTTAGAGAACCTGACTTTTTTTCACTGGTTCACGGCCACACGGCCAAGAATTGGTAACCAACATTTCCGGTAATGCAGTCAGCATTACAGTACAACTAACTGGGCCGGCCACTAGCGCGGATTTTGAACGGATGTACCATTTGGAATCGAATCAGGGACTCATCAAACTCTCGCAGAACGGCCGAAATACCTACTTTGATCAAAATATATCGCATTGATTGGTTGGTACTAGTAGTATTGGTAGGCCTAGTTACTTTTTGACGTAAATCAAGTAGGCCTACTTTAGATAGGCCTCATTTTATTTAGGAAAGAATTCCACTGACGGCCATCACTTGTGCACAAGTTAAGTGGCAAACCTATGGGACCAACAGAGGGCGTTTTGATAAAAATGGCGGAAAAAATTCCACTGACGGCCATGCCATGGCCAAATTGACCTAATTTTTGGATATTTGGCAAGTTCAGAAGGGGGGGAATCTATATTGAGGGTTTTTAGGTGTGAGAGGGGGCTCAGTGACTAGGGGGAAAGGTTTAAAAAAGGGGGCAAATTAAAAAAAAACAAAAAAAAAAACGCCCTCTTTACACTTCTTTCATCTCTCCTACCTCTCCTATATCCCTTCCTCATCTACATTATCACTCTTATTTTCCAACTTTTTTTACCTTGATCTCACTGGGATTCGAACCCGGGCTGTGGAAGAAACAACAATATTATTACAAATGCAATGGATTATCTGAGCACGCCACACACACGAGCGCTTGCTGCCAGAAGACGGTTAATATGTTCCATTTGAAGTTAAGGTCAAGTAAAATTGGCGGGGGAGTCCCAATATTCAATGGTTGAATCTAAGCTGCGTACCGCAATTCAATTCAGACCTTCCAAAAATGTCCCTATAATAATGCTTTTTTGAAATCCCCACACCTAAACCCTCCCTGAATTTTTCTACCGTTATTACCTCACACTAAACACACCCACCCGCCCCCGCCCCCGCCAAACAATGGTCCCTCCTGAACATCAATATTCAACAGCTCCAGTGCCCTTTGCCCTCTGTCATGCGCACCACACATAAGTTCACAGATAGAAAATGGCTGCCCCCGTTGTGCGCTACTGCTCCGAAGTCTGGGTCCAAAATACCCCGTAAAACTCACTTTCCAGATGTGCTACCCAGCTTTCCACTCCTGAGATTGAAGTTGGTCCTAACTTGTATCCAGTAAGTTAACTTTTAGAGGATATAACTTTTTTTCCGTCATGGCCGTCAGTGGAATTCTTGCCAAAATGGCTACCGCTGCATTCGAAGTGTAATTGTAGGTAAAAAACCCCTGAAAATCTCACTTTTTTGATAAGCTACACCAGTTTTGACACCTGAGATTGAAGTTCATTATAACTTGCATCAAATAACATGAATAGGGGCCTAAGTTAACTCTTGCCATCTTGCTCTTGGAGGAAATAGGCCTAACCCTGTTTCTGTCATGGCCGTCAGTGGAATTCTTTCCCGTGTGGATCAGGGCGGAGTGACGTCATTCCAACTCACTGACCTTGGAGCCGATGAAAACAAAGCATTAAGTTGTAGGCCTACAGGTTTTAAGACAGAAAGCTGCCAGAATTGTTTAATCTTGGTATACGGTAGGCCCCCTACTTCAAAGAAGAATTAGGCCTATCGTCTGACTCTGAGGAAAAACTAAGACTCGACAATGAAAGTCGTGCAGAACATGATTTCTGCTTCTTGACAAAAATATTTGGAAAACAATTCTCGACGACGGGCGGTTTGTGCATGGTTTGTGCATGAATACTCCGTAGCTTGGGCCATCTACATGTTAGTTTTCATCGGTTGTCAAGTTATCAGAATGAAAGTACCTTGATGTCCGCGCTGATCTATAGAAAAGGTCAACCCTCATAAACTGAATTCTCTCGGTCGGACATCCTGGCTTTTTTGGTCACTGAACAATGCCTGACAATGTGGCTGGAGTAAAAACAAGCACGTGTAGCAAAATGCACTGGATCATGAAGTGAATTAAGTTCCATGGACCATTGCCGTACCTCTACCAGTGCTTAACAGTGATTGTTTTCTCTCTTTTTTCATATTCATTATACAGTTGATATCCTTAGCTTACTGCCGATGAAGAAAGAATGAGTGCACAAGTGAGCAGGAGGTCTAGGCCTTTGGACAGCCAGGGGTCCTCGTATTTCCCTGGAAACCAAGGTGGATGGGCCAGTAGGTCCCCCGATCAGCAGAGAGCCCATGTGGTCCCTCTCAGCTTCCCAGCAACCAAGGAGGTGTTATGGTTAGTCTTTAACTACTACACACTGCAACGATAATTTCATGAAGCAGTACGATCGATCGTAACAGTAGCGTAGACACATCTTCAGACTTCAGAACCCCCAACCTACCCCCCGCCTCCCGGGCAGAAGGGGTTGAATTATCTGTGTAATAGTTCCATAATGTTCACACACGGTCAAATGGTCTGGGATTTATGTGAACAATCCACGTTTGTCTTCAGAACTTTTTATTTGTTTCATTTAACTTGAATACTGACCGAGTAAGTATTCATTAAAGGTACAATACATGATTGGTAAAGGTCACAGGACTGCACTCATACTTTGTCTGATCAAACATGTACATAAAATAATAAACCTGTGAAAATTTGAGCTCAATCGGACTTCTGAGTCAGAACAGTTTAAAAATCGTTCGGACAAACGATCTTTGGAAAAGACACTAAATCTTGATTTGCTTGAAAAACCCAGCATCTGATGAACCAAGATTTCCCATGGTGACTGTTTGCACTGTTTACGAACTGTTGAGTCCATTTTCTGTCTCAAACTCAATAATATTTTTTGGAGGCCTTGCAAATCCTGTATGCTCCCTTTAAATACAGTATTTTTTGTCGGAAAATGACTGTGGTCAGTGATCATTGTGCTGTTTTATTTTATTTACAGGGACAGGACGGCCATCGGTGATCCAACAGTCCTACACATTACCAAATACAGGTGAGGTGATAAGAAAATTAAAGTGCTGAAAAAAATTAAAGTGCTGAAAAACTACTGAAATCGGTAAAAATTCTGTATTACATATTTACAGCCAAAAAATGTCTTTTTAGTACTTGATTCAGAAGTGTGCAAAATCTTGAGAACTTTATTGTTGGTTGGGCCCAGAGGCCCCAGCTACTGCAAACCCAGGGCATATGCCTGGCCTTTCGGCTGGGGTCTTGGGCTTCTATAAAGCATTGAGCTATCCTGATGTATCCTGGATCATAGATGGCACTTTTAACCTGATTGACAGATTGAGTCTACATTGATTATGGAGGTAAAGGACAGTATCCAGACACTGGCTTTTTATTGAAAGCAGCTCTTTTGTATTTATGTTCAGGGCTGACAAGAAGTTTTCAGGCACAAATGTCTTGGCCTGACCATTCTTTTCAGTGGCTGGGCCCAACCAGTTTGAAAGTTTCCTCTCTCTTTGTTGTCTTGCATTTGAATCGTTCCGGTCAGTATCCTCAGTATGCCTTCTTCAGCATTTTCCTGAAGACGGCCAGAGTATACTAACCGGAACATTGAGTTTACCGGCTCTTTTCAGAGCCAACCCAAACTCACAAAACAAGACACATGGTGTTACTGCAAATGCTATTACTTTACAAACAAATTGTGCCCTGTCAGCATAGAAAGAAACGTTCACTTAAATTAATTCATTCACAGAATAAATCGTTTTGCTGCAGAGGAGAGATATGCTATAATTGATTTTGTTTCTGAATCTGTACAGGAATGTCAGCCTTTGCATTTTGGAGAAGTCAGTGCAGCTGGCCCATCGCCATGCCCTGCAGTCAGGCCATTTACCCTATGCATGCTTTCTCATTGGCTCCATCATATCTGATAAAGGTATAGTAATCAAGATCTGGGGCCAATTTCATAGAGCTGCTTAAGTGCAAAATTTCATGCTTACGTATGAAAAGGGAAACTGACTGAATTTTTAAGTCCTTGAAAGGTGAACAAAGAAAAATTTACTGTAGCGGGATTCGAACCTGCGACCTCCTGAATACAGTACAGGCGCACTTCCAACTGAGCCATCCAGCCCTACGTTGGTGGTGTCCTTAATAGTGAATTATCTTTGTTTGTTGGCAGTCAGAAGCCCTGAAACCAGGTACATACTGCTATATCCCAGGGATCATTTTTATCCTCGCAACAATGCTGCAACCTGAGAACATGGGGGATCACTCACTACTTGAGTAGGGCTGGATAGCTCAGTTGGTAGAGCGCCTGTACGGTATTCATGAGGTTGCCGGTTCGAATCCCGCTCCAGTTCAGTAAATTTTTCTTTGCTCACCTTTCAAGGATTCAACAGAGAGGGTATAAACCTACTTTACATTTCCTGTGCTTTTACATTCAGACGAGGAGGGAGTGACCATCACTCTTGACCGGTTTGATCCGGGCAGAGACATCCCTGGCCGGTCGGGCAGGATGCCCACGGCCAGACTGCCTGGTGACCACGTCATTCCACTACTCATCTCCAGTCAAGGGGAGTCACCAACTACACACAGCGCTGAGGACTTCATAGCTGCATTCAAGGTATTAAGGGGGAAAATCACCCTTGCATGTAGCCATGATCAAGTATGCATGAAACAAATATGCGTACCAGGCCTTGCGCTAACTTTATTTCCTGGCTAGCCCACCGGGCCAGCTTACTTCAGATTTTACTAGCCTGTTTACATTTTTACTAGCCTGTTGATCCATACCTTTAACATGTAGGTTCTTATTTTTTTACTAGCCCACTGGGCAACTAAGGAAGTGAATCTAGCTAGCCAAGAGTGGCTTTTGCTAGACATTGTACGCCGGGTTAGTACTGTTTAAGTTTTGAGCCCTGCATACAGAAGCAATTATCTCAACCTGTCAACCTGATGTGCTCAAAATGTGGGATGTTACTGATTGCGCCTGTCTACAACTTTTGACAAGATAGCAAGCTTTTACAGGAACAATTCTTCCACTACTCCTCACCTTACTGGGGGGAGAGGTGGGGAGTGCGTTAGGAACTCGCCTCTCACCAATGTGACCCGGGTTCGATACCGGCTTGGGTCATATGTGAGTAGAGTTGTGCGTTGGTTCTCTCCTATGCTACAAGGGTTTTTCTCCTGGGTCTCCGGTTTTCCACTTTCGATCTGAGTCTGTGTTCCGTGATCATTAAATTTCAGTTCCATACAGTGCCCACTTTTTGAGAAAACAGTGAAAAACAGCCACAGTATTTTCTCTTTTATTTTTGATCTTTTACAAAATCAAAAAGATTTTCGGTCGTTGCTTTACTAATTTCTGGATAAATACACCATTTCAGGCGGAAATATTTTAACGGTCGGTATGTTTCTACCACCACCATCTTCATAGCCTGTAAGTTATACATAAATCTGTGAATATTTCTGTTTTGGTTTCTTACCAAAGTATGATACTACCTTTAATGATCAATATGAAAGTACTCCATGCAGTTCAATCTGTTTTTATGTATTCAGTTGGTTGAGCACAACTTCAGCAGCCACGAACCTCTGGATGTCGCTGGGGCCTTCTCCTTTCGCATTCACTGTTGTTGCTACGACAGCACCGACCATGTGACTTTCATCCTCCACATCGGTGCCGTCACCATGGGGAATGCCTTCGAGGCCACGCCCATCAACCCCGTGCCAGTCATACCCACTGCCCTGGCCAGGAACCTGATGGGCCCCTTGAGTCTCAGCGAAATTCAGGGAGCTCCGAAAGTTGGGTATGTCAAAGTTGCCGTTGACCAGCTGCTACGCCTCCATTCCCCACTAATGTAAAGTTGGGTGCCACCTGTGTTTTTTATCATATACACAGCATGCGCAACTTGTCTGCCAAGTGATAAACACACAGGGGGTCCTGAACTTTACAGTTCACACCATTCCCTGCTTCCTGAAAAATCTGGCATAATTTTCTGGTAACATCACCGTGAATTCACAATGACGGTGTCTGATGCTTAATTTGGGATCTTATTCCGATGTTGACAGTGGTTATCCAGGCAATGTAAAATTGATATAATGCACAGATACATAAAAATGTCTTGCTGTGTACTCCACCAAGTTACTCTAAATGTTTGTACCGTGTTGAGACAATCAGCATCAAGGAGCAGGACCCCGGAAGATACCTTCAAAAGTCCCCCTTCTTAGTGTCTTCAACCGGCTCTTCCTTTCAGGCCCTCCCTCCTCTTCCCTTTCAACCCTTCTCATCACTGAAATACACATTCTTATAACTGTCTCGCAGGTACATCACAATGGATCAGACACGGAAGCTGCTTCTGCTCTTGGAGTCGGACCCCAAAGCCTGCACCCTGCCGTTGGTTGGAATGTAAGACAATTAAGTTTCTTTTTTTCTGTCTGTTTTCGTTGTCGTTCTTCAAAGCATGCCTCTGAAACCCCTGATATGCATACGTTTTCTTTGTATAGCCAGCCTTAACCTCTCTATGTGCTTTGCTTCATGCATGACACGTTGGCTCACATGCACAGCCTATGAAGAGTTCAGTTGCAAAAACAGATAACTCCTTTGTTAAAAAATGTACATTGTCATCACTGATGATTCTATTTTTTTTATTGAAGGATACACCAATACATTCTTTTTTTTTCATTTTCTGTATTTTGTTAAATTTGCAATAAATTAATAAGTTTGATATGTCCAAATGTACGCTGTTTCCATGAATAATCAAATGTAAAGCATGATTACCGGTAAATAAATTTTTCATAAATGGAGTTATCTGTTTTTGCAAATGAACTCTTTGTATCCTCCCTATGTCATTGATATTCCGCTAAATGTGAATTACTCAAGTCTCAGGATAGAAATTTACCGTCCTTTTAAAGAAGCCATCCCAGCCCTCCTTCGCCATCTACCTCTTAACCCAACTCCTGATGATCTCCATGCATTTTGTTTCATTCTCAGTTGGTTGAGCGGACTGAGCAACATGTGCAGCCCATTTGTGTGGGCAAGCTGCTTGAAGTACATGCTCAACAACAGCATACATGAAAGGTGAGCCAGCTGAAAGTATGGATGCTTACTTATGGTTTTCCAAATGAAAATGGTATAAAAGTGAAACGCTGGTATAACGAACATGGCGGAATGCACAGAAATTGTTCGTTATTGGTCTTTGTTATCATAGTCAACAATGTTCAGGAGATATGCAAATTAGGCTCGCCCTTCACCGACGTGGATAAGCACTGCATACTCAGTGCTTGTGAGAGCACGTAAAAAAATCACATGCTGGCTCAGGTGGGATTCGAACCCACGACCTCCTGCGTACTAGTGCAGATGCCATACTGCTAGGTCACCGAGCTAGCTGGGGTCAGCGTGGTGAATCAAATCCAATATCGCGGCGGGTACTGCAGTAAATCATGAATATTAAATTATTTTGGTCCGGAAATAGATAATATGCAAATAAGGCTTGCCCTTCAGGAGGCCGTACATGAAAATTGGGAGACAAGGATGATGTTCGGTATAGCCAAATTTCAAGTTAATGAGCAGTTTGAAGCAGTTTATGACTTGTATTCATTTGATTATAAACAGGGTGTGCACTGCAGATCAGGGATTTCTGTTGGCGTTGTTCTCGCCAACAAGTCGTCAGCCAACATTCTATGAATGTCGCAGCCTGAAAGGAGATGACCCCACCTTTGAGTTGGTCGGATGCAGGGAAAACATTCACTTCTATAAGGTGAGGAAATAGCGATTATTATTGTCTGATGTATCATACAAATATCACATGGTTTGACAGTGGACAGTAGATTCTAGCTCTCCTCTGGAACTATAGTTTGTCAACTTCCAACACCGAGGCAAGGTAGAATCGACTGTCCACCCAAAATAAACCATGTGATATTTGTTTTACAATTCTTCAAAAATATTCTTTATTGTCCAAAATTTCGTTGAGAAGTGCAGCAAAATGTGAACTTCACGTAGGGCGAAGTTCATGCATGCGCTTGCACTACAAACTAGGATAGATGCGCAGTGAGATGTTACAGTTCCTTCAGAGATTCCCCGGCCTACTCGCTGGTGATCAGCAAATATATCCACTGGCACATGATGGTAAATTTACCAATTGGGATTTGGCTTTAGTTCATTAATATTTATGGGGTATACCGTAGTAAAAAGTGTTATTGCCAAATCATGCACTAAATAATTTACCCTAACAACCCTCAGCACCTACCACAAGAAAAGTGCTGCTTATCACAAATGACCACAGTCTTCTCAGGGGGACTGGATCATATTCATAAACAATGCATTACCACATTGTGATGTAGTTATGGAATTCAGGATTCTACAGGTACCACAAGAAGAACCATGTGTGCTAAACTTTGGTATGGAATTGAGTTAGGGTTAGATTAATGTACATTGCATGAGTTTCGCCGTTAACCTGGTTAACAGTTCACATATTTTAAAAGATGAGATTGAGTAGCCTTTTTGCTGCACGTTGTTAATTTTGCCAACTTCTGTTAAATTGTTTCTGCTTCATTCATTTCAATGTTAATGTGTGTCTGCAGCAGACTGACCAGCCAGGCCGGAAGCCGGTACAGCTGGAGCTAACCCCGGCCAGAGATGGACCCAACAGAGCAGCTTTCTTAGAAGCATGCAAGCATTTCGTGCCCACAAGGTAAGACAAAAGAAAACCAAGAAAGCAGGGGTGCATTCTACTCCATCTAACTACGCGCACTGTGCACAATGTTCACCACCGTTTTCAAACCGGAACCCGCTGTTCGCTAAACATGAACACAATGTTCGCCTTACATAGCTAACCGTGTAGAGGAGGTGTTTGCTGAAGTTGGCTAACTACATTGAATGAAAGATGGACGCAATACGCAACACATGTTCGCGTATATTCGCGCAAGCGGAACACACCCCAGGATCACCAGACATCTGTCACAATAATGATTCGATGCTGACTCTCATGCCACACCAATTCCCTGCTGCAGACCCTGTCGTGACCAAAGGAACCTTGAATTTTCAGAAGAGCCATAATAAGGGCTTGTTTGTTTCAGGCATGCAATCAGTGATCTGGCAGATCCACGTCCCATGCAGGGTATGCTAAAATGGGATCCAGAGCAGCAGGGTCTCTGATTGTATTCCTGAAACAAACAGGCCCTTAAAGGGAGCATATAGGATTTGCAAGGCCTCCAAAAAAAAATTATTGAGTTTGAGAAAGAGTCACTATGGGAAATCTTGGTTCGTCAGAACTTGATTTCAATGAAATCAAAATTTAGTGTCTTTTCCAAAGATCGATCTCGGGGTAAGATGAAAACCATTCTTCATGTTTTATAAGAAACATTGAGTCGGGTTTTCGCTATTTTCTCGTGACTCAGGTGTCCGATTGAGCTCCAATTTTCACAGGTATATTATTTCATCTGCATGTTTGATCAGACAGAGTGTGAGTGCTGTTCTCTGACCTTTACCAATCATGTATTTTACCTTTAAGCAAATGTTCCTGCTTAAGCAGCTCTATGAAATTGGTCCTTGGTTTCAGGTCTGTGAGCCACTGTCACAATAGGCTCCTTTGCGGAATCCTACATAGATAAGGAGTACTTATCTATAATGTACTGTTTGATTATTTCTCGACTCAGCCACAGCACTAAGAGCAGGCCAGGTGGCAAGCCTGGGTCTAAGCCAGCTCCTCTTTCCTTCCCTCGCCCAGCACCAGCAACGACATCAGAGGAGGATGCATCGATGATGCCCAGGCCCAGCCCAAAGCCACTCATCGACAAGGTAAGGCAGGGCCTGTATCAAGCTTTCTTTTTTATCTGGTATTTGTCTCCTTTAGTTAGTGCCTCTCATCACTGACCTGAGGCATTGTGTGATTCTGAGTTTAATAATCGTAGTCACATGTTGAAGTCAGATCAGTGTGCAAGAAGATGATGTAAAAAGGATGATGCTACTCTCTGTATAAGTTTAGGAATCCTCAAGCCCTTAGATGACCTTCAAGTACTTATTCTTGTGTGTAGAAGTACGTGTAATCATGTACGTCCGAAAACCTCTAGAAATACTAAAAGTAATCAGGACCTTGAACTGGTACTTAAATGTGTGCCAATGACTTTTGGCACAAAGTATGAAGTTACCTATGAGAAGTTGAAGCCCTGAAAATTTGTTGTAATTTGGGTCTTAGTCTGGAGGAAGAGAAGACTGGACTACCTCCTGAACAATGCAGCCCCATGCTATGTATACCGTAGTTGGAGTGAAATAGAGATCTCATTTTATTATGAATCATTGAAGAAATTTATTGACAAGTATGAAAACCATAATTTGTTCAAATTCCTTGATTTGGATCATGTAACCCAAGTGTTAAGTATTTCTTTGACTTTTTTATTTTATTTCAGAGTCCTAGTGCTAAACCAAGCGTACCTGAGCTCTCCCTGATCTTTGACAGTTTTGTTGAGGAGGAGCAATGCCAAGACAATTCCCCCCAGTCCCAGGTCCCAAAGCCACACCCCTCCTCTCCTGGGATGCTTCCCCAGCAGCCACTTCCAGCTGATAGAGTGCATAGCAAACACCCTTTGCCAAGCAGCACTCAACCTGCTCAGGAAAACAAGCCACCTGGGTGGGGACAAGATGGTCAGGTGAGGTCAATCGTTCAGCTGGCAAAAATGGGTCATGTGGACACCCCGCCGGGTAGACCAGGTCCCCTCAAACCTGTCAATGCGAACTTGGGTCGTGGTGCTGTGAAAGTCCAACAGCCCAGTCCTGGCAATCCCAACAGGACCCGTAACGAAGCCAGCCATCAGCTTATGAAGAAAGCAACAGTGTCCGGGCCAGATGCTCGCACCAGACAGTCGCAGCATGGCACAAGATCGAAGAGCACATCCTCAACTAGGAATGCAAACGGGCATCATCAGCAAGTAGTCCATGAAAACCCACAAGCAAGAGTCTCATCCGCCAGTCAGGTGTCCCAAAATGAATGCACTCCTCGTGTGAAACCTCCCCGACCAACTTCAAGAAGGAGCGAGATCACACCGGGTACATCACCACTGATGAGTGACAAACAGCTGAGAGGGAAAGGATATGCACCTTCAAGAAGGATGTCCTACCCTGCTCCGGCGTCATCTCAAAATAAGGAGACCCCATTTGCCAGTCAAAAGCTGCACCCGAGTGCACACCAAGCGCCTGCTACACTGGCTGCTCCAAGAGCAGCACACCATCATCTTCAAACTCATCAGTCTCAGGGAATGATCCCGGGACACTTGGCTGAAAATGCTGGACATGCAGATTTACCGCATGCTGCCGACCCACCGCGGAGTGCCAGCTCTACGCATAGGAGATCAACTGGCTCTCTTGGTTCCTATCCGACCGCTTCACAGAGCCAGACATTTTCCTCCATTCCTCACTCTCATACCTCAACTGCTCAGCATGGATTTCATCATCCTTCCGCTGGCTCGCCACTCGCTGGGTCTCCTCAACCTCTGCAGGGGTCATTCGATGCTCCTGAAAACACACGTCAGTGCGTAGATCCCAGCTTGTCCATCACGTCTGAAACTGATCACACCAACGAGAATCGGACACAATCTGCACCTGTTCACTCGGCAGGTCATGTTCCAGCAACCCAATCAGATTCACCCGCCGGAATGCATAGCAGACAAGGATCACCGCCTAGTCCCCTTCTCCCAGCTCAGCAAATGGCCGTTCCGTTTCAGCCGCTCCCTCCCCCTGAATCCACTCCAGGATCACAGCCACAGTCTGTGGTTCAACAAGAGCCGCCGAGGGGTCAGGGCATCGAGAGCAATGATGCCATGGTGCAGCTCAGACGGCAGGAGCAGTTGATTCAACAGCTTCAGGCACAGGTATGGGCAGAGAGTCCATTATTTCCACCATTGTAAAACCCAGAAGAAGATGCATTAAATCAATGCTTGATTCATTTTGTGTCTTGTAGCCAGATTAGCTCTGATATCACCTTCCAACACGCAGTATGTTGACATGTTCAGAACCTCCTAAACCCTGTTAGACTTACTAAAGAACATTAGAGCCGTAATATTATAGGCAGCTCGATGGTCTACATTGGCACATAACTCTGTCATGGCAATACTGCACAGTGTTGAAATAAGGGGTTCCAGGAAGGTGCCTAGGCCAAAAATTTCTTAGGGAGTTAAAATTAACATCCTCAAAGTGTTTTTCTCTAATGAAATGCTGTTTTTCCTAAATGCTGTTTTTCCTAAATAGTGTTTTTCCTAATTGCAGATCCAGATGTTACTGCAGGCGCAGACTGCTCATTCCAATCCTTCCATGCCCATTGGACTGATGACACCACCGACCACGCCCAAGTCCCCAGTGACCACAGAGCAGCAGTCCACCCCGCCCACTTTCCATCTCCTGTCTCACAACCGTTCCACTGAAGCCACGCCCGCTGTGGCTCACTCCGTTGCCACAGACACTGGCTTTGACACCACACCCCCTCCGAGGACCACTTGCAGCACGGCAGTCATGACCGGCGCGAGCCTGTTCTGGCCGGATGAAACCGGTTCGGCAGACCCAGACACCAAGAGCTGTACATCAATAGGCACAAGCATGACGCCACAGCTGAGCCCTTCCAAAGGTTCTCCACACCCTCTGACATCTGCTAGAGGGCAAGAAGCAGACCCTGACACCAGGTTGTCCCCCAGTAGTGACACTGATATGACCCTGCCTGTCCCAGAGACAAGATATGATACACAGAGTACCATGTTTGATGTGAGTGCTGTAGACCTTCAAAGTTTCACTGAGGAAGGTTCACCAGGAAAATCCTCTCCACTGGAAAGGTACATTTATACTCTTTTAGTGTGCGAGAAATAAGACTTCTGAAAAAGACTCAATACTTTCATTCATAAAAAATCGGAAGGTCACAAGGTTTTCACTGACCTGTATGTACGGCATTTCAAGGGCAAGAGTTATACCAGACAAGTTTCTTCAGATGACCTATGCCACCCTTTTTCGGAGTGATATTATTAGCATGAATGTTTGATTGGTGATATTCATTATTCATATTGTCGAGAAAAATAAGGAAAAACCTGCCTTTTTATTTTGAATCAAAAGGTTGTATGTCCCCTGATTATTAGATATAAAATAACTGATCCTCTCATCCAAAAGAATCAAATGCAATCTTAATCACGTTAAAAAACTAATGTCCTTATTTTTTTTCAGAAGCCCCGAGTGGAAATCTGACAGACGGATGAATACACCCCGCAACACACACCCAGAGACAACCCAGGGGACGTATCCGATGGACAGCCTTCACAGCCCTGTGCTGGGCGAGAGTGCATCAACCTGCGCCCCTCCTAGGAGACGGAGCTACCCAACGGATGACGAGGAAGAGGAGGAAGACGTTGACAGGAGCTTGGATGGAAGCCGGATAGATGATGCGAGGGAAGAATGGGTGACAGAGGAGACTAGAGGGGCAGGACCACCCGTCAGTCTACTTTACAGAGATGAGAGGAAATTCTACCAGAATCTATTGGTGAGGCCTTTTGCTTTTACAACAAAAATACCTCTTTGATAGGTGATTAGGGACACCACCAACGTAGGGCTAGATAGCTCAGTTGGTAGAGCGCCTGTACAGTATTCAGGTTGGTCGCTGGTTCAAATCCTGCTCCAGTCAATTTGTCTTTATTCACCTTCCAATGACTTATAATTCAGTCAGTTTCCCTTGTGGTTGTTTGATGATTACAAAAATCCTTTTTTTTCTAACAGGGAAAGGTAGAGCAGATGCTTAGCGACCAGACTATGGATGGTGGGAACCACGGTGATGCCATGGTAACCCATGGAGTTGAGGAGGAGTTGAGGCACCTGGGACTGACCTCAGGAGGACAAAATGATACTCTTATAGATCGATCTGTCATGTACAGGTAAGATGTCCAGTCATTTATGTTCAATCAAAGAGTTAATGGACACTGGACAATAGACCGGGAACATGGAAGGCAGTAAACAAAAAAGGCACTGTTAAGTATTGAAGTCGATTTGTGTTGCTAGACCCAGACTTGTCCTGGTACATTGCTTGGCAAATGAAACTATCATTGCTTGAAAGTATCAATATTGTATGGGATAAAGTAATAGGTTTTGCGGTAACACCACGTGACATATCTTTATCTCTTTTGTGAGTATAGGGTGGTTCTGAAAAGTGGAGTTAACTGGCTCTTTTAAGAGCCACCCCATTCTCACAAAAGAAAACAATATATGTCACATGGTGTTACCGTAAAACCTATTTACTTTATGTACTTCCACCATACATAGCCTCAAATCTAAGTTATTTTAGGATCTAGCATTTTCGACAGATATTTTATTGATGAAGATTTTACTTGAAGAATTTGATGCAACAAAACTCCCAAAATGTTCGGAGTCAGATTTGACGTTGTTGATATCATCTTTGAACAGTGTTCAGCATTTTCATCAATGTTCTTCACTTAAGAAAAATGGACTGGATTGTTTGCAAGTTTCTCTGTTGTCATGGTTTTGTCATCTCTCTTTATAGATCCATGTGTATGGTCAACTCAGACTTCTTTCCTAGAATCAATTACGTGTCGCTGATGGACGTGCACCTCGACTCCCCTAACCTGAGCTATGAGGCCAACGCCATCGCCATGAAGTACCTGACCGAAGAGGAACTGACCCAGCTGTCTGTGGGCTTCAGAGGACAGGCTACACCCCAGCCCAAGGTCAACCCTCTGCTGCGCTCTGCCTTGATGGGTCTCGGCGATATTGGTGCTGCCTCTGGCTCAGCTCAGTCTGCGGTAGATCTGTCCATGGCCAGCCGCAAATACATGGAAAAGTACGGACTGCTGGAAACACCGGTGAAGAATCCACGCCAACCACAAGCTCTCAAATTTGGCACAGCTGAAGAAACCCCAGGACAGAGAATTGTAGCTGATAAATCAAAGCGTATAGTGAGGCCAGAGTCCAGTAGGAGGAAGCAACTGCTGAAGACTACTCAGGTGAAGACAAGAAGCTCACAACCAGCTGAGGAGGTTGCGACGACAGGATCAGAGACCCGAAATTCTCCACCAGTAACTCCTGACCCTCAGCGTATTCAGTCCTCCAGTCAGCATGAGATGGATGGTGAAGGCACTGTCCCAAAGCCTGCAAAGAGGAGATCAGCGGAGAGACTCCCGCCACGGAAGCCTCCCCGCCAGAGCCCAGGCACACATCCTCCCTCGGCCTCTCCTGGACACCAAGACACCAATATGGGTGCCAGGAGAGGACAGAATCACCCAGTCAAGAACAAGAAACTGGACATGGATGAAAAGAGCAGGAGTAATATTCTGGATATTGAAAGGTTGAAGCAGTTGCCGAAGCTGTTTTAAATGCTCATAAGCTGCCCCATGTGTACTGAGAACCTATGATGTAAACCGTCTCTACAGATTGACAACGAGTGACAACAATTGCAATCTTGAACAAGTTTATTACAATTGAGCTAGGTTTACTACCAAACGTTTGCAAAATGGACTTCATTTCTGAAAAAAAAATGCAAATAGATGTGGTGTCAGTAGAAAGAAACCTTTTGGTAGACCAAGATGTATATGCTAGTACACTGTATTGGTTGTTTCTCAGCTACTGTTTCAATATCGAGACGTTTCTGTGTAACTTAAACTGAATTATAACACTTCTCGAGGCACACACAAGAAACACTATTAAAATGCTAAAATACTTTTCACAAGTTTAAATCTATTGAACATCAGAAACATGCCATAATTCGAATGCATAATATTAATTTCAACATAATTAACTTGGTAAGTTTGGGCTCGGCAGATTGTATAAATGTTTTTTGAAGGTATCTGGGGCCAATTTCACGGCGCTGCTTAGCACAAAAATTTGCTAACCATGAAATTTCTGTCTTAATAAAAACAGCATTAACAACCAAATTTCCATTTGATATTCATAGTCTGTATACAACAGCCAAAGAACAATCTAGTGGTACTCAACACATGGAAATTTGGTTGTTAATCCTGTTTTTATTAAGACAGAAATTTCATGGTTAGCAAATTTTTGTGCTAAGCAGGGCCGTGAAATTGGCCCCTGGTCGTTTAGTGTGTAAATTCCCCGTCCTGATTATGATAGTGTTTAAGTGTACAATGTAATTATAATAGAAATGTTTATTTATTTGCGGTGAAGTTTATGACTCTTTTCCCTTTTTTTTTTAAAGAATGTGTTATTTTAACCAAATATTTTGTAGATAGTTATATTCATTTATAGTGTGCATTTTATTAGAGAAATTAAATACGAGAGTAAATATACAGGTTTCTGGCTTGTGTGAATTCTTATATATTCCGATTTGAAACACTGAATATATTGCTATCACTACAGTACTAATTTTATTGTGACAAATTAATAATTCCCTTTTGGGAAATATTATGATTTTGTCATTACAAATATTGATATGAATTGAAAATCTTTTTTTTGTACCACTGAAATAAGCTTAATGAGTTCCTTGGACATAAATCTTCATAATATTTTCGGTTAAAAACAAATTATATATTCGTAATTTGGTCAGGATTTTACAAACAAAAGAATAATGTTAAAGGCATCATCATAATTTCGTAGAAAACTGAAACAGAAATTTTCACAGATTTACCTATAACTTACAGGGTATAAAGATAGTGAGGGAAGAAACATTAATTAATTGTCTGCCTGAAATGCTGTATTTATCCAGAAAAGAGTAAAACCAGTGATCAAAATTATGTTTGATCTTTTAAAGATCAAGCCTAAAAGAGAAAAGACTTAAGAAATACTGTGGGCGTTTTTCACTGTTTTCTCAAAAAGTGGACACCGTATGGGATTGAAATTTTCACAGAAGACTGTGACTGTATCTTACTTGATATTTTGCCCACGAATCTGTATTTCTTTGACAAAAACCAAAGTATGATTACCTTGAATGGTTTTACCTTGAATGATATTCTCAATAGGTGAAGCAACCCAAAAGGTTCAGTGGGCGTGTGATAAATCATTTGGATATTGATCAGACTTTAAATACTTACAAATTGATATCTGGACTTTTAATATACAACGTTAAAAATGATCAAGCAAATTAATTTCTTAATGGGGTTCATAAGCCGTAGTCTGGATCAATCAAGCAATTTTCCCATATGCAAGTAATCCTGTACAAGATCTAGATATCATCTTCTGTGTATAAAATATTACGTAGAATTACACTAAAAACATTTCATTCAAATTTTCAATCTTCATTATAAGTACACCTTCAAAAATCAATATAAAGCAAATTTACACAATGGGATTATTAGACGATTCAGAAGCATTGCAGCAATTAATAACTCAGGCAATTAATCCTGTACAAGAACTAAATACTTCTTTAAATGTTACATAGAATTTCACAACAACTTGTTAGCAACACACAATCTTCATTATTTCACCTTCAACAAAAATCAAAATAAAGCAAATTTACAAATTGGATTATTATCCACGGTTCAGAAGCACTGCAAACAATTAAACTCAAAGAACGGAATTTCCCATATGCAATCATCCATTTACAAAAACTTCATAAAACGTTTGTATTATAGGATTTTCCCCAAATTTTCAAACTTTTTTCATTCAATTTCCTAAGCACTTTGCTTCGATTTATAGAATATTACGCAGCGTTATTTAAAAAATCACATTTAGCAACACAATTTCCATGTACAAAATGTTCAAATACAATCTTTTGCAAACCGTATTGTAAAGCTATACGCATGGTCACTTTATATGGTATTTAAATCGTGAGATACTCAAGTTTTGCAATTAGGCCAATATGTATATTCATGCGATATCCAATATTATGCGATATGCATTTTTACTTCTTTTATCCTGGGTATAATGATGTGTAGCCAACTATTAATTAATCTAAGAAAGCAAAATTATGCCTTTTATCATTCAGCGTCAGTTTTAAAGGTACATGTAGTATCATACTTTGGTAAGAAGCCAAAAAAAACCCAGAAATTATGTTCACAGATTTATGTATAACTTACAGGGCATGAAGATGGTACATAATATGTACATAATAGGTACATAATATATGTAGAAGCATATACCGTTAAAATTGTTTCCGCCTGAAATGGTGTATTTATCCAGAAAAGAGTAAAACAACGATCTTTTAAAATATCAAAAAAAAAGAGAAAAGACTTAAGAAATACTGTGGCCGTTTTTCTCTGTTTTTTTTTTTTCAAAACGTGGGCACCGTATGGGACTGAAATTTTCACAGTTGACTGTTAGTGTATATCTGTCTTGATATTTTTGCCTATGAATCTGCATTTCTTTGACAAAAACCAAAGTATGATACTACCTTTAAGTGATTGCATTTTGATCAATGCCATAAATCGTAGGTGATTATAGTTTAATCATAACCATAGCTCCGTAAAACCCTTTGTTCAATATTCATACTCCATTCATTACTGTCAACTATCTGCATCATCCCTCATTGTCTGTGTTCATTCATCTAGATGTCATCCATGTCTGGATGTATGGTCAAATATTTGTAGGTCTCCGATTTCGGAAACATGCGGATGTTTTCCTGTCAAGTGAAAATTGACATACATACATTAATCGCATTTCAAGATGTCTAGGAATAGGCTATAGAGAATAAGTTAAGATAAGGTTTGAAAGCCTATCTTTTCTGAAGTTAAAGTCCAAACCAACATCACCATATAATATAACACTGTCCTCTAAATGTTGTCATATAATTTGAGAAAACAAGTTATCAATTTAAAAAATTCAAGTTATCAACAGCTGATTTCGTTCATGTAATCTGCAGTGGCGTTTCCAAGGGGGGCCAGGGGGGGCACGTGCCCCCCCCCGTGCCCCCCCCCCCCCATTTGAGATTTGGGTTGGTGAAAAAAATAAATATATATATTGTAGTGCCCCCAACAATTGCTAGTGCGAGTGCCCCCCTTGTGCCCCCCCCCCCCCCCCCCCCCCCGACTCAAAATTCTGGTGACGCCACTGGTAATCTAGCTTTCGATACTTACATAGCTCTGTTCCTTCTCAGTGAGTATTTTGATGGAAGATGCTAGTTTCTTGAAGGAAGGTCGATCGTTTGGATCTTCCTGCCAACACTGCACCATCAGCCCATAGCTGTGACAAGAATCGTTTGTGTAAATAAAGAAATCAAAACATTCAAATTGCTTAACATGTTTCAACTATAGTTTTAACTCAACCATGATCCCTATATACAGTCATTCAGCGAAATCTATACTATGTTGCAAATTAGATTTCAACCTTATAGTTAACGGGCGAGGGTTCAAGGCAGCGTACAGGATTAATTGCAAGGCCTCCAAAAAAATGATTGAGTTTGAGACAGAAAATGGACCCAACAATTCGTAAACAGTGCAAAAAGTCACCATGGGAAATACTGGTTCATCAGATGCTGGTGTTTTTTTCTCAAGGAAATCAATACTTTGTGTCTTTTAAAAAGATGGTTCGTCCAAATGGGTTGTGTATTTTGATCGGAGCTTCACACGTATGAAGCTTCTGTATTGCCTCCCCCTGCACGAAATGTTTCATATCTACCGTACTTGATGAAACTATTCATTGTCTTACACTTCGTCAGCACAATTCTCGGGCTTCTCCATACGGTATCCGTTGGCCAATCTGGATTTGAAGCCGCCCCTAGACTTGATGCCCGGGTAGGGAGTTGCTCCTATATACGGGTGCACAAACAAATGAAAATGTGGAAATTTAGCTTACAACTTGCGTATGCCTAGTAATCAATTCTGATTTCAGTGTCATTTATTTGGTACACGAAGCAAAATGCACGTCCTCTCTTGAGGACGGCCAGAGTACAATAGCTGGAACGTCGAGATCAAACTTCTCACCAGTTCTTTTCAGAACCACACTTCTATAAAGAGTTTGTGTCTCCACGAACCTTTATACCTACTTGTCATTATAATAACCGAGGATGTCGGTTTAAATAATGTCTTTAAAAGGTAGCAGGTATACCTTAGGGAGACATCGAAAAGTCTCCCTAGTCCCGATGTCTCCCTAATGTACTTTTAGATGCTTATGTGTCTCCTTAATACCCCATGCATTTGTAATTATTGTGCTAATTACATACACTTTCTTATTACTAACACGGCGAGGGATAATAGCAAAAGAGGATACTTACCAAGAGTGGCTATCTCCCACAGAAGTACTCCGAAGGACCAGCTTTAGTGGAAAAGAAATAGACAAAGGATTTAAAGCAAACTGGTGACATAGTGCGCTTAAAAATGAATGTGCATTGTCCCTGCTAGGCAGAAATGACTATACCAAGCATTAATTGTCAGCAGCATACGAATTATAAAGACGTAATCATGTTAAAGTAAAGACTGGTAAAACTCAAGTTTCTCAAATCAATATTTAGCGCTTTTATCTATACAGATTTCATTCCAATTGTCATTCGGAACAATGGATTTAGAACTCCTTCCGTGCCTCATTATTTTCTTCGAATAAACCTAAATAAATGTCTTCGGCATTGTACTAAATGAAAGCCAGAACATATTCTATAGTCCATGGAAAGAAACGGATCGAGAGAGTTATACGAACCTTCATCTTTAGCCCAAGTTATGGTACATAATTATGATGATGTGAGGGAATTGCCCTATCAGAAAACAATTTTTGATACATATAAAACATATAATATAAACATATATAACAATTTTTCTTCTATTAAATTTGAATCGCATTTATCTTGCTGGTATACATACACATCGCTATTCGTGGAGAACGTCTTGCTTTTCAGCGACTCAAGGGACAGCCAGCGAGGAGGAATACGAGACTGAAACGATCATCACATCAATAAACAAAATGTTATAGCAAAAGCAAATGTCACTTGGCACCGTAATATAAGTGAAAAGAAGTTAGTTTCAGGTCGTTAGCCTGTCCAACTGAGTATTCAAGACAATCATTATTGCATTCATTGGATAATTATTTTCATTTGGTGTTGCGAATATACGTAGCGTACACTGTATATACATGCAGCTGGGTGTACTTTGTTTCGGGCCTATATACCACCCGCCATATATGGCAGATTTCATTTCACTTTAGAAATTCATGGTATAGTCTCTGGTTTTAAATTTTCATCAAACAAGTATAATAGGCCATTACATTAGGTCTGGACGGAGACTTTAGCTTACCACAAGACAGAATGCAGGCGCGGTTCTAGAGCAAAAAATTTGGGGGGGCTAGAAGAGCCATTTTTTTTGGGGGGGGGGGGGGGGGTGGGCTAGAAGACCCAATATTTTGGGTTCTTCTAACACTCGCTTCTACCATGTCTTATTAGGGGTCGGAAAACATGCACATTTAGCCCACACAACGCGTTTGTTATGTAATTGGCGCTTAATAGGCCTAACTGAAAAAAATCCTGTATTTTCATTTTTTTTTTTTTTTGGGGGGGGGGGGGGGGGGTTTATACAACATTTTTGGGGGGCTACAGCCACCCCTAGTATGCTCTACTTTGTTACCAACTCCATGCAAATTAAGCATTGTTTATTATGCATTTCAAATATTATAGTAATGGCGCTCTTAAAAGGTTATACATGTATATTGCGATATTGGCCTACCGTCACTTTTTCCACAAACGTTTCTGCTCGTTGAGCAAACCCAAAGGATGAAACTTTGGCAACCAGGTTGCTATCGATGAGAATGCTGCGTGCTGCAACATGTCGATGGATCACCTGTTTATTAGAAACCAATATTACATTATTTTGCAATAGCTGTACTGCTTTAATATATTTTGTAATACTGTCCAAATATTCTGTAAGACTTTCAACCCACTCTGTAATACCTTTGTAATAAACAATCATTCTGTAGTCATAGGCCCACATGAATCAACAATTTTGTAATACTTTCAACTACAGTACTGTAATAGAAGGCCTTAATACCTTCGACCCTGCACTCTGTAATACTTCCAATAACGTGTAATATTGTTACTCCCGAATACAATAAACCATTCTGTAATATATCAACCATTCAGTTTATATTTTGATCAACCAATTATTTGTAATACTTCTCAAATACACTCAAACACTTTAAATCATCCTTCCAAACCTTATAATTTGTAATGCTTCAAAATGAGCCATTCTGCAATACTTTATGTAATGCTTTCAATTCACTATAGGTATAATGCTTTTAAGCAACCATTCTGTAAACATTCAACCTTAATACCGTCCATCAACCATTGTCTAATGCTTCCAACCACTCTGCTTCCATTTTAATCAACCATTCTGTAATACTATCAATCATCCATTCTGTAAAACTATCAATCATCCATTCTGTAATAATATCAATCATTCATTCTGTAATACTATCATCCCTCCATTCTGTAATACTATCAAATCATCCATTTCTGAAATACTATCAATCATCCATCCCATAATACTATCAATCATCCATTCTGTAATACAATCAATCATCCATTATATAATACAATCAATCATCCATTCTGTAATACAATCAATCATCCATCCCATAATACTATCAATCATCCATTCTGTAATACAATCAATCATCCATTCTATAATACTATCAATCATCCATTCTGCAATACAATCAATCATCCATCCCATAATACTATCAATCATCCATTCTGTTATATTATCTATCATCCATTCTGTAATACTTCCCCCAGCTGCTGCAACATGCTGCATTCCCTCAGCAATATTCAGAGCGAATTGGACCAGATGCTTAGCGGACAGGCTATCCTCCTTGCTCGATCGGGCATTCCTCATGTAGGAGCGGAGATTACCCTCAGGAAGGTACTCCAGAGCCACGTAAAACATACCTGTTGTAGAAAAATCTCTCTCGCTAATTTTGTGAGAGTTTAAAGCGGTACTCAAACCCAAAATATTACGACAGAAGGGATTCGAGAAAGGTCCAAACGGTATGCAAACAGCCAATGGAGCCGTTATACTAAAAAGTGTCCACGCGTGAAGAATGCAAAGGAAGAGGCAGACAAAAGTTAGAGAAGGACACTGTTCACAATATTACATCGTCAGCTACAAATTGCCACGAACTTACCACTGAACTCGCAAACTGCAAGCAGGCTGACAATATTTGTGTGATTTCCAATACAGGTCAGCGTGTGATACTCCTCCATGAATGTCTGCTCGGCAGTGGGCGAATAGTGCACTGTATCGTAAATACAAATTAATAGATTCATTAATTAATAATGAGACAAAAAAATCAAACCATAAAAAACGGAAGTCTTTTATTGAAAACGATATGTCTCCAAAAAAAGTCACATTATTCTTGTTATGGGTCTGTTTCTCTTCCCTGTGCCACGATGGCCATGGGTCAGTCTTTGAGGCGATACAGGTATCCACCGAGGCGGGATGCAAATCTAAATCTGTTTCTGCGTCGTACCATATGCCTAGGACTTATATAACTCTCCCCTGCTCATCTGGAGGTTAGAGTGGCAGTTGTGTCGAAATCACCAGAACACAATTTGTGGAATAGTCAACATTATATAACACCTTAGTAGATCCTTGTCATTTGATTGGAGGATTGTATGTCACGTGATATTTGATAAATAGACCAATTAATGGCTTACGTCACGAGTGGAATGGAACAGTCCATCTGTCACCGAATGAAATTATTTTTACCATTCTACGAATGTGAAACATTCATTATTTGTTTTATATAACATCTAAGTAGATCTTTGTCATTTGATTTTGATTTTAGGATAACATTTTAAGAGTTGGCGAGACAAAAAAAGCTTAAAATCTTGGCAAACTATTAGTCTGGTTCCCGGACCCCAAAAGCGCCAGACTATTGTCTGTCAAATATTATAGGGTCCGGTATGCGTATTTTTTATTTACACCGCAGCCTAGGGTTTTTCGCTGTGGCAGTGCAAATACATGCTTGAAAAAGAGACTACAAGTGGTGTGCTACTCACGCTTACCACATACCGTAGCTGCAGTGTACTAGTACTGTACATCACATACTGTACAAGCAATGTGCATATTGCACTGTATTGCTAATTTTGTACGTTGTGGGAGACGGAATTATAATGAAATGTACAAATCACGACAAAACACACGTGTACAGTTCATGTAATAAAATGTACTCAGAGTGTGGTCAAAGTATCTATGCTTGGCCCAACAAATAACAGTACGAATGTTAGGCGATTCAAATTGCCAACGTGTAATTTCTCTGACCTAATTCTACATCCATGCTCTGAGTCCTAGCTCTATGGTCTGACTCGTACTTTTTTGTCGGCACTCTTTCGCGGCGTAGTTTAAATATTTTGTGTTATCGTTAATTGTCATTCTCAGATCAACACCTCATACTCATAACTCATTTAAAAACTAGGCTGACGATTGATACTTGATATTTCATCCTCAATTTTATTCAGAGCTGGAGAGCATCACAGTGTTTAGACGTACGTATTTGTCAAGTTTCAATTCTTGCATTGTAACTAACTGGCAACATTGCAGTGATGGGGGAATACTGTGTGGCGCATCACAACAGCTGGGCCCTTTTCCAAACCTCGGCTCCGGCTTCAGGCTCCGGCTCCGGCTCCACGAGGCTTCGGCTTCACGCGGCTCCAGTTCGAAGTCGCGGCTCCAAGTTTGGAACAGTCAGACTTCGAGCGGCTTCGGGATGCTTCGGCCACCGGCGCACCCAGGATTTTGTCTTGGGGGGGGGCTCAAAGAAAAATTTTCTCCCACAAAACATTTTGTGACTCCCCCCCCCCCTTCCTCCTCTCCCTTTCCCTCTCCCCCCCCCTTTTTTTTTTTTTTTTTTTCAGGGACCCTCTTGGGGGGGGCTCAAGCCCCCCGAGCCCCCCCCCTGGGTGCGCCACTGGCTTCGGCCTAAAACGTTGGGGTTCGAGCGTGACGCGCCACGCGCTCAGGAGCGCCGCGCCGTTGCGTGACGTTTGTTTTAATTTAGCTGATTTTGTGTTGAAAACATGGGTTAAAGGTACACGCCGGCCTCGTTGCGCTTTTTGGGGCGCTTTTTGGCGCCAATGCATGCCTTTATCATGACTGGAAAGGTCTTCCAAAAGTAGAATAGAACATTCCACACAAATAAACGGTAAAATTGAGCCGTTTTCATGATAAATACGAAAAACTGTAAGTCACGTGGGTTTTCTGAGTCAAAATTTTGACTCAAAAAACCCACGTGATCATGTGTTAGTTTCACTTCTAGTCGTTTAAAAACTTTTTTTACTATACAAAATTTAGTATAACTTTTTGTTTAATCGCCGGTTTTCTTTTAATCAAACCTTAACTGTTCGACCTGGGTATTTCCTCTTTAAAATTAAGAATTTCCAACGCGATAAAGCAACATTTACATGTCAAATTTTGAATTTATAAAAGACCGGTAACTACGGGTGCCTACCACCTCTGCAGACACAGCCCGTGGGGTCTTGCGACGCATTCAGCCTGTGGCATGGGCCCGTGTAGTGCCAGTGCGGTCCACGCACCCCGTGCGTGTAGCATTTTTGATGCGAGACCGTGCGTTGAGTCACTCACCCGGTCTCCGTTGCATTTGGGGCCGGGGGGGGGGGGGATTTTCGAGCCGTGGAGCAAGAATCGAAAGCCTCGAGATAATTTCTTGTCATACATGAAAATCATTTTATGCCATCTAAACCTTTTTGTGTGATTCTCAAAATTATATTGTGTGTATATGTGGAAATCGTTTTGGTCCCTCGAAAATTGTTTCATCGATCATGCCCTCAAAATCCTTTGCGTCCCAGCCGTCAACTCACAAACATTACGTCAACTCGCAAACATTGCATCAACTCACAAACATTTTGTGAATAATTCTGAAAAGTCTTATGTTTTCAACAGACAGACGGATTCGCCTAATTCAGTCATTGTTTATGTTTTGCCTATGATTTTTCCATCGTGAACGGCTTGAACGTACGTCTATCGCGTTCCTGGAATTCTCATACGGCAGCTGCAACATTTTAGTCACAGCTATGAGCACCAGTCTAAAACCATTGGTGTGCCACATCCTTCTAACACTTGTTACGGCTGGAAATGCGTATACGCTAACCTTTGACCTTATTTTGATTTCCGTTAATTAACCCTAATTAAACGACTTATTTCTGATTTTGTTTTCACGAAAACCTTCACCCAGTGTTCTAGAAATATTGTGTTATACTCTGCACTCTTCATTTTTTTGGACTTTGAAGCCGGCGTGTACCTTTAAGATTAGTGTAAGGCATACAAGTCACAAGTAATATGTTCCATGGAGATTTTTGCTACCTTCAAGTTCATAATTTTAATGTGTTATAAATAGAAATATATGTATAATGATGCAAATTAATTAGCCAAATTGCACAATCTGAAAACCGTTGCCATGGAAATTTGTCTATCAATTTACACTAAACTCGATGCAACTTTCCCCAAAATATCCTACTGTATGTAGTTTCCATAATTTCACTAGTTTCGGTATTTAAATTGCGCGGCAGATACAGACGAAAAACAATGAAAAGGTGTCGAAGTTCACTTTTTATTACTGTCACGTGACTTTGTCCTCAGTGATTCAAAGTGTGACGTCACGAAGCCCCACGAAGCCACCTCCCCAGCAGACTTCGTTTGGCTCTACTTTTTGGCCAAAATGAAGCCGCAAATATCAAGCCGGATCCGGAGCCTTCATTTGGTACGCGGCTTCATGGAGACGGAGCCGGAGCCGGAGACGGAGCCGGAGCCGGAGCCGAGGTTTGGAAAAGGGCCCTGACCTTAGATTTTTTATAAGAGTCGTCAGGGAATCTTTGGGCAGGGAACCAGACTAGGCAAACTATATGCTCTTATTACACTACGCGCGTTGCACACCAACGCGTACGAGCGCACGCAGTGACAAATAAATGGAACGCCGCTTGACCAATCACGTATTAGAGTCCCTGGCGTGCAATGGTACAAATCGGATGGAACCAAAAATGCACGGTGGATGGAACAAATTTCAACGGTTGTGACGTAAGCCATGAATTGGTCTATTTATCAAATATCACGTGACATACAATCCTCCAATCAAATGACAAGGATCTACTAAGGTGTTATATAAAACAAATAATGAATGTTTCACATTCGTAGAATGGTAAAAATAATTTCATTCGGTGACAGATGGACTGTTCCGAATGAAATTATTTTTACCATTCCACTCATAAACATTAATTATTTGTATAACAATAGTGCCATGTCGATGGCTGGAATGATACAACTTGTCTCGAATGGACATAGAGAAAATCATGCACTTTTTAATGTACATGTATTTGCAATGTTCAAACTAAAGGAACATCTGCTTCAATTTGGCCGTGAAATAGAGGTACTCACGCCTGATACTTTTGACTGCAGCCTTCACGAGATCGTCATCCGTAATCACAGTGCCCAGAAGTACATCTCCGAATTGGCCGGTACCAAGCACCGTGTTACCCATCGACAGGTTACCAAAGGGCACGACCCAATCGGCTGCCCAAAGTGGAAGGTCGACTTCTTCGTAGTAAGACGATGGTTTGTCTGTATTGTTGAATCCCGTGTTCTCATTGCCGGCAACTGAATTTATATTCATTTCCTTATTCCCCAACGAAGACAAAATCAAAGAAATTGCAAAGTCATCATTTGGGAGGTGACATATTTTTGTTACGATCCACAGTGAAATTTCAGCATCGGCTCCGGACGTGATTTTATGGGGTTGATGAGGCTGATGTTAAGAGGTAGTATCATACTTTGATACTTGGTAGCATACCGAAATCTCCACAGATTTACCTATAACTTACATGGTATAAAGATGGTGATGGTAGAAATATACTGTTACAATTATTCAGAAAAGAGTAATACCAGTGACCAAAATTATTTTTAAAGATCAAAAATAAAAGAGAAAAGACTGCCGTTTTTCACTGTTTTCTCAAAAAGTGGGCACCGTATGGGACTGAAATTTCCACAGATGACTGTGACTGCATCTTCCTTGATTTTTCGCCCATGAATGTGTTGACAAAAACCAAAGTATGATATTACCTTTGGAAGGTAACAAACGTAGGGAAATGTTAACGTTTCTAAACTAAATATGCCATGATTTGCCAAACAAAATGACAAGCCAATCACCATTTGTACTAGTGCAGTGTCCGCTAAATCGGAAGAAGGGGATTTGCGGCGTCTTCGGAATCGAACATAGTCCAGGAGAACGATGATGATAATGAAGCTCATGATGATGACGACGATAGCCAGAACGCAGACGGCAGCTGTCAGACCACTTAGAGGACTATCTGATACCCTAGATCCTGCATCTGGAGGTTCTAAACATCAAAAACACCATGCGATCAAAAATCATTTTGTGAAAAGATTATTAAAAATACCGCGACCGTCAACGTTTTCTCAAAAGGTGGGCACGTACGCGTACGGGACTGGAAAATAACAAATGACTGAATCATTCTTGGTATATTTTATACCCATGAATCTGAATTTCTTTGAACAAAACCAAAGTATGAAATTACTTTTAAGCATCGATCCACACACACACAAAGACTGTTAAAAAATCGCCTTAGCGAAACAATTTAATCTGAAATTCTTTGTCCAAAAAAAAGAAAGTATGAAAGTATAATTAGCATCGACCCACGCAACAAACTGTGAAAAAGAGACTGTCCAAGAACGCCTTATAGTAAAACAATTCAGCTCCGATTCTACACTGACCCTGGATGCAGTGACTACCATCTGAGCTGAACATGAGACTTACAGTTACACTTTGTCTTTTCAAAATGCATATTTGAAACAGATCTTACCACAACCAGGGGGTGGTGTCATTACTTGAATGCCAGGACTTTTACGCCCCTCCCCTCCATATCCCTCTCGAACTGCGGCCACGCTGTAGTTATAGTACGTAAGCGGATGCAGATATGTTACTAGGAAGCTGTACGCGCTCAGTGAGTACGTCACCGTCACGGTGCGGGCAGGAAGCCACTCTGTCGAGGGTGGAATGGAGACGAACAGACGGTATGCGACCACCGGACCGTCTCCGGTGTCCATTGGGTGGGTTCCCCAGGCATCCCAGCTGATGGTGACCGAGGTTGGTTCTGCAATCGCCTTTGGAGGCTGGCTGAGAACGGGCAAGGCTGAAATCATACGAGGGCCAGCAAAAGATTAAATTACGCCACTGGACATTGCATAGCTTAATACTCAACTTTTAAAATGTGCTTTAAAACTTATTCAGTTTCTCACCGCTGCGGGAATACAAACAACGTCGAACACAAAAGAAAAACCTACTGTAGTCATCATAGGCCTAGTTTATTTGTAAAACTTTCGAAATGTAGCGTTTCTTAATATGAACACTAATTGCTTAAAAGTCTTAAATGTAACATTTTCAAAGCCACCGTCACTAACCGAATTGACATTTTCCAGTAGTCAGATTAGCCTGATATTCTGGCACACACATCCTGGCCGGGCACGACCCGGATACAGTACCACAGGCTACGCCGTCCAGGCAGTGACATTCCTCGCTGCAGTATTTGCCAAAATATCCCAACGGACATTTCCCTGCAAATACAAATAAGACCAAATCCAACGAGTCCAATATTAACTGGCTAATTTTCAAATATGATGGCTGTTGAGCTTTGTGGAGACTCAGTGGCGGATCTACGGGGGGGGGGGGGGGCCGGGGACCCCCCCTTGGGATCCCTAAAAAAAAAAAAAAAAAAAAAAAAAAAGCTCCCTACCAAAGAAGGGGAAGAAACCCCCTTCCACACCTCCCCCCCCCCCCCCCGAGCTTGGTCGCTCCGCTCCGATCCGTCACAGTGCCTGGCTACAAAATTCCACTCCGGGTAAACCCCCCCCCTCCTCCACCCCCCCCCCCCCCCCTTAGCAAAAAGCTAGATCCGTCGCTGAGACTGTTGAAATACAGCTTCATTGGGGTAAGTTTCCATGAACCGCACTAGGCATACGTCAGAAATGATCACCGTTAGCTATCAATGATAAATTACAAGTAATAAACTGCTGCAAACTGCTCATTAGCCAAAATGACCTTTATAAAATGCTTAGAGTTGGGAGGGCCTGACGCGTTTCGAACCTAGCAGAATCTTTATCGAAGGCTATAAGGCCTTATAAGTTATAGCCTTCGATAAAGATCCTGCTAGGATCGAAACTCGTCAGGCCCTCCCAACAAAAACAAATTACCTTTAATTATAGAATAACTGCAAATGCAAGCCTACGGACATTAACGGTACAGTACAGGAGTGGTATCATACCCAAACAGAAATGATCACATATTTACGTATATAATAACTTTCAGGATATGAATGTGGTGCTGGTAGAAACATACCGTTAAATATTTTCTGCTGAAATGGTGTATTTACCCAGAAATTAGTAAAACAAAAACCGAAAATAGTTTTGATCTCGGGTAAGATCAGAACCATTCTTTGTGTCTTATAAGAAAAATTGAGTTGGGCTTTCGCTATTTTCTCGTGACTCAGATGTCTGATTGAGGTCAAATGTTCATGGATGTATTATTCCATGCACATGTTGGATTAGACAAAGTGACGGTGCTGCTCTGTGACTTTTACCAATCATGTATTATACCTTTTAAGCATAACGGTACAATTTACTGCTGTCAAATGTATGCAACAACATGGTGGAATGACCGGAATTCTTACATGGTACGCAAGATAATCCTGGAGCACATCCATTACTGCAGTATCCAGTGTGTTTGTCACACCCTTTATCATCGGCACAGTGACATTTCATGGTGCAGTTTATTCCGTAGTATCCCTCAGGGCAAATGTCTGGAACTGTAGCGACCATGGATAAGGATGTCAATTAATGTGAAATTGGTTTAAAAAAAAGAAGACTTTTTCAGATACACACGGTTGGAATTTGGACCTGCTGGAATGGACATTCAGGATCAGGATTCACACTAAGATAATGGACCTACCAAACTCCTCAAAAAAGTTCCGCATCTCAAGCTTGAGGGATGATTTCTTTTTTGTTACTGATCTCTCAAAGGCGAAACTGGTATCATTGGAAGGCGTGATTATTCCTCTTTACAATGATGTGTTATTTGTTATGATTATGTAATCGTGGATTGTACAGTCCTGATACATAAGCAGCAATGTCAAAAACGGAATGTTGCAAAATTCGTTCTTTTCAGTAGTGAATTCCCAATCGTTTCGAAAATGGACTGAGTTTGATGAATGACGTTGATGCGCTGATGCGTGAAAGCACGGTCCAAGCATGGTGTATTCTCATTTGTATTTTGTAACATTTTACTTCTGACTTTGCCCTATATTCAGGAGAAATGTGCACTTAATGATTATATAATCACAACAGATGGCACATCATTGTAAAGAGGAACAATGAAGCTTTCCAATGATACCAGTTTCATCGTTCATAAATCAGTGACAAAAAGATGTCATCCCTCAAACTTGAGTTACAGAACTTTTTTGAGGGGTTTATAAATTCATATACAAAGGACCGAGTTTCATGGACAGGAACGTAACTTGACCCAGATGTATATAAGTGAAAGCGGAGATTACAAATTACATATTTTCACGTTTTGATATTTGCTGAGTAACAAGTGTAATCCCCATTCCCCAATCCCAAAACAAAATTGTAATCATTTACTTGATTTTTTTCACTATTTGACAAAGTAAATAACATCATCACCTATAACCATGAGGAAAGACCCATGTATAAGAGTCTTATGTTGACATTACACTGGAAGGTTATTTCAAGTTATCTTCACTTACTTTGACAGTTGACACCAGACCAACCTTCTGCACAGATATCCAAGGTACATTTCCCCGAGTATCTGTTACAACCTCGGTTCTGGAACACGCAATGACAGGTCTGGTGACATCCAGCACCGAATGTTCCATATGAACAAGCTTTTAGAAAGAAATATAACTTCCTTAATAATTTACAAGAAGCGAAGGCTTTTGTATTCATTCACCCATACACAAAGTGACCCGAAAATGTAAAATCCAATTATTACAGGCATTGCAATTCGACGAAGCTACATGTTAAAGGTACAGTACAGAATTGATAACATACCCAAACAGGAATGTTCACAGATTTATGTATAACTTTCAGGGTATGAAGATGGTGGTGATAAAAACATGCCGTTAAAATAATAATAATGTATATTATCCAGATACTATAGCAAAACAGAGACCGAAAACAGTTTTGATCTCGGGGTAAGATCAAAACCGCATTCTTTATGTTTTATTAGAAAACAATGAGTCGGTGTTTCTTCATTTTCTCCTGGCTCAGTTGTTCGATTGAGCTCAAATTTTCACAAGTTTACTTTTCAATGTACAGGCAAAGTGTACGTGCTGTTCTGTGACCTTTAATAATTATGTATTATACCTTTAAACCGAAGACAGGCAAATTTGGCATTATACAAACACGATTCCTTAAACCAGACCCCATACTCACAATAGCTACATTGTCTTCCACGATATCCCGATTGGCAACTCGTTCCATACGGATCAGGCAGGCCGATTCGTAGATGGTAGTAACATCGGTTAAAAAAGTCACTTGATGATCCACATTTAAACTCGCAATGCCAGCCAAATGAATTCGGTGGACAAGCTGTATGTGGAGTAAAGAATTCCGAGAGTTAAATACCATGCGACAAATACCGTGCTGTAGTTTATTACATGATATATGTAAGTTTAAAAGTGGACCGACCATAAAAAACAAGAACAGCCATGCAGGACTGACAATAATAGCCATCACTTGGTGACTTGGATAATGTCAGAGCATTTAGCTTGGCAGTTTGATCCTTTGAATCCAAGTGCACAGATGCGATTCCCTGTCTCATCACTACTTTAGCCGCACAACATAGGTTTCCTACCTCCATGGCAGAACACATCGGGGTGCAGATCAGTAAATAGGTCCAAATCAGTCTGCGGAGCTCATTAATGATCTGTATACCCTCAAAATCGTTTTTATAACATCATTTGCTGGGCCCTACATGGGAAGTCTTGTAAAGGAAATGGATGGAACCCGGTCACCAGAGTTTGGACTTTCAACTTTGAGCTGTTTGGATGAAAGCAGGCCCGAAACTCGCTCTACTTTGGCCTGTATAGGGGAGGGGTACATTTCTTTAGTCTGGCACCTGTCAACATGGCCGTTTTCAGAGTATTTTCCTTTGGATGGATTTTTTTTCTCAAAAAGTCATTGGTTACCCTAAAGAAAATTGAAAGGCAAATGAAAATTGAAGTTTTCAGCTTCATTTTGGTGTATCGCTTGAGTGTCTGAGAAACTTCTGTGTATTTTTAATAATGTTTTAATTGGCCATTTAGCATGGGAGCCTATGGGAAATTATTTACTGGTCTGCACCCATCGCATCATCACAGTTAAACAAAGAACCATGCAACAGACAGACATGCTGAAACAACCCGACCAACAGGCAGCCTACCAGGGGCCAATTTCATAGAGCTGGTTAGCACGAAAATTTGCTAAGCATGACATTTCTGTCTTAATAAAAACAGGGTTAACAACCAAATGTCCACGTGTTGTGTATCACTTGTGATTGTTCTAGTGGCTGTTGTTCGCTGACCATGAATATCAAATAGAATTTTCAATGGTGGTTTGTTTTATTGGGCGAGACATTTTTGTGCTAAGCAAATTTTTGAGCTTAATAGTTTTATGAAATTGGCCCCAGAACTGAATTTACAGCTTACCATTCAGGCAGTTTGTTCCTGTGAATCCTGGTGCACAGATACATTCTCCTGTCCCATCATCACATACTCCTCCATTGTAGCACATATCACATATCCCAGTACAGTAAACAAACAGACCAACAAACAGCCCTACTGACAGACAGACCAATAGACAGACCACCAGGACTGAATTTACATCTTACCATTCAGGCAGTTTGTTCCTGTGAATCCTGGTGCACAGATACATTCTCCTGTCACATCATCACATACTCCTCCATTGTAGCACATATCACATATTCCAGTACAGTAAACAAACAGACCAACAAACAGCCCTATTGACAGACAGACCAACAGACAGACCGCCAGGACTGAATTTACATCTTACCATTCAAGCAGTTTGTTCCTGTGAATCCTGGTGCACAGATGCATTCTCCTGTCATATCATCACATACTCCTCCATTGTAGCACATATCACATTTCCCAGTACAGTAAACAAACAGACCAACAAACAGCCCGACTGACAGACAGACCAACAGACAGCCCATCAAGACTGAATTTACATCTTACCATTCAGGCAGTTTGTTCCTGTGAATCCTGGTGCACAGATGCATTCTCCTGTCATATCATCACATACTCCTCCATTGTAGCACATATCACATATTCCAGTACAGTCTGGAGGACCCCACTTGCCATGAGCACAACCTGAAATAAGGCAGAACATTAATCAAGTACTATACAGAGGTAGAAAACATGTTTTGAGTGAAACATAAACTGTACGGGAGGTCTTATTTATAATTTCAGATTACTTTATAGTTTACACTGCCCAGGCATTGATCGGCCGGTGATATGTAATATACAGGTGAGCTGCATGTTTATGATTTTCATATTATAAACGCTTACACATGGCGTTACATTGTCCACTTACCTCTGACGATAAGTCTCATCATTGCAAATCTCTCCGAGGAACCTAACCAAACGATAACATACACGTCCCCGTGCCTGGCTTCGGAAGATGATACATCAATCTCAAGTTGACCATCAAACTCATCTAAGTTGGTTAGTACTCCATTCCTTATTCGACGCCATAGAGGAGAATAGGAACTGTAACGCCTGACCACATTGAAAGTAACATTTTCACCTTTGTTTATCGTCCTTGTTATTTGTCCGTCGTTTTGATAAAAATATTCTGCACCAAGGAAAACAAAACCAATGTATACATGTTATACTATAAACTTTACCATCAACTACATAAAGGGATAATTATTATAACGTTTAGGCAAACGTGACAGAATTAACAATTAATTTTTTTAATACGTAATTTGATAGTTACAGTATTAATATTTGTAAATATGATACATGTATGGTGTTCCATTTGTGCCGTTAACGCGTCGCGGTTTTTTTTTGCCGTCGCATTTTTTTTTGCGGCGCATTTTTTCCCCCGGTGATTATATGCTGAGCCCTTTGTTTGTATCCTTTTATAGGGGGCTTAAAACATTATTTACAAAACGCGTTACATTAACATATTTAAATCTGGTTGATTGATATTTTCTGACAAGGCATTGCTAAAAACAAGGCAGAGGAACACCCCTGTTCTTCGATCTCAGTTGGAATGTTAATTAACTGATTTCCACACTTAATTATGTTAGTTCCGCTGGTTTCTTTCCCCCTGTTGTCGCCGCCTGTGGGTTTAATTAGCCCCATTCACACCGGGTCTACTTAGAGTTGCGTGGTGTTGCGTATCTTGTACGTCGAAATAAGGTTGCGTACTCTAGGTGAGCCTGCGTAAAATGTGTGTGCGACGGCGTATGGTTGCGTACCCAGTACAGAGGCACCGCACACCTCATACCAGCATAATACTATTTGCGTACAGGCGAGTAGGTTGCGTATAACAGACGTAGAGTAGCGTACTATTGCGTAGGCATGGCGTACAGAAGCGTAGTGTTGCGTAGACTTGCGTCTGCGTATAACATCTGGGGCCAATTTCACGGCGCTGCTAAGCACGCGTTTTTTGCTAACCGACCGCCCCTTAGCAAATTTTCCATTTCACGGCGACCGTAAGCAGACGTTTTTTGCTTAAAGCACTTAGCAAGCCTTTTGGCATGCTAAGTGGTGGTATTTTGTGCTAAGATCCGCCATCTTGGTTCGTCGCGTAAAAAAACCACAATGTAAATATGGCATTTGGACGTATAAAACGACGTGAACGACGTCGAAATCTCCCACGACGAATATTCCGTGATCGGGAAAACCCGTTGAGGTGTTTACAGAGAGGAAAATGTGGGCATGTTTGAGTAAAAAGTGGCCGTAATGTTATCCGGAATTCACAGACCGAACGTACGTTGCATGGCCGGCTTTGCACCCTATAGCCTAACGTTAGGCCTACTACTAAAAAGTACTACTAGGCCTAGCCTACTAACTGTTAGTACTAACTTGTTAATTAGTACTACTTTCGTATTTTGCAATATTGTGGTATTACTATTAATATTATTAGGCCTTTCTAGGGACACAGACCATAACTTTATAAGAATAGTCCTTCCGTGTATCCACGGCATAGAGGACGTACTATTGATAGAAGTAGAACCGTGAAGGCCATCACTATGATCCAATTGATCGGCAATGACCGAAAACAAATCATTTTCCCCGATCCCCAAGTCCAAGATGTGGAAGCGCTGAGGAAAACAGGGTTTCCATTTACTGAGTGATGGTAATGACAAGAATCAAGCAAATTAGGCCTAGCCTTATCGTTCATTTCTTTAAAAACTTTGTAACTTGGGCACGCTGGCGTTGGCTCCCGGCAAGGAAATTATAGGCCTAGGCCTATGAACTTTTTTCCAATTTTGGATTTTTTTATCTGTTAGGCCTATCTAACGTTAAACTTTTTACATTTTACTCACGATACAATCAACAGCAGCACTTGTTGTTTGTAGTTAGGCCTAGTTGGAAAATTTCATGGACGGACAGGAGTCAAAATAATTCTAATAACATTATAGGCCTATGTACAATGTGTACAAACGTAGAAATAAAATCTCACGATGGACAAGTCATGTCGAGCTCAATTACTTCATGCAAAAGTGACTAGACTGCAGCAGTAGTGAAGCAAAAAAATGTACTGCATACAGTACATGCACAAAATTATATTTGTATCAAATTGATACATTGTATCAATTTTTTCTATGGGTCGAACATAGGTCACCGTTATTCGACCCAAACACCGCATAATGTTTACAAACAAACACTGACAGTACCGCACCGAGTGTGAAAGAAAAAAGATAGAACTTTCATTACTGGAACTTCATTTAACCAACATTTAAAATAAGGGCGTCTCATTTCCGACCGACCCATATTTTGGGCGCCGACCCTGTCAGAATGGCATAATATAAAAAAAGATAATAATAATAATTCCCAGAATTTCTAGAGACAAAATTTTTCTCCAAAAATTCTGGGAATTCTTTTTTTTTTTGCCAATAGGCCTACAATTTTATACTTTGTAACACTGAAATAATACAAAAATATTGAAACGCGATTACAGTGAATACAATGAACATCATTTTCTTTAGGTTTTTGTGTATTCAGCCAGGTTTTTTTTCCCACCAAACTTTTCTTTCTTTTTTCAACCGACCGACCCTCCCTCAAGGTGAACAAGAAAAAAAGAACCGAAGTTATAAAAAGTGGCGCCCTAATCATATAAAGGAAATGGCGTTTATTCCACTTCGGCCCAACGAAGATGAAACCGCCTATTAAAATGTAATAAATTATAATATGTATAATTGGGAATATTTCAGAGGTCGACGTAGGCCATAAGTCAAATAGGGTATAGTTATTCGTTTATGTTAACAACTTTGACAATTTCAGATTCATGCATGCATTTCAGCCTTCCTACCTCTCCCTCAATTAGCTGCAAATTTACGTTTGTCAGCTTTGAACCTTTGGGAGGACATTACATGATGTTTATTACATGCTTTTCTAATACGTATTTTGTGGCCAAAGCAATATATCTATCGCCGATGAAAACAGCGAGGATTTGTGTTTGATTTCTTCATTGGCATGGCCATTATTGTCACGGTGATGTGATAGCAGACGACTCTCACTGAGAATCTCACGTAGCAGACGAAAACGACCAAAAGTTGCACTAAAACGACGTTATAAGATGCGCGCGCATAAATTTCCTGTGCTAAGCATAGCAGGCGCGTTACGGTCGCCGTGAAATACGCTTGCGCCTTAGCAAATTTTTCTGCTATGCTAAGCACAAGAATTTGCTTACTGCTTAAGCAGCGCCGTGAAATTGGCCCCAGGGCCCTTTTCCAAACCTCGGCTCCGGCTTCAGGCTCCGGCTCCGGCTCCACGAGGCTTCGGCTTCACGCGGCTCCAGTTCGAAGTCGCGGCTCCACGTTTGGAACAGTCAGACTTCGAGCGGCTTCGGGATGCTTCGGCCTAAAACGCTGGGGTCGAGCGTGACGCGTCACGCGCTCAGGAGCGCCGCGCCGTTGCGTGACGTTTGTTTTAATTTAGCTGATTTTGTGTTGAAAACATGGGCTTAAGATTAGTGTAAGGCATACAAGTCACAAGTATGTTCCATGGAGATTTTTTTTCTACCTCCATAATTTTAATGTGTTATAAATGGTAATATATAAATAATGATGCAAATTAATTAGCCTAATTGCACAATCTGAAAACCGTTGCCATGGAAATTTGTCTATCAATTTACACTAAACTCGATGCAACTTTCCCCAAAATATCCTACTGTATGTAGTTTCCATAATTTCACTAGTTTCAGTATCTAAATTGCGCGGCAGATACAGACGAAAAACAATGAAAGGTGTCAAAGTTCACTTTTTATTACTGTCACGTGACTTTGTCCTCAGTGATTCAAAGTGTGACGTCACGAAGCCCCACGAAGCCACCTCCCCAGCAGACTTCGTTTGGCTCCATTTTTTGGCCAAAATGAAGCCGCAAATATCAAGCCGAATCCGGAGCCTTCATTTGGTACGCGGCTTCATGGAGACGGAGCCGGAGCCGGAGCCGGAGCCGAGGTTTGGAAAAGGGCCCAGGGCCCAATTTCATAGCGCTGCTTAACGGCTGTTTTTGTGCTTAACGGACGCGTCTAGCAAATTTTCTATTTCATAGAATGCGTTAAGCAAATCTTTTTGCTTAACGCGGTAAACAGACAAAAAGCAGCTTTAAAGGCCGCAATTTTTGCTTAAGCACGGCATTATCAAATAAAAATGGCCGCGATCCTACGGAGGAGGCGTCACGATCGTGAAAGAAATTATCCCATACACAGACAGAGACGGGTTTTTCGTGATAGGCAAAATCCTCTCGAAATGTTCACGGAATCGCAAATTTGGGCACGCTATAGGTTTCGATCGGCAACGATCCTGAGGTTGGCTGATATGTTGTCGGTTGAATTACAACATCCGACCGACAACAACCATGCTCTGCCACCGCTACTTCAGATTTGTTTAGCTCTGAGGTATCTGTCTTCTGGCACGTTCGCCATTGTCGTCGGGGATACTTGCCCTATGGTTAGTCCCCCGACAGCATGGCGAGCCATCGACAGGAGCGTCAAAGCACTCAACCGGGTGCTCGGGAATCATCGGGGTTATATTCGGTTTCCGGATCCTCAAGACGAAGTAACCCTGATGGCCCTTAAGCAGGGATTTTTCAAAGTGGCCGGTAAGAAGGATACACTTAAAGTAGGCCTAGGTCAAACCTAAAATCAATTGTTGTATTCATAATAATCATAGTCACATAGAGAAACTTAGCCCATGATTTAGCTGTGTAGGACATGATCACGGTGTAAAATAAAACTGACTGCATTCTCAAACATACTGTAACGACTCACCTTCTTAACTTCGTCAAATTCGGAGTAAAATATCCACAGAATTATAATGAAGCATCTCTCAACCTTATCACATAAAATCAGCTGATCAATGTTGATCAACATTGAAAATTATACAAAGCAAAACATAGGCCTAACGTACTACTAGTACTACTACTAGTACATGTACTACACGTCCGTCCGGTCGTACCATGACCCAATATGTATGACTGGGGCCTGGGCTGCGCGCAAACGCATACAGAGTATATTAAACATTCGGCCAATAGAAATAGAGCTATGTTATACAATGTATCATTTTTAGTAAACAAAACACTTGGCAGCCTTAAACCAAAGGGGTACTTTTAAAAATGCCTAAACTTTATACTTTAAAGAGACATCACATTGGAAACAGGCAAAATAACTGAATTTCTCTCACCAACAAATAGTATTTATTTTACATTGTGAGTGAATGGATGTACACAATGAACATGTAAATATATTACAATTTATCAATATAAAATTAATGTGATAAAATCAATGTGATAATTTTTCATACCTGTACAAGTATTTGACATACATATCAACAATAGATGAAAGTGTTATAAATACAAACAAAATAGATGATAATCATTCATTACATACTCACAGTTAAACAATTTATCCTATTTCAAATTCCTATTTCCTATTTAAAGTTCTTTTTCACTTTGGAAATGGCTCTTTCTGAAAGTCATAGGTATATTTGTCATTGTTATTTTACTGCATTCCCTATAATTTCTTTAAATAAACCAATTCAATAATAAATACTTCTGAATAAAATGTTTATCTTATTTACAGGATTCCCAAATGTGATTGGCATCGTTGATTGCACTCATGTTCGAGTTGAACCCCCTGCAGAATCCAGAAATGAATTTGTAAATAGGAAGGGGTTTACATCTCTCAACTGTCAGGTAATGTTAACAATTGTATTTAAACATGCATTTCTTTAAATTTAAACATTTTGGGGGGATAAAAGACAATGCCTGGATTTATAAGACTCTGGTTAAGGAGGTGCGAATTTACACAAATAAATTTATGACAAAATTATAATTTCAGATGGTGTGCGATCATCGCAAGAGATTTATAAATGTGGTGGTCAAGTTCCCTGGAGCTGCACATGATAGCAGAATTTGGCGAGAAAGCAATCTTGGCAATGCTATGGAAGCTCGTAAGTGTTTTGTATTCCTTTTTCTGAAAAATGTACATTTGCATTTTTGAATATAAGCCTCGAATAAATGAATATATTGTTATGAAATTGTCTAGAACAATGGTTAATTAATATGTTCTTCATAATATTATAGATAGATGGCCAAAGTGTGTCATACTGGGCGATTCAGGCTACTACCAAAGAACATTTCTGATGACCCCATATGCAAACCCACACACAGAGGCAGAAACTGACTACAATACTGTACATGCGGTAACAAGGTAATGTAAGCCTAATACATGTATACTTCCTGTCCCCCTGTAAATAAAATGTGTATTATGAATTGCACAAACAAACTAGTCAAAGACCCATTGTGTAGCAGTTCCTTCATCGTTATAACTTTTAGAATAGAAAACATAGGAACATATTTTTGACTTGGAGTCATTCCAAGATGTACTGTTCGTGCTCCAAAGAATTTCACCTTGAACACCTTAAAACCTTAACTTTTTTTCCTGTTTAATAGTGGGTTTGTCAATAACAAAAAATTCCATCACATACAGGGTTTCATTTTAAACAAAAAAGATAAGCAAGCGTTTTCTTCTTTAAAACTGTTGTCACAAGGTCTTAAAGGCTTGAAATTGAAAGTATCAAATATCTGTTCATGATAAAAAACAGAATTACTAAGTTTTATCTGAAAACTGCTTGATTAAAAAGGTGATCTTTTAGTTTATAAATCCCTCTAGAAATGTTTTATTGACTAGCTTTGATTAAGTGCATATTATGATAACTGGTGCAGCCCTATGGATACACATACACATCTTGTGATATGGTGTTTTTACATGTTCTTAATGAGAAGTGCCACAGTCTTTAAATTTTCCTATTGGGACCTTTAGCATGCACCATACAGCATTGAAACGTTTATTATCATTAACAATAATAATAATATTTTATAAGGCCCTTTTACAAATGATGCAAAGTGAACTTATATTTTCAGGTCACTTATTGAGCAGACCTTTGGTATTACTAAGAGGAGGTTTGCCTTAATGAAGACTGGAACAAGGGTTCGGTCGATGGAAAAGGCAGCACAGGAAATTCTTGCATGCTGTCTACTTCATAACTATGGAATTGATGAAGGTAATTAGTATGAGTATTTGCTAAAAAATGTGCTACACTGGCAGAGCCCAATGAATATTCAAACATACATGTATTCTGTTTACCGCTACATGTAGTAGCAATAATAAATGGTGAAAAATGCTCACATTTTTTCATTCCAAGTTTTAAAGGAGCATTATGTTTACAGTAACAAAACAGCTGGCTCTATGCATAGAATATACATGTATATTCAGTTCACATTGTCTATGAATGCTGAAACTATAAGATCATCAAAACGTTTTGAAAACGTGTTTCAGGTGATCTCATGCCCGAGGAGGAAGACATTGCAAGGGATGTCCAAGAAAGCAACCTCAATCTTGAAAACCAAGGGGAAGGGACTGATCTGGCTCTTGGACAGGCCATGAGGGATCGACTAGCAGCATCAATTCATAGACATAGGCATCATCGACAACTTCATGTTTAGATGGAATTGTAAGTGAAGTTGGATATGGATTGAAGGCACAAAGTTATCATCAAGCAAACTTTAGTTTTTCAAACTATACTGTTGAAGTATGCTCAAATTTGACATAATATTGCAGACTTCAAATATGAGTTTTATACAACACCTTAGTAGATCCTTGTCATTTGATTGGAGGATTGCATGTCACATAATATGTGATATATAGACTAATTTATGGCACACAAAGGACTACGATATGTAGTAGGTCAACAGATGGCTACATACGTTGTGCTTATTATCACTTAAGTTTGCTTCAAGAAAATTGTAAACACCCAAAGATTATCTAAATTGCATGAATATTACATTTCAAGGTATTATAATACTTTGGTTTTTGTCCAAGAAATGCAGATTCATGGGCAAATATATCAACAAGATACAGCAACAGTTACCTGTAAAAATTTCAGTCCCATACAGTGCCCACTTTTTGAGAAAAAACAGCCACTGTATTTGTTAAATCTTTTCTCTTTTATTTTTGATCTTTAAAGGTTGAAAAAATAATTTTGGTCATTGGTTTTACTCTTTTCTGGATAAATACAGCATTTCAGGCAGAAGAATTTTAATGGTATGTTTCTTCCATCACCATTTTTGTACCCTTTAAGTAATAGGTAAATTTGTGAAGACTTCTGTTTTGGTATGCTACCAAAGTATGATACTACCTTTAATTTGGGTGATTTGCAATAGTGTGCCACCATGAGTTTGCAACGTTTTGGCCAATCATAATGTGCAGAATTAATTTTGTTGACAAAATTTGTTGTTAAAAGATGCGCAGTTGTCGACAAATTGGCCAAAGCATTGCAAACTAATGGTGGCTCACTATTGTGAAACACTCAATGTGATATGAAGTTAGACATTACATCTCTTTTAGTAGAGCTTCTGCCTTCATTTCGTAATATTTGGCCTGTGCCAGATACACCCGAGAACGTAAAGTATGCTCTTTCTCTATGACAGCAATCTTTCGCTCCATGTATTCCTCAACGCTCATCGCAGGTTTCCTTTTCAAGTTACTTGAAGATGGTGGAATTGATGGTGACAGAAGCGTGTCCTCTATGTCTAAAAGAACACAAGCAAATGAATGTATCAGCATAGAGTTTTGAAGAAGAAAGAGAATGAAAAAAGAGAGATGCATATTTTGTTTCTCAGTCTGACTATAAATAAGAAGTTGATTATTATTAACTCACCCTCATTCAAGACAGTACATGTAATAGGCATGCTGTACACTGAAAGCAAAAAGAAAATGATAAATTTAATATCAAAATATGGCTTTACTTTTCTGCAATTGAAATCAGTGCAATTACTGAGACAATTATGGGATATCAATTGAATTAAATTACATAGTTGCAACTGGGTTTGTTGAGACCATGAAAACCTTTCATACCTGATGAGTCAAGCATAACCACCTCAGATTCGGCTACTCCTGTGGGACATTCTGAAAGTATAAGTATTTGTCATTTAATATATAGTAATGTTTCAAACTTGCAAAAATGTAAGAAGAATGTGAATACATCAGCTTGTATTTTCTCATACATTTGATTTTTTACTGATGTGTTATTTTTATAACTTAACGACGGTTACTTACAAAGAAGAAAATAAATTTATGTAAATGAAAAGTATACAAAACAACAAAACAATATTTGTGTATATGTTATTACCTGGGCCATCTGATGGTCCTGCGATACAGGAAAAACCTGATAAAGAAATGAGATAATAACTACAGATGATATTGTGATATGTCGTAAATTTGGTTCTATTTTAAACCATATTTTTACATAATTTTTTCCACTGATCATAAATACAACCTAAAAAAACGTCACTTTATGTTGATTGAATTTGACAAAGTCTCCATGTTCATCCAAACTTACCATTGAAGGTATCGATAGGGCATGTGATCCCGTCCAACTTCACTTTTGACAGAGAATTTTCTATTAGCTGTTGTGGCTGTGTCAGTGGTGGTGGACTTGGGCCCCCTCCTGTTGCATGGAGTTGCCATTTCCGTTTTGTGACTGAAAATTTAAATTAATTACTTCCCAATTAAAGGGCAGTTGGCAATAAAATAATAAGCTATAACGTTGCATGTTAAATCAATAAATGTTATGAATTGATGTTTCACTTATAAAACGAGTGCATTTTTGTTGGGTACTTACTGGCTTGCACCAAATTCCTGTAGCGGTCCTTGCACTGAGCAGTGGACTTTTCGTTTCCTCCTGCCACACTACAAAATAAATTACAATAATTTAGTGTATGGCCTACTCACATTAGTAAATTAACTTACTGAGAATTTGTACAGTACCGGTAGTCATTTTACTAGTATTTAGTAAACCCTAGTCAGTAGAACTAGTGTGCATTTGGTCACATGTGATTTTCGGAAAGAATTCCACTGACGGCCATCACTTGTGCACAAACCTATGGAACCAACAGAGGGCGTTTTGATAAAAATGGCTACCGCTGCATTCGAAGTGTATAATTGTAGGTCAAAAAACCCTGAAAATCTCACTTATTAGATAAGCTACACCAGTTTTCACTCCTGAGGTTGAAGTTCATCATGACTTGCATCAAATAACTTAACTCTCGGAGGAAATAACCCTGTTTCCGTCATGGCCGTCAGTGGAATTCTTTCCTGATTTTCTTTATGAAAATTGTATTTGAATTCTCTCACGGCGATTGTAAAGTGCAGGACCCCTATGTTTTTCTATCATATGCACAGCTTGCGCAATGGAACGTATTCATGGTCATTCTTGCGTGTGATAAAAACACAGGAAGTCCCAAACGTTATAATCTCCATCTTCACTAGCCATGGCATGGTCGGATTATAGAGGTGTGTCCTTCCTCCCGTTTTCTAGTAAACTGTTACAACAGTCTGACAATATTCTGAATATATTCAAATGTGTAACATTTATTTTTGCATTTATGAGTATTTGTGGACAACTGGTTCCTAAAACCAGCAGGTAAGAAAATTGTACCTTTTCACTAAAAATTTGAGAAATTTCTTCAATCTGGGGTTTAATTTTAAGGACTTGGGAAGTTGGTCTTCAAAAAATGAAAGTCAAAAATGTTGTTTGGGAGCAGTAAAAGATGTCCTTTCCTGTAACTTTATAGTTGTAGAAACCATTTGTCCTTTCCTTTTGGGAACCACTAGCTTGTCCACAATTCGGCCTAACCTTTTTAGTTTTACAACATACATGTACTACGGTACGGGCCTCGTGTTTCCTCCTCCATGGTCACAGTAAAATAAAACATGTTTAACCGACTATACTCACTCGGATAGGTCTAGGCCTTCTTCAACTTTTTAACCCTTCTTTACTACGCTGCAAGTTCTTAAAAAGGTAATCCCCTGGCGCTGCATGTCCAATGCAGTGCAACATTGAAATACCGGTATCCGGTAAGCTAAACATAACCGTACACAGCACAGCTAGCTAGCAATGAACATACATGTATTGTAACGTTAGTCACGAAATCGAAAACGAAAACGTAAACAAATGATAAATGTCAAAGGGCAACAACCTCCCGAGCCTACAGCGCCACCATTCGATGGTTAAATAATACTCACGCATTCACACACCCCCTCACTCGTTCCCAAGCGGCTATCTTGTCCTTATTCGTCAATTTTCCTCCTTTCAATGGGCCCTCGATTATTATTTTGTCAGCTATGTAACTCGTCGCGAGGGCCAGGTCCATTTCAATTGAGAAGGGCGTCGCTTTTCTGACTTTCGCCATATTCACCGTCACCCCGCTTTGATCTGCCGCCATTTTGTCAAAGTTGGTTTTTCGCGATAAAAATTATTTGCTTAAGCAGACGATAATTTAGTGGTGCGCGCGCAGATATTTCCGCGCTTAGTTAAGCAAACGGCCAAATTTACTGGTGAAATACGTTTATGCTTAAGCAAATTTGTCTGCTATAGTAAGCATAAGAAATTGCTTACCGTTAAGCAGCGCTATGAAATTGGGCCCAGGTGTCTAGTGCTCTGCGCCACGTACGCGAATAAATTAAACATGCTTAAGTTTTTGCGTAAATCTCGCGTACTCCTGCGTACTCTGCGTATTGTTATGTAAGCCAGCGTAGAGTAGCGTAGGAACAGCGTATGTAGGGCAGCGTATAGGCAGCGTACACTCCCTACGCTACGCAACTGTACGTAAGGCCCGGTGTGAAAGGGGCAGTTATGGAGGGGCGGGCACATTTCTTTGCCTTCGTTTATACCACGACCCTCTCCCAACCCTACCTTCTATCTTAACCCCCCCCCCCCCCACCTACTACAAACTACAAACTGTATGCCGCTTGAAGTTTTTTGGGGCTCGATTACACTAATATAAGCTTCTTTTTTTTTCAATTTTTAGCGCTGGAGGTAGAAATAGACTTGGGGCCAAGTCTTTCTTAGTCCGCGCGGTGATTGTTAGACTGGTTCCCGTCCCAATACATAAAATATATACATTTGAGTGACGATAGACGTCAGGAGACTACTGTAGGGAACGGGAACCAGTCTAGGTGATTGTCTCTTTTTTTCCCCGCTCTCGCGAACCGCGCGAGACTCATGGCTACGGCGAGAGTTCAGCTCTCGGCCTGGGACCGCTCAAAAGGAAAGACTTGGGAAACCTGTTTTAAACGCATATTCATTTATTCACGTATGGGCTAGTCTTGGTTCCGAGACCTTCGTTGTTGCTTCCCGCGGCCCATAGGGCGCCCCCGCGCGGTGGATATGGGAGAACTCTGTCAGACTTTTGGATCGTCACGAAGGTCTTGGATATTTTGTAAAGCGATGTTTAACTTTTTCTTTACTTTTCGTCAAATCTCCCTTGGAATTCGAAGGGAGCCAATCAGCGAGCGAGTTTCAGCTCATATCATGAATTATTCATGTCAGACAAACATTGTTGACCGTAGGCGTATTTACGGCATACGTTGTGGCCTATATGTCACGCTGCATATCGTGCAGTATAGTAGTATTTTGTAAACTTTTCGGGGAAAGATTTTGAGGACTGTATACGTACTGTATGTACTACTACGCAATCGAGCTGGCCGTCTAGCTCGACGACGAATGGGTATGCGTTATTTGTGGACAGCAGTTAATTTCTTGCAAAAACTACATTTCACTTAGATCTAAATCCCAGGAAAAATACCATTAGTCGAGACGGAGGTTTCAATGATCACAAATTTACAACCCTAAGAGGTAGAAACGGTATATTTTGTGCAACATCTGCTGCCCACAAGTGAAACACGTACAAAACATGTGATTTAAAAGATTTTGTATCGTTGAAATGATAACGTCATGTTGTATCATTGGAATGATTTCATTTTCTTGATTTAATTTCATATTCGCAAAATGATTTTGTACCGTTGAAATGATTTCGTACCGTTGAAATGATTTCGTATCGTTGAAATGATTTCGTACCGTTGAAATGATTTCGTACTGTTGAAATGATTTCGTACCGTTGAAATGATTTCGTACCGTTGAAATGATTTCGTATCGTTGAAATGATTTCGTATCGTTGAAATGAGAAATAAAATAATATACTCCAATGCAGTGTCGCACCATTTTAAATTAAATCTCAATTATTTCTGCTCTTTCACATGAACCCCAAAACTCAAATTAAACTTTCATCTACCCCTCTCTTGGTTTCATTTCACATGTGTCATTTCCTTTTATTTGCATGTCTCTGGCTTTCATGGGATATAAGTAGTGAACATCGGGATTCCGACCATAAACTTTCATGTCGATCACTTTTGCAGGATGTAGACTTTGTTCTTTATCCATCCAAATAACCACGGGTACCATCCAGACTTGTTCAGATCTGAAATGTTATTAATATGAAGGTAAATTTACTTAAAACATATACACAGAAAGTCACGGATTACTGTGTATTTCAGTGGCTAATTTACAACATAATGTAGAAAACCACGGTTGACGAATGATTGTACCTTGGAATACTAGAATTTCATTGCATTTGGTCAAAAAACATGAAGCAAGGAGTTTTAAACGTGCTATTAAAGTATTATTTAGCCTGAGGCCTAGGCCTATAAACAAAAATCAATTTACACTGTATACATGTACGATGTATGCATGCATGGTACAGTACATGTACAGGCCTGTACACTGCAATAGACCGGTGTACCGTGGGAAACTCGCTGTGTGTTGCCCTTTTGACCCGGTGTCATGCCAAAAGGTGTCCGTTGCCAAATAGTGTCCGCGGAGCATGCGCAGAGAAGCTTGGACACTTTTTGGCATGTATATACATGCCAAATAGTGTCCGCTGCCAAATAGTGTCCGGGCACAGCCCATGCGTACGCACGTATTAAATGCATGGTGTATTATTACAAGTTCTATTTCTCGATCCTTTCTGATTGTTCTGTCTTTTTTGAAGGTATTGCAGGGAGCCTATGGAGAGGTGTAATGAATAATACATATTTTGCAGGAAGGTAAAATAGTACATGCAATACGCATATGCTGTAACATTAAACAAAAAATACAAGTCACTTTCATGTACGATAAAAAAATTAACACTCCTGTTTGATCAAGACCAGTTTCATGCTTAATGTACAACATTGGTAAACGTGATGACATGCAGAGCAGCTGCAGGCTGCTTATAATTCGATGTGTCATGGAATAAAAAAACAAACCTGTGAATTGTTCAGCTCAACTGATCATTGGAAACAGTTGAAAACAGCGAAAAACCGTTGCAACGGTTACGCCAAATTGTGCGGGAATTTCTGATGCACTCTCTTTTATCTTCATAAAAAAAATAAACACGACATTGCGTGACTTCGATCACCGTTTTTTTTCCTTATCTGTATCTACCGCGATCTAACCCTTTCCTTTTTTTATTAAAAATAACGTCATTGGAACACTATTCTTAAACTATCTGCCAAGTTTGATGTCAGCCCGATCATTCTTAACTGCCCTTGTAAATTTCACATGATGATTTCCGTCGACATTAGCCATAACGTGGTTTTTTTTTTTTACGGACTTCGAATGAAAAACTTGGACACGTCTTGTACTTGTAGCTTGCGAGTTGAAGAGTCGTCAGCCTGACTCAATAGGACGCACGCTAAGCGCGGACAGTATTTAGCAAGCTTGCATAATTATGTGACGTCAACGGCGCATAGCCAATCAAATCCCAGTATGCTAATTAGCGGACACTATTTGGCAACGGACACCTTTTGGCATGACACCTGCCATTGCCATGGTAGCTGACCACAAGCATCGAAGTTCAGATTATGCATATACACGGGTTTACACTTCCAAAAGTGCGCATGCGTGATAGTGCCTCGTTTCGAAGTCGCGATAAAAACCGCAGAAGTGTAAACACGTGTATTGTCTTCGACAATGGACGGGCTTACACTTCGAAAAGTGCGCATGCGTAGAAGTGCCTCGTTTTGAAGTTGCGATAAAATCCAAGATGGCCTCCGAAGTGTAAACCCGTGTATTCAATCACCATACGTCATACGCGCTGTGCCTTATTACCATAATCTGGCCCCGCCCTCAAATACAAAATATCCAAGACCTTCGTGACGGTCCAAAACTCTGACAGAATTCTCCCATACCCGCGACCCATAGGGCGCCCCCGCGCGGCGGGTATGGGAGAATTCTGTCAGAGAAAGCAACAACGAAGGTCTTGGAACCAAGACGGGCCTTTTCGAAACGAAGGCTCTGGCTCCGTTTCAGGCTCCGGCTCCATTTCGTGAATCCATTTTGAAATAACGGGTATCAAAATAGAGACTTTTGGAGGCGGCTCTGAAGTACTATTCTCTGGTTTGAAAAGGAAAACAGAGTTTCAGCTTCAATGAAAAACCACAGCCTATATTTTCAGCATATGGATGTCAGAGCTGGAGCCTGAGCCTGAGCCTAAGCCTCCGTTTCGAAAACGCCCTACGTATGGGCGTGCTTTGCATTACGGTTGCCGTAGAGACGGCCGTTAAGACGAGTCCATTTTATTTGAGGGTGTATATACAATTTCAAATAAGGCAGCAGTGGTGTACTTACTACTTACATTGTACAGCATTTTCAAATTATGGTTTATGTTCAATTACTTCATAAGTTGAATGATTTAATAAATCATTTTGTATTAAACTGGAACTTAATATATTAGTTTAACATACGTGCATTAGTTCATGGAAATGAATAATACATACCCACGGTAAATGTCAATAATTTAATTTAGCAAGAGTGTGTAGATTAACATGTACCTGATGTACGTAGGTCTACTGTCGTCTACACTATAGCTACAGTTAGTAAGACGGACTTATAAGATATTCCTATTATGCACAAAGAAGAAAAAACAAACATGCACATATTAATTTCACGACCCACGAGTTAAAAGTCTCATTATCAAGGTCACACTGCAGCTATATAGCTAAATACGTGCGACGGCTGTGGTTGTGTATTCAACGTGAATCGGCCCTGTGTACACGTGCAGGATGCATATTTTTTATTTACACCGTAGCCTAGGGTTTTTCGCTGTGGCAGTGTAGATTCATGCTTGAGAAGAGACTACAGCTGTTGTGCTGGCAATAGCGATGGGGGAATAGTTACAATGCAGGAATTGAAACTTGACAAATACGTCTAAATAAGGTGAAGCTTAGCTCTTCAGCTCTGAATTAAATTGAGGATCAACCTAGTTTTTTAAATGAGTTATGAATATGAGGTGGAAATGACAACGATCACAGAAACTACGCCGCGAAAGAGTGCCTATGGACAAAAAATTACAGAGTCAGAGCATGGAGGTAGAATTAGGTCAGAGAAATTACACGTTGGCACTTTGAATCGCCTATAAGTTATACTAATAAGACGCCTAACATTCGTACTGTTATTTGTTGGGTCCAAGCATAGATCAAGTTACTCTGACCAGGCTGTGTACATTGTATACATCACATTTACATGAAATGTACACGTGTGTTTTTGTCGTGATTTTTACATTTCATTCCGTCCCTCCACAACGTACAAAATTAGCAATACAGTACAACAGTATGCACACTGCTTGTACGTACAGTATGTGACTGTATAGTACAGCACAAGTACCAAAACGTGTACACTGTATACCATACCATACGGTACGTGTACATGCACATTACACTGCAGCTACGGTATACGCGTGAGTAGCACGCAACTTGTAGTCTCTTTTCAAACATGTATTTGCACTGTCACAGCGAAAAACCCTAGGCTGCGGTGTAAATAAAAAATACGCGTGCAGGATGTAGCGTAGTCTTGATGCAAGACTGGCATTATCGTTTGTCCCGGTCCGATAACACCAATAGAGGGGGCTATAATGCAACGAACTCGATGACCTGCAGCCACTGGTACCTGTGCCGCCGCTGGTATGCTTGCCATTGTAATCCTATATGCCATATTCGTTCACAGCATGCACGCGTACCAGCGACGGCACAGGTACCAGTGGCAGCAGGCCAGCGAGTTCGTTGATACACGGGTTTACACTTCTAAAAGTGCGCACGCGTAATAGTGCCTCGTTTCGAAGTCGCGATCAAAACCGCCGAAGTGTAAACCCGTGTATTGTCTTCGACAATGGACGGGTTAACACTTCGAAAAGTGCGCATGCGTGGAAGTGCCTCGTTTCGAAGTCGCGATCAAAATCTAAGATGGCCGCCATGGTGTAAACCCGTGTATTATATACCCCCTCTATCGGTGCTGTCGGAGTGGGACAAACGGTAATATCGGTCTTGGATCAAGACTAGATGTAGCGTAGGCCTACATAATGAATATTCATATATTTAATAAAGATTGGCCAATCAGACGCGTCCGTACGATTTCGGCTAAAGAGCCCATAGGCCGTGTACAAACAGAAAACAGGTTTCCCAAGTCTTTCCTTTTGAGCGGTCCCAGGCCGAGAGCTGAACTCTCGCCGTAGCCATGAGTCTCACGCGGTTTCGCGAGAGTTGCGGGAAAAAAAAGAGACAATCACCGCGCGGACTAAGAAAGACTTGGCCCCAAGTCTAAGGTAGAAATAGAAATTCAAGAGGACTCCTTATAACTATTTACATAACCGTCAATTTGTTTACATATGGCTAGACCATTTTGGTCCGCTCTTCTGATTTGTTTAACACGGCTACATGTATGATTGGCCTTTCCATCCACACTCAAAGTTTAAAAGGTACACGCCGGCTTCAAATTCCAAAACAAATGAGGAGTGCAGAGTATAACACAATATTTCTAGAACGCTTGATGAAGGTTTTCGTGAAAAAAAAGTCAGAAATATGTCGTTTAATTAGGGTTAATTAACGGAAATCAAAATAAGGTCGATCAAAGGTTAGCGTATACGCATTTCCAGCCGTAACAAGTGTTAGAAGGATGTGGCACACCAATGGTTTTAGACTGGTACTCGTAGCTGTGACTAAATGTTGCAGCTGTCATATGAAAATTCCAGGAACGCGATACACGTACGTTCGAGCTGTAGGTTGCACCCAAGTAAATAAACTCCCATAGACAACAGTGATAAATCCTCTTCAAAAATCATTTAAAAATAAACAGAACTCTCACGGCTGTTCAAGTTACACAGAAAAATGATGATGAACATGTCACCTTTCATTAATTTCTTTTCAATTTTATGGTAGGGTGACCATTGAATTTTTAAGATATACTCATTCTCAGCTGACCACCCCTAAAACAAGGTATGGATCACTCCAGTCAAAGAAGCCATTTTCAAAAAAACATCCCTCTGCAAAGCGGCTGAAATAGAGTTGAAGCAATGTTTGCGAGTTCATTCAATGTTTTTGAGTTGACGTAATGTTTGCGAGTTGACGCAATGTTTGCGAGTTGACGTAATGTTTGCGAGTTTACGCAATGTTTGCAAGTTGACGCAATGTTTGCGAGTTGACGCAATGTTTGCAAGTTGAGGCAATGTTTGCGAGTTGAGGCAATGTTTGCGAGTTGACGTAATGTTTGCGAGTTGACGTAATGTTTGCGAGTTGACACAATGTTTGCGAGTTGTCGCAATGTTTGCGAGTTGACGCAATGTTTTTGACAAAAGGAATTTAGGGGCATGATCGATGAAACAATTTCGATCTGTTCCTAGCTCAATGTTTTGAGGGACCGAAAAGATTTCCACATGAATACACAAAATATAATGTTGATGACACAAAAATATTTTGAGGGCATCAAATGATTTTCATGTATGACAAGAAACTGTCTCTATAGGCTTTCCAGCTCCGTTCGAAAATCCCCCCTCCCCCCAAAAAATGCAACGGGGACCGGGTGACTGACTCAACTTGCAGGCCGTGCGGTCTCGCATAAAAATACTACACGAACGTCCGTGCGTGGATGGACCGCACTGGTTATCACGGGCCCATGCCTCGGGCTGAATGCGTCGCAAGCCCCCACGCGCTGTGTCTGCACCGGTGGTAATGCACCGCAGTGATCGGCCTTTTATAAAAAATTCAATTTGGCATGTATTTATTTTTCCTGTTCGCGTTGGAAATTCCTGATTTGAAAATGGGAACGCTTAGGTCAAAGCATTAGTTGTTTTGGTTAAAAAAAGAGTAAAAAGCTATACGTACATTTTATATAGTTTAAAAGCTTTTAAACGACTGGAAATGGATCTATCACAATGATCACGTGATTTCCTGAGTCAAAATGTTGACTCAGGAAATCACGTGACTTCCTTTCTTTTCGTAATTATCACGGAAACGGCAAAATTTTACCGTTTATTTGTGTGGAATGTTCTATTCTACTTTTAAAAGACCTTTCCAGTCATGATAAAGGCATGCATTGGCGCCAAAAAGCGCCCAAAATAGTGCAACGAGGCCGGCGTGTCCCTTTAACAATTACTGATCATGTGATAGTCACGTGGAGTGATGACGCATAAAAAATGCGACGGGGAAAAAAATGCGCCGCCCAAAAAAAATGCGCCGCCCAAAAAAAATGCGACGGAAAAAAAAATGCGCCGGAAAAAAAATGCGCCGCAAAAAAAAAATGTGCGCCGCAAAAAAAAAATGCGCCGCAAAAAAAGAAATGCGACGGAAAAAGAAATGCGACGGCCATAAAAAGTGCGACGCGTTAACGGCACAAATGGAACACCATATAGGCCTACATGTATAAACGCTGCAAACGCTGAGAGAAAGATCCGGCTAGCCCCTAGATCAAAACGTTAGGCACTGAGAACTCTGGGCACAATCTGAATTTAACCTTTTTTTATTTTACAAAATTTATTTATTGATTATTGAAGCTGGGCTTTGTTCCATGACAACGGGTTCAGCATACTACCGGCTTGGTGCTTCCATCACGATACACTGGCACAAAGGGAAGATAGACCCGATTTTCAAAACGCAGTCTTCATTAGCATTCGTGTAGAAATATTCAAAGACTATGTGCACTGGATCATGCCTAATGTGATTTCCATTTAGCACACTATTACGGTTCTAGTAATAATCTGTTACTGACATTTAGATGAAAATAAATTCAGTTGCACTTACGATAGTCCGAGAATGTGAAACCATACGCCCTTGTTGTTAACCCTCTGGCCGATCTCTGGCAATAGAAGATACCAGAGGAATTAGCACCACTGGGCAACACCAGATATAGCTGCCCATCATATCGTATTTCCCTGGTGCCTTCAGGTAAGGACGTGGATGTCTCAATAGGTGATCCTGGAAGACCCAGGGGAAATGGTCTTCCAACGGTCAAATTAGCGTCGGTATCAGGACTGCTGCGAAAGCATCCTAAGGTCCAGATTCCACCATAGTAATGTGTTACCATGGCGACGTGCACGTTATCACCTGTAAAAAAATCAAATAGTAATGCCTTCGATAACCCCATACTGTCGATGGAAAATTCGAAATTGTTAACCACTCTCCTCCGGAACTCTAGACCAACCGACTTGTTGAGACCCTGAGATCTCGGGATGACAACACAATTATTACGGGCAAGATGACGACATCCTGAGATAATTTATCACGGGATGACGACATCCTAAAATCATGTTGACGACATCCTGGAATAATTTATCACGGGATGACGACATCCTAAAATCATGATGACGACATCCTGGGATAATTTATCACGGGATGACGACATCCTAAAATCAAGATTACGACATCCTGAGATAATTTATCACGGGGTGACGACATCCTAAAATCAAGATGATGACATCCTGAGATAATTTATCACGGGATGATGACTTCCTAAAATCAAGATGATGACATCCTGAGATAATTTATCACGGGATGATGACTTCCTAAAATCAAGATGATGACATCCTGAGATAATTTATCACGGGATGATGACTTCCTAAAATCATGATGACGACATCCTGAGATAATTTATCACGGGATGACGACATCCTAAAATCATGTTGACGACATCCTGGAATAATTTATCACGGGATGACGACATCCTAAAATCAAGATGACGACATCCTGAGATAATTTATCACGGGGTGACGACATCCTAAAATCAAGATGATGACATCCTGAGATAATTTATCACGGGATGATGACTTCCTAAAATCAAGATGATGACATCCTGAGATAATTTATCACGGGATGATGACTTCCTAAAATCAAGATGATGACATCCTGAGATAATTTATCACGGGATGATGACTTCCTAAAATCATGATGACGACATCCTGAGATTCAAGATGACGGCATCCTGAGATAATAAGGTTTTCTCTTGCAATGCGGGGTACGAACGGTTCAGTATAGGCTCTATGTTAGCATACGTTCTAACATTAACAGGAATATCTCAGGATGTCGACATCCTGATTTTGTTATGTCGTCATCCCGGGATAAATTATCTTGTGATGTCGACATCTCGATTTTGTTATGTAGTCATCCCGTGATAAATTATTGCTACTGGCGCTTCTGGCGCTGATGCTTGTGCTACTGGCGCTGATGCTTGTGCTACTGGCGCTGATGCTGATGCTACTGGCGCTGTTGCTGGTGCTGCTGGCGCTGGTGCTGGTGCTGTTGCTGCTGGCGCTGCTGGCGCTGTTACTGGTGCTACTGGCGCTGATGCTGGTGCTACTGGCGCTGATGCTGGTGCTGCTGGCGCTGGTGCTGGTGCTGCTGGCGCGGGTGCTGGTGCTACTGGCGCTGGTGCTGCTGGCGCTGGTGCTGGTGCTACTGGCGCTGGTGCTGCTGGCGCTGGTGCTGGTGCTGCTGGCGCTGGTGCTGGTGCTACTGGCGCTGGTGCTGCTGGCGCTGGTGCTGGTGATACTGGCGCTGGTGCTGCTGGCGCTGGTGCTGGTGCTACTGGCGCTGGTGCTGCTGGCGCTGGTGCTGGTGCTGGTGCTTCTGGCGCTGGTGCTGCTGGCGCTGGTGCTGGTGCTACTGGCGCTGGTGCTGCTGGCGCTGGTGCTGGTGCTACTGGCGCTGGTGCTGCTGGCGCTGGTGCTGCTGGCGCTGGTGCTGGTGCTACTGGCGCTGGTGCTGCTGGCGCTGGTGCTGGTGCTGCTGGCGCTGGTGCTGGTGCTTCTGGCGCTGGTGCTGCTGGCGCTGATGCTGGCGGCGCTGATGCTGGTGCTACCGGTGCTGATGCTGGTGCTGCTGGCACTACCGTGCGCAGATGATGCTGATGTTGATGCTGGTGCTGCTGGTGCTGATGCTGGTGCTAGTGGCGCTGGTGCTGGTGCTGCTGGTGCTACTGGTGCAGCTGATGCTGGTGCTGCTGGCACTAATTTTGCTGTATTTAATTTCTTGCATGTGCTAGTGGCGCTGGTGCTGGTGCTGCTGGTGCTGATGCTACTGGTGCAGCTGATGCTGGTGCTGCTGGCACTAATGCTGGTGCTGCTGGCACTACCGTGCGCAGATGATGCTGATGTTGATGCTGGTGCTGCTGGTGCTGATGCTACTGGTGCAGCTGATGCTGGTGCTGCTGGCGCTGATGCTGGTGCTATCGGCGCTGATGCTGGTGCTGATGCCGCTGATGCCGCTGATGCTGATGCTGATGTTGACGCTGGCGCTGATGATGGTGCTGCTGGCGATGTTGCCGTTGCCGCAGCCGCAGGGTCTTAACTCATTCTAATTGTCTAAGTGTTTTTTATTTTAAAAATGTCTGGTCCCTAGTTTTAGTTGGTGAAATTTGACTCAAAAGGAGATCTCATCAGTTTTGGAATCAGAGAGAAGGGCTACGGCGTATCCAAACACAATGAAAGCAACATAGGTGTATTAATTATCTGTTTGAAATAAGGTGAGTCAACCAATTAACCATGCGTTCCTGTTTTATCAAGATAAAAATAATTTCAAAACATTTCGAACAATCAAATTCATTTTTCTTACCTTTTGCAACATTGTAAATTCCAAACAAGATACTCAGTACCAGTAAATACTTCATGTCTACCCGAACACACAAACTATTAGACACTGTGGCAATTTTTTACACTTCGAGTCAATTTACGAAGAATTGTGTTAGCTCCAAATCTCGTCCGTTTGCCTTGCTGTACTTTCTTGATGGACAGACACGAATTCTCCTTTTTGTCAATACAACAGACTTTGATCCCAAAACTTGCAAAGAACGTCCCCGCCTTTCACCAACACTTTAGTGTGAACACTTTACCTACAGTGCAATATCTATTTCCTCATACGACTAGCATTTCTACGACAGACACTATAATCACCATCACATTATGTTCTTTTCAAATTCTAAAAGCCGATTCATTGCAACATTGTAAGGCTGGTTTCGAGGGCAAAAATAATTACCTATTCACGCTCAAGCTTGAAGTTCAACAAGCTCACCACTACATATGTTGACTTAAGAAAAAGGTTTCAATGCCGAATGAAATGCTTATGAATATAAATATGAATACCTGCTGATTTAGAGTGCGCCAGCATAATGGGAGACATTCCCATATAGGGACGTGCACACAACTTAACTTACCTTTTTCTAAACATCCTCTAAACTGCAATGAACTTGAAATTGAAATATGTTCATATTGAGAGCATTCTCTGTCTTCTATCAAAATATGGACAGTAATTATGTCTTTAAGATGTAGACATATTTTTGGGGAGACATCAAAATGTCTCCCTATTGACTGGTGTCTCCCAAATGTTAACTTTCATATGCTAACCTGTCTCCCTATTATGCAATTTAGAAAAATAGAAGTAACCGGCCCATGTATGAACATAATAACCCCCTGGCCGCGTTGGTTGTGATTACAAAAATTCCCGACTTTTTCCTCTCCCATTCTTCCTTTCTTTAATGTAGCAACTTAATTGGGTTGCGCCAGCCCATTCAGACCAAAAATCAAGAAATAGCTCAAACGGACAGGAATGACATCAAAGGACAAAGTGGTTACAATGCAAGAAATAAAATATTTAATTCAACAATTAAAGAAAAACAAAGATTATTTACATTGGTTTGGTTTCAATAATTTTACGGGTCCCAACTTTAGAACATAGTAGGAATTCTCAGCACAAGTTAATTGTATAGATGGCTACAACTCGTATATATACGGGTTGTTTGCGGATTCTGCTTAGCATAAATTAAATAGTCCACAGCTCAGTTTAGTACAATATGAGTTTGCCACAGCTCTGTTTAGTAAAACTTATAAGTTTTTTGAAGCGCGCGACAACAACAGGCGAAACTGGAATTAAGTAGTATGGAACATCATGGATTTAGAGCGACATCATCAGGACGTCAGAACACATTGGTAGCGGTTAGAACCCCGACATGGTAGCAGTGACTCGAGTGTTTCAGAGGGACAGTGGCCGTCATCAAACGGCTCTTCGGCCGTACGGGATTACGGGAAGCCCTGTTAATAAAGGTGCATCTAAGAACACGGTCCCATGTTTTTATAAAAATTGGCAAACACAAACATACTCAAAAAGCACTTGTATCAAGATAATTCACTAGTCAATCTATTCCATATCTTGAATTAGTTTTTGCTGTAATAAATTTGGTTTGCAAAACACTTCAGTGTCTAATAAATTCGCACTATTTATGGAAGTATACTTTCTCAAGTCAAAGCAGTTCAATTAAATGCACAGTCCTTAGATTCAACGAAATAGAGTCGACGCAATTGGCTTTAAACATTATTTTGCGGATCTTCAATATGCAACACAAGTATTGAATAAATGCAAAATTCACAAATTATTCAATTGAAAAATCAACTTACGAGCAGGCGCGGTTCTAGAGCCAACATTTTTTTTTGGGGGGGGGGGGGGGGGGCTAGAAGAGCCATTATTTTTTGGGGGGGCTAGAAGACCCAATATTTTGGGTTCTTCTAACACTCGCTTCTGCTATGTCTTATTAGGGGTCGAAAAACATGCACATTATAGGCCACACAACGCGTTTTTTATGTAATTGGCGCTTAATAACTGAAAAAATCCAGTCTTTTCAAGATTATTTTGTTTTCACTTGCATTTTTTGGGGGGGGGGCTAGAACCGCGCCTGCTTACGAGGCCTTCGGCTTCGTCCGAGCCTATCCTATAGGGTCTGGCGTTCCTGGGGGAATGCGGTGCGGTGTACACAAGTGGGCCTCAATCGCCCATTCGCGGAACTTTAAACGCCCCTCTCAACAGGGTACATGTACTAATAGGGAACTTTGTCTGCCCGGCAAAAGCCCTCGGCGACCCCCCGACTCGAAAGCCTCAGCGCTGAAGGTTCTCACAGACTGCTTGCGAACACCCAACCCGGCGAGACACACTCACTCCGGCTCCCGCACCACAAAACTCAACTCCCAAAAAATTGGCCGAGGGTTTTATACTCCCCGGAACGGCCAGTGCCCCAATTCACCCCATTCCTTGTGTTGCGCATTCCGGAATTCCCGGAACGCACTTGCCCGTAACTGGGGCATCTAGTACTCAGTGCACGGACAAACGAACAAAAGAATTACCTTATCAAGGGGCAACTCAATTGTCTCAACTTAAAGGAATATCTTAAACTCTGCTTGCGAAAGTGCGTTCCATTTTGTTTACGCGTGTAAGCAAAGTTTACACGAGAGTGCACTCCATTACCTTCCACGTGATATTCTTGTGCATCCAAAATTAGATCGACTTATGGGACAGCTGATTTGATGTGAACGGCTCAGAGTTGAAAGTTTGTGCCATCTTTTTTCACAAGACTTGCCACGCAGAGATTATACCAAACGCATTATAGTTTTCCCGCACACAGTTTTCAAACTTTTTTTTCATTCAATTTCCCAAGCACTTCACTTCGATTTCGTCCCAAGAAGACTGGAATGCATTATGTACAAATGCTACAGTGAATTTAGTCATTGGTCACTCGAAAAGATTTAAAATGTGCGGGGAAACCTTTTATCATGAGGGTATCTACAGAAAATTAAAGGTACACGCCGGCTTCAAAGTCCAAAAAAAATGAAGAGTGCAGAGTTTAACACAACATTTCTAGAACACTTGATGAAGGTTTTCGTGAAAAGAAAATCAGAAATATATCGTTGAATTAGGGTTAATTAACGGAAATCAAAATAAGGTCAAAAGTTAGCGTATACGCATTTCCAGCCGTAACAAGTGTTAGAAGGATGTGGCGCACCAATGGTTTTAGACTGGTACTCGTTGCTGCAGGCGCGGTTCTACGGGGTGGGGGGGGGGGGGGCTAGGAGGGGCTGTAGTCCCCCCCCCCCCCCTCATAAAAAAAAAAATGCAAGTGAAAAAAAATTCTTGAAAATACTGGATATTTTCAGTTATTAAGCGCCAATTAAAACGCGTTGTGTGGGCTATAATGTGCATGTTTTTCGACCCCTAATAAGACATAGCAGAAGCGAGTGTTAGAAGGACCCAACATATTGGGTCTTCTAGCCCCCCCCCCCCCCCCCCAAAAAAAATAATGGCTCTTCTAGTCCCCCAAAAATGTTGGCTCTAGAACCGCGCCTGCGTAGCTGTGATTAAATATTGCAGCTGTCGTATGGGAATTCCAGGAACGCGATACACGTACGTTCAAGCTGTACACGATGCAAAAAACATCTGTCTGTTGAAAACATAAGGCTTTTCAGAATTATTCACAAAATGTTTTTGAGAAGACGCAATGTTTACGAGTTAACGCAATGTTTGCGAGTTGACGCAATGTTTGCGAGTTGACGCAGTGTTTGCGAGTGGACGCAGATTTTTGGGGCATGATCGATGAAACAATTTCGAGGGACCAAACCAATTTCCACAAAAATGCACAAGAAATTATCTCGAGGTTTTCCCGCTCCGCTTGAAAATCTCCCCTCCCCCAAAAAATGCAACGTGGACCGGGTGAGTGACTCAGTCAGCTTGCAGGCCGTGCGGTCTCGCATAAAAAAATACTACACGAACGTCCGTGCGTGGATGGACCGCACTGGTTATCACGGGCCCATGCCTCGGGCCGAATGCGTCGCAAGCCCCCATGCGCTGTGTCTGCAGAGGTGGTAAACTGGTAATGCACCCGCAGTGACCGGACTTTTATAAAAACATTATTTTGGCATGTATTTATTTTGCCTATTCGTGTTGGAAATTCCCGATTTAAAAAAAGGAACACTTAGGTCAAATCACGTGACTTCCTTTCTTTTCGTAATTATCACGACGTAAACGGCTAAATTTTACCGTTGATTTGTGTGGAATGTTCTATTCTACTTTTTGAAGACCTATCCAGTCATGATATTTCGCATGCATTGGCGCCAAAAAGCGCTCAAAATCGCCCAACGAGGCAGGCGTGTACCTTTAATTGGTCATTTTGGCCCGTTTACAGGTCTGCACCCTCTACATGTATGTATAGCTTGAACACCTTGCTGATTGGCCATTAAACAGGTTGTCGAACTACACTGAAATTCTGACGCGCATGACACGACTGCAACCTCAGTTACGCACAGTGCGCAATTATAAAAATGGCCGCATGACACGCCAACGCTTCGTAATGTGAGTGCGAGGGTTTAGACGCGCACATGAATCAACGTCGCGCCACTTTGTCGCATTAATGTATAATTACCAGTGTTGTAGTCGAGACCTGGAAGTCCGAGACCAAGACCGAGACCGAGACCGAGACCGAGACCGGTGGGGAGACCTACAACACTGATAATTACTGTAAAGAGATAAGAAGAAAGGGTGATCAAAGTCACGCGATGTCGTGTTGCTGGCGGTCCGCAACACGACATCGCGTGACTTTGATCACCCTTGAAGTTATTATCTGTTTACCACTGCGATTAACAACCCTTTCATTTGAATTGTAAACATGCTCGCTATAATATTATACCGGTACGTTGGACTTTGAATACCAAAAGTAATGTTTTCTCAAGCCGCATGTATTAGGGTAAATGTACACTAGGCAAATTCTCCAATATTTTCCGGGTTTCGATTCATAACACTTCATACATTGTTTCAGTATACATGTATATACTTTGCTTTTTAGGCCTTAACAAAATTGTTGTGTTGCCCTCCGCGACCGACCGTAAAATGCCAAAACTTTGGGTCGGGATTTTTTTTTTTTTTTTTTCTCCGAGTCCTAAAGTATAAAAACTCACCATTTTTGACAGAAAATGTAAGATTTAGCAGTAAAAAAGCGTGTCTCCTCAAAACGACCCAAGACCGTTGATTTATAAGCCCTGGTGACCATACATCCTGTATTTATTCTTAAACGTTTGAAAGTCGGCCAAAAAAAATCACAAAAAAAAAAAAATCGACCGACCGACCCAAAATTTTAATTTTTCCACGTGAGGGCAACACAACCATTTTTTTTTAGGCCTTATTGTGACGCATTAATGGATAACTCCGTTTTGGGCGTCATAACGCAAAACCAGCATGTTGTTCTTGTGTAACATTTTCCTTATGTTATTACAATGCTGTCAGTATTAGTAATTATTTCCTAAATCTATTATTTGTTTGGATTTTAAGCTGGAACTGAAATATTTGAATGTACAATCTTGCTATATGCTTGAAATGCTTTTGTAACAGTATACTGTATCAATTATTCAAACAAATTATTGCCCTTCAACGACGTAGATAAGCACTTCACCCACGTGCATTTTGAGTGCACATGAAAAAAATCATGCGCTGGCTTTGGAGGGATTCGAATCCACTACCTCCTGCTAACTAGATGCAGTTGTCGTAGTACTGTATCGAGTCGTTCGCGTCTAGTACACTATAATTATGTTGCCCCTTTTGATTATAAACTTGGCAACCATAGTTTACTATTTGTTGATAATATGAATGATCTTGGTATTATGGTGACCAACAATTTGAGTTGGAAGTTGCACATCAACAAAATGGTTTGCAAAGCCAACCGCATTCTAGGTATGATCAGGCACACCATGCAGTTTCGATATTTACGATATTGCGACACGTAAAACTCTTTATTTAGCGCATGTTAGACCCATTTTGGAATACGGGTCCGAGATCTGGAATCCTAGTGCTAAAGGTCTTAATATTAAATACCATTGAAAAAGTCCAGAGGCGTGCAACCAAATTAATTTATTCTTAGGAGTTCTGCCCCGTATGAGGAGCGGCTAAAAGATTTAGACCTCCTGAGCCTAGAAAATCGTCGTAAACTCAAAGATAATGTCCTTTTTCCAAGGGCCTCCAGAATTTGACATCTATTATTATTGATGACAAGGTTAGGCCATAAAAAAAAAATTGTTGTATTGGCGTAACCCGCCCGACCCAAAAATATGCCCCGACCGTAAACATTTTAAACCAAAAAAATAAAAAATAAAAAAAATAAATAAATAAAAATCGGGGGAAAAAAAATTAAATAAAAAAATCGCAAATTTGTATGCATGTTAAAAGCTTAAAAGGAGCAAAAGATGGAAACCAGACTGGTAAAAGTTGTTATGTCATTTCTTGTCTTTATTTGACACGTCAAATACTGTGATATAGAGGAGAAAAGCATTTAATACCCCAGGAAAAATTATAAAAAAAAATCCGCCCGCCCTACCCTATTTTCCAAACCTCCGTTACGCCAATACAACAATTTTTTTTTATGGCCTTAGCTTTCGCAGCACTGATTCTCACAATTTGAGATCTTCCGATTCAATTACTCCTATTCCCAGAAAGGAAGACAGAGATTGATTAAAGAAAGATGGAAGTAAAGAAGGGAAGATGGATACCCGAGGTTTCGACCAAGAAAATTGACACTTTTCATCTTGCTCAGTCGGGATTCTGCTCACCCTTAATCTGTATTAACGCAGCGTTATCAAGGGTGAAGTGGCGAGATATAAACGCATTTGCAAACACGAAAGGGATTTTGTTACGAACTTTTGCAAGAGCAACAGTAAAGTACACCAACACGCGCGGATCCAGGGGTGGGCCGCGGGGGCACGTGCCCCCCGGTCAAATTTGACGAGGGAAAAAAATTGTGCCCCCGATAAAATTTGACGAAATAACAAATGAAAGCAGAAAGAAGGGAGAAGGAGCAGAAAATCATCATTCTTCAGTTCATTCTGTCGGCCGCACAAAGAAAAACTGACAACAGGCAAAATGTCTCGGCTCGCCTTTTTGCCAGTGCGCAACTCCTTTTCACTGTACACAGACGTGGTGGATTTAACGCAAGTACGGTACGGATGGGCGTCACAGTACGATCCTCCTAATCTTGCCTATCACTTTATAAGCAGTGATCCCAACATAACTTGTATTTTCCTTCCTCTAGCCCATAGTAACTAACACTCACTTAATAACTCCACTAAATAAATTGACACTGTTCTTACTTTTGAAAGGAAGTGTGAGACTTCGTTCTGGACGACCGTGACTTCGATTTCAGTGTCATGCACAAAAAGTAACATGTCTCGTCGTTCTGTCTGGATTGCATTTAGATTTTCGTGGAAATTCTATGTTTATTGAAAAGCAATTCATTTGAATTATTAGAAATAAAACATTTTTAAAGTGTCGACTACACAACTTTATACGGAAGCCCATTAGTGCCAGATGAATATATTTATTTGACATCGGGTGTGAATATTTGGCCGTATTTCTTTAAAACGGGTGCTCATGGCTTTATAATATATTTGTTTCATATTTCTTAATATTGTTCAAAGAAATTTTATGACGGAATAATTATTTCATTTTGATCCTTCGTCTATTAAAATGAAAACTGTATGAAAACAAATTTGCCATCCCAAAATATAAAAATCCTTTGGTAAAATGTCTCTTAAATCCTAAATTAAAAATGAAAAGAAAAAATTCCATCCCATTTTCATGGCAAAAAGCTATCAAAAAGAGCCCAGAAATACTCTAGAATTCATCAGAGAACATCTAATATCCAAAAAATGTCCGGGGCCCTTAAGCGGGCCCCGCACCCCACGCCGTGGCTTCGCAATGTTGTTTTTTTTAAGCACCCCCTTGCAAAAATCCTCCGTACGCCTCTGCTCCCCCTGTATGACACGCATAATAAATATTATGTCATGATAGTTATTAGTGCTTCAAAGGATATATCGTCAAGCCTCAACCGATATGATACCACTGCAAATTTGTGATAATACATGTACATGTATGTATAGGCGCTTCATTGGATCTTCGTCCATGTACCATGAAGGTAGGGAAAATTTACATTCAGAGGTTTCACTTTGAGTGTGCCCCCCGTCTTAAAAAATCCTGGATCCGCGCCTGACCAACCTCCGGGGACTCAACTATGAAGTTGAACCAAAGGGATCCTGTCATTTCTTTATATTAGAAAATAAACCAGGATGACAGTTTTTTCAATTGGTTGTTATGTGGACTAAAACACAATAAAAAAGAACAACCATATCTCGCATCTATGATTGGTCAAAGCACAACAAAAATGCGACAAAAAAGCTGACTGATTAAGTGCGGCAAAATAACGGTCAGAAATGATTTGAACCCTCCATAAAAAAGGAAAAATCAAAGGGATCAGCATATTATCAACGGAAAAATGTGTTTTTGAAAGACTTTCTCCTTCCCTTTTCTTGGTTTCCCTCTTGCATGCATTTTGATTTGTTCAACCGATCTTTGTGCAAGACAGCTAAACAGCCCACAAGTTGGATTTGTCTCTGTCTTTGCAAAATATATTATACTCTTATGTAGACGGGTGGTATGTCAAATTACCCTACTATTCCACTCTTCCTATTAACACAAGTTCCGTTTGCTCTTCTCAGCCTGGACCCACCACATGATGGTTTTGTCTGCCCACTGTTCCATCTGCCTACCTTCCACCTCTTGACCTCAAACTAACCAATACCTCCATTTTTCTTTCCCCATCCCTGTCTCCCTTTCTTCTTTCCCCCTTTCTTCATTCATCTGCCCCTTTCCTCCTCAACAAACCCCCACCCCACCCACCCCTACCCCAACCACCTGATAAACCACTTTTAGTTAGACCTAGGCCCTTTTCCAAACCTCGGCTCCGGCTCAGGCTCCGGCTCCAGCTCTGTCATGCATATGCTGAAAATATAGGTTGTGGCCTTTCATTGAGGCTGAATCTCTGTTTTCTTGTTCAAAATAGAGTATCTACTTCCAAACCGTAGCCAAAAGCCTCTATTTTGATACCCGTTATTTAAAAATGGATTCACAAAATGGAGATGGAGCCGGAGCCTGAGCCGGAGCCGAGGTTTGGAAAAGGGCCCTATATACACAATGCCTCTTCAGGTTTTTTGACCTCGCTATACACTACACTGATAAAAGCTTCTTAAGTCTTTTGGAGCACATCCCGGATATTCTAATTTTCTGTGCTACAAATAAGAACAAACTGAGATGTCTCTCTTTCTTTATTCATCAAATTGTTTGTTTTATGGTCAGACGATTGGGTCTTCTCTCTCTTGTTTTGCTTTCCACAGGCCGGCTATACATGTACGGAATTTGGTGTTCCTTTTTACACACAAACATTGCTGTGTCAATTGCAATACCGGATACATGCAGATGGTATACTCAGGACAGTAACTCGCCGCGGCGAGATACGGTAACTTGCCGCGGGGAGTTATTAACTCGCCACGGCGAGATAATAACTCGCCACGGCGAGATAGTAACTCGCCACGGCGAGATAGTAACTCCCCACGGCGAGTTATTAACTCGCCACGGCGAGAAAATAACTCGCCACGGCGAGATAGTAACTCGCCACGGCGAGATAGTAACTCCCCACGGCGAGTTATTAACTCGCCACGGCGAGATAATAACTCGTCACGGCGAGTTAATAACTCGCCACGGCGAGTTATTAACTCGCCACGGCGAGATAATAACTCGCCACGGCGAGATAGTAACTCCCCACGGCGAGATAATAACTCGCCACGGCGAGATAGTAACTCGCCACGGCGAGATAGTAACTCGCCACGGCGAGATAGTAACTCGCCGCGGTGAGATAGCAACTCGAACTTTTTTTTTGCAGGTGGCTCTTATACTCTTCCGTAGGGTTGGCCCACGAGTTAGAAAAGAAACTTAGACAAACCTTGCTAGAAGGCACCATACTGAGCAGACCAGAGGAACAACCGCCAGCACCCAAGATCAACAGCCAACAACTACCAGTTTGTCCGCAAACTCGCCCAGCCTCTCAAAGCCTAGCCCAAAGTTCAAAAACAGCGGCCTTTCAAAAAACCATCCACTTGGCTTCCCCAAACCACTCAGAATATTATTGTTGAAAACTATTTGGAAGCCACCAAGATGGAACTAGCCCATTTGAGACTTAGAAATTCTCCCACAAACATGAACCAAGCTGAATTATCAGCCATTCGCAAACTTAAAAACAACCCATCTGTTGTGATTGCACAGAATAGGAATATTATGGCTTGAACATGTGCCAAAAATAAATTGTTACATGGGCCTTCATTTTTACCCACTTCTTCACTCCAGTGTAAGTTTGTTTCTTTTTTTTCTAACAGGGTAAGGTAGAGCAGATGCTTAGCGACCAGACTATGGATGGTGGGAACCATGGTGATGCCATGGTAACCCATGAAGTTGAGGAGGAGTTGAGGCACCTGGGACTGACCTCAGGAGGACAAAATGATGCTCTTATAGATCGATCTGTCATGTACAGGTAAGATGTCCAGTCATTTCTGTTCAATCAAAGAGCTTATGGACGTTGGACAATAGACGGGGAACACGGAAGGCAGTCAAAAGCCGCTGTTTGGTATTGAAGTCGATTTGTGTTGCTAGACCCAGACTTGTCCCGGTACATTGCTTGGCAAATGAAACTATCATTGCTTGAAAGTATCAATATTGTATTGGATAAAGTAATAGGTTTTGCAGTAACAACATGTGACATATCTTTATCTCTAGACCACTGATTTTTCAAAAGACTGAGTCGAAGTTGTGAACCTTTTAGATAACTGTTTGACATACTTGAATAATTATAGATTGATTGTATTGACTTGGTCGAAGATGATAATAGTCGTCGACACTTATGGGCCGGTAACTATGGTCGTATTCAAATAATTATTGCATTGAATTTGTTGTGCACAGATCTTTACAATCAATGAATAATTCATATTTCTTGTTTAATTTTTCTACACAGACTTCCATCTATCGTCTTGTTTACTCCTTATTATTGAACTCAATTAAATACACTATAATTGTCGCTAGCTTACATGAGTATAGGGTGGCTCTGAAAAGTGGAGTTAACCAGCTCTTTTCAGAGCCACCCCATACTCACAAAAGAGATACATACATGTATATGTCACATTGTGTTACCGCAAAACCTATTACTTTATGTACTTCCACCATGCATAGCCTCAAATCTAAGTTATTCTATGGGATGTAGCATTTTCGACAGATATTTAATTGATGAAGATTTTACTTGAAGAATTTGATGCAACAAAACTTTCAACATGTTCGGAGTCAGATTTGACATTGTTGATATCATCTTTGAACAGTGTTCAGCATTTTCAGCAATGTTCTTCACTTTAGAAAAATGGACTGGATTGTTTGCAAGTTTCTCTGTTGTCATGGTTTTGTCATCTCTCTTTATAGATCCATGTGTATGGTCAACTCAGACTTCTTCCCTAGAATCAATTATGTGTCGCTGATGGACGTGCACCTCGACTCCCCTAACCTGAGCTATGAGGCCAACGCCATCGCCATGAAGTACCTGACCGAAGAGGAACTGACCCAGCTGTCTGTGGGCTTCAGAGGACAGGCTACACCCCAGCAAAAGGTCAACCCTCTGCTGCGGTATGCCTTGATGGGTCTCGGCGATATTGGTGGTGCCTCTGCCTCGGGTCAGTCTGCGGTAGATCTGTCCATGGCGAGCCGCAAATACATGGAAAAGTACGGACTACTGGAAACACCGGTGAATAATCAACGGCAACCACAAGCTCTCAAGTTTGGCACAGCTGAAGAAACTCCAGGACAGAGAATTGTAGCTGATAAATCAAAGCGCATAGTGAAGCCAGAGTCCAGTAGGAGGAAGCAACTGCTGAAGACTCCTCAGGTGAAGACAAGAAGCTCACAACCAGCTGAGGAGGTTGCGACGACAGGATCAGAGACCCGAAATTCTCCACCGGTAACTCCTGACCCTCAGCGTATTCAGTCTTCCAGTCAGCATGTGATGGACGGTGAAGGCACTGTCCCAAAGCCTTCAGAGAGGAGATCAGCGGAGAGACTTCCACCACGGAAGCCTCCCCGCCAGAGCCCAGGCACACAGCCTTCCTCGGCTCCTCCTGGACACCAGGACACCAATATGGGTGCCAGGAGAGGACAGAATCACCCAGTCAAGGACAAGAATGTGGACTTGGATGAAAAGAGCAGGAGTAATATTCTGGATATTGAAAGGTTAAAGCAGTTGCCGAAGCTGTTTTAAACGCTCATAAAGCTGCCCCATGTAAACTGAGAAACCCATAATGTAAACCGTCTCTAGAGATTGACAACGAGTGACAACAATTGCAATCTTGAACAAGTTTATTACAATTGAGCTAGGTTTACTACCAAACGTTTGCAAAATGGACTTCATTTCTGAAAAAAAATGCAAATAGGTATGGTGTCAGTAGAAAGAAACCTTTTGGTAGACCAAGATGTATATGCTAGTACACTGTGCTGGTTGTTTCTGAGTGCTCAGTGACTTTTGTTATCAGCTACTGTTTCAATATCGAGATGTTTCTGTGTAATTTAAACTGAATTATAACACCTCTTGAGGCACACACATAAGAAACACTATTAAAATGCTAAAATACTTTTTACAAGTTGAAATCTATTGAACATCAGAAACATGCCATAATTCGAATGCATAATATACATTGCAACATAATTAATTTGCTGAGTTTTGGGCTAAGCAGATTGTGTTCACGGCCCTGCTTAGCACAAAAAAATTGCTAACCATGAAATATCTGTCTTAATAAAAACAGCATTAAGAACCAAATTTCCATTTGATATTCATAGTCTGTATACAACACCCAAAGAACAATCACAAGTGATACTCAACACATGGAAATTTGGTTGTTAATCCTGTTTTTATTAAGACAGAAATTTCATGGTTAGCAAATTTTTGTGCTAAGCAGGGCCGTGAAATTCGTCTTTGAGTTTGTAAATTTCCCGTCCTGATTATGATAGTGTATAAGTGTACAATGTAATTAGAATAGAAATGTTTATTTATTTGCGGTGAAGTTTATGACTCTTTTTCCCTTTTTTTTTTAAAGAATGTGTTACTCTGAAATTTTAACCAAATATTTTGTAGATAGTTATATTCATTTATAGTGTGCATTTTATTAGAGAAATTAAATATGAGAGTAAATATACAGGTTTCTGGCTTGTGTGAATTCTTATATATTCCGTTTTGAAACACTGAATATATTGCTATCACTACAGTACTAATTTTATTGTCACAAATGAATAATTCCCTTTTGGGAAATATTATGATTTTGTCATTACAAATATTGATATGAATTGAAAATCTATTTTTTGTACCACTGAAATAAGCGTAATGAGTTCCTTGGACATAAATCTTCCTAATATTTTCGGTGAAAAACAAATTATATAATTATTCGTAATTTGGTCAGGATTTTACTAACAAAAGAATAATGTTAAAGGCATCATCATAATTTCGTAGTAAACTGAAACAGAAATCTTCACAGATTTACCTATAACTTACAGGGTATAAAGATAGTGAGGGAAGAAACATAAATTAATTGTCTGCCTGAAATGCTGTATTTATCCAGAAAAGAGTAAAACCAGTGACCAAAATTATGTTTGATCTTTTAAAGATCAAGACTATAAAAGAGAAAAGATTTAAGAAATACTCTGGGCGTTTTTCACTGTTTTCTTAAAAAGTGGGCACCGTATGGGACTGAAATGTTCACAGATGACTGTTACTGTATCTTACTTGATATTTTTGCCCACGAAGCTGTACTTCTTTGACAAAAACCAAAGTATGATTACCTTGAATGGTTTTACCTTGAATGATATTCTCAATAGGTGAAGCAAACCAAAAGGTTCAGTAGGCGTGTGATAATTCATTTGGATATTGATCAGACTTTAAATACTTACAAACTCTGATATCTGGCCTTTTAATATACAACGTTAAAAAATAAAGCAAATTAATTAATTTCACAAGTGGGTTCATTAGCCTTTCCTGGATCAATCAAACAAGAGCAGAATTTTCCCACATGCAATTAATCATGTACAAGAACTAGATATCATCTTCTGTGTATAAAAAGATACATAGAATTACACTAAAAATATTTCATTCAAATTTTCTATCATCAAAATTAATACACCTTAAAAATCAAAATAAGCAAATTTACACAATGGGATTATTCAGAGCATTGTAACTATTATAACTCAAGCAATTAATCCTGTATAAGAACTAAATACTTCTTTTGTAAATGAAATATAACATAGAATTTCACAACAACCTGTTAGCAACACAATCTTCATTATTACACCTTCAACATCAAAACTATAAAGCAAATTTACAAATGGGATTATTAGCCACGATTCGGAAGCACTGCAAACAATTAAACTCAAAAAAACGGAATTGTCCATATGCAATTATCCATTTACAAAAACTTCATAAAACGTTTGTATTATAAATTCCCCCCACATTTTCAATCTTTTTTCATTCAATTTCCTAAGCACTTTGCTTCGATTTATAGAATATTACGCAGCGTTATTTAAAAAATCACATTTAGCAACACAATTTCCATGTACAAAATGTTCAAATACAATCTTTTGCAAACCGTATTGTAAAGCTATACGCATGGTCACTTCATATGGCATTTTATTTTTTTTAAATCATACTAAAAAATACTCAAGTTTTGCAATTAAAGTAGGCCAATATGTATATTCTTGCGATATACAATAATTTTATTGCATTTTACTTCTTTTATCCTGGGTATAATGATGTGTAGCCGACTATTAATTAATCTAAGAAAGCAAAATTATGCCTTTTATCATTTAGCGTCAGTTTTAAAGGTGGTATCATACTTTGGTATTAAGAAGCCGAAAACAGAAATGTTCACATATTTACGTATAGCTTACAGGGTATGAAGATGGTACTTGTCATACCGTTAAATTTTTTTCCGCCTGAAATGGTGTATTTATCCAGAAAAGAGTAAAAACAATTACCGAAAATCTTTTTGATCTTGTAAAAGATCAACAATAAAAGAGAAAAGACTTAAGAAATACTGTGGCCGTTTTTTTTTTACTGTTTTCTCAAAAAGTGGGCATCGTATGGGACTGAAATTTTAACAGATAACTGTTACTGTATCTGTCTTGATATTTTTGCCCATGAATCTGCATTTCTTTAACAAAAACCAATGTATGATACTACCTTTAAGTGATTGCATTTTGATCAATGCCATAAATCGTAGGTGATTATAGTTTAATCATTACCATAGCTCCATAAAACCCCTTTGTTCAATATTCATACTCCATTCATCACTGTCAACTACCTGCATCATCCCTCATTGTCTGTGTTCATTCATCTAGATGTCATCCATGTCTGGATGTATGGTCAAATATTTGTAGGTCTCCGATTTCGGAAACATGCGGATGTTTTCCTGTCAAGTGAAAATTGACATACATACATTAATCGCATTTCAAGATGTCTATAGGAATAGGCAATAGAGAATAATTTAAGATAAGGTCTGAAAGCCTATCTTTTCTGAAGTCCAAACCAACATCACCATATAATATAACACTGTCCTCTAAATGTTGTCATATAATTTGAGAAAAC